>JABXJD010000110.1:0-587500 GCA_013375575.1 Percina caprodes | reverse complement strand
TTCCCAGAGAGGAAAAGAACAAGGAAATATAACTGGCCTGGCTCTTTTTCACAGTGGATTAAAGAAATACATACTTTATTAACCAAAACGTTGAATTTGAAAGTTGCTTTATTACATTACATCAGACAATGAAAATTGTCGGATGAGTTCAACATTCAATCAAAGAATTAACCAAAAACTGACAAATGTGTTCGCGAGCACACTTGCAGAGCAGTGCAAGTAGACAGATAGACAACGGAGGTTGCAGGAGGAAGATCCATAAGTCCTTACTGTGACCTCAGAGTGTCAGACCAATCGAGTCACGTGACGAACAAAGGCTCTCTAATTAACAGAGAGGACTTTGGAAAGCCGCTCTGTAATGAGGCACCATGCTGGACAGGCCTCCAGTGAGGCACTCGGCCCATATGCAAGGCCAGCATTGCAGGAATTTACATACTGCAGGTCAATTGAACATATGCACACTCAAAACTGACTAATGACTTCCACTAGTGCTCTGATTCTATTTCACAGCCGGCTTTCAGGATGAACATAGTATAGAACACTAATGAGGACAACATTGGGAGACATACGACTGCAAACATTAATATATGTATTGAGACATGGGTTCAATATTAAACCTGGTTGCTGGGGAAATGGGTACAACCACAACATTTCCACGGGTACAATTTGAAGCTGCACGACTGAACCCCCCGTACAAAGGAAGAGCAGCGTTTCATGGTGTGGCTGATCATCAGGGAGCAAAAGCCAATGTCCAGTAAAGTGCCCATCCTTGTCTTTTTGCCGCACATTTACTCTCAGACAGATGATGCCCAGTACCTGTAAGGCCACCCATTCACTATTAAACTCTTCCCCCAGCACCCCACATTTTGGACAGTTTGGGGGCTCGGCAGGGGTGTGTGTCCATTTGTGTGTGGCTGCATGCTTGTGTGGTTGACTGCTTGCATGTGCGTGCAAGCGTTCAGCCTGCATACATGTGTATATATGTGCATGAGAGAGGGAGTTTATGTTGAGGGGGTGGCAGCGAGGAGTTGGAAGGTGTTAAAAGAAGGAGTGCTGGTGGTGGTGGGGGGTGGCTCTTATTTGGCTGGGTGTAAAAAAATGCCCCCAGGTCTCCTGATGGAAGAGACAGGTATTAGCTCTGAGACCTCCATAGTCCCAGCTTGCCATTAGTTTCCTCTCCAGCTGCACCAGGATCCGGACTATGAATCTGCCATGGCTGGTCATTCATCAGTTTCACAGTCCGCACCAGCACACACACACACACACATTCCAATAACAACACTGTGAAATAGTGAGTGAGTGAAAAAGAGACACAGATATAAGGATGGAGGAAGAGAGAGTAAAAGTGTGAGAAAAATATATTGTCATACAGAGACTTTTACTTCAGCAAGTGTGTATGGCCACTACATACTGTACCTTTGACTCAAATGGGGTTTGCATTACCAGTCTAGAGAGAGTGAGTGTATGTCTGTGTTTGCACACACGCATGCATGACCAAAAAAAAAACATGCTCAAATGTTTGTCTCTTGCTGATTGTGTACATGTGTGGGTGCAGTTTTCCACAAAAAGGTGATGAGACATGATATAAATTAACTCTGGGTTCTGCATGCTGCCGTTTCGCACAGTTGAGCACTAGCTCTGGTCCCACAGAGTGATGTGGAACTTCCTGTCAAACAGGAAGCATTTAAATGTTGGCTGGAGAGTTATGGAATTGCCTGTGGAAACATATTTGGGGAGGTCAAATGACGAGGTCAGCACTCCAAGACTTTCCATGTCAAGGTCCTCCCTCGTCAGATCCCTTCAAGATTTTCTAGTTCTGCTGGTTTGTTTTAACTGTAGTGTTCTGTGATTGGAAATCAAGCAGTGCAAAAATATCAGTGACATTACTGCTCTCTCACCTGAAGTTTTGAAATTTAAATAACTTCTTGTTGACATTATGCCGTATTTCTTTTTCTATCAAAACAGTGAAATTGTGCTAAAACAAAATAAATCAGTGAAAGTATTCTGTTCTGTGACGACCTTTCGTACCAAAAGAGTATTTTTTTTTATTTTTTGCTGCCCTGAGTGAGTGAAGGCCGCATGCTCTGTCATGTAGTGTATATGCTAACTCAAAAGGAAGGACAGGTCCTAGCGATTCGGTCGCTTGGGTTGATGTGACCAGGACATGGCCATGGCAGCAGTGAAAGCCCGGTTGAGCCATAGTGACACGTCGTCTCCATCCATCTTCAGTCTGAAACATTTTACGCTAACTGACAGAGCGTGGCGCTTGCTTACCCACCTCCCAGAGGAAATAGTCCAGACTGGTGTCTTCTTGACATGCACTAAAGAGTGAGCAGTCCAGAGGTCCAGAGGGGCATTGTGTATTCAGTCCAAGACGAAAGGTTAGATCCTCTGAAAGGAAAGAGTAGTTCAGTATATATTGTTGAAAGTGACAATGACTTTTTTTGGTGTGCTATTCAAGCAAATAAACAATTCAGTCAGTCCTTTCAGATTTTTTTTTCTTGTTGTTATTGTGCAGAGGCGCTGTGTGCAGGTATAATGTAGATGTGTATGTTTGTGCAGGAGTGTATCTCTTGTTTTTAACATGGCTTCATATGGACGGCACATTAAGTTTACTGAGGGAATACTACGTCTGAATTACCAAAATATAAATCCTGAAACAAATGTGTAAAAATAGAAATGAACATAAGTGTGAAGAATCCAAAGTTGTTGCTTTTTCTGCCTAATTGTCCATCATTGTTTTGGTAATTCAAACAAATTAATTAAACAAAAATTATTTCCAATTTAGATGTAACCTGCTCACTGACATTCTGGATTTTGTCTACACTTCTGTTCATATGCTGTATCTCGGTCAGGTACCAAAAGAAGGGGGGAGGTAGAAAAGGAGAATTGAGCAGTGGCTGTAGTAATAAATCACAGGATCGCTGGTGACATTCATACAATACGGATACAGTGTTAACTCAATGAGTCGGACAGCCCTAGCCTGTTCCTCCATCCTGACCTTGCCTCCCTGTCGTAATCAATCATGTTGGCACGGCACACACACTCCTTATTTATTATTACTCTGGACCCGCATGTACAGTAAACAATGAGTAGAATACATTGGAA
Organism: Percina caprodes; assembly: GCA_013375575.1. NCBI lineage: Eukaryota > Metazoa > Chordata > Actinopteri > Perciformes > Percidae > Percina > Percina caprodes. The sequence goes on along the minus strand of JABXJD010000110.1, from coordinate 584,392 downwards.
TGACTGAGAGCGTGGGGTGCTATTATAAGAGAGGAGGTAAAGGTCCAGTGGAATAACTGGGGGGCATATGTGTCCGGCTGGCTGGTTAAAAGACTACTGAACAGGACAGTGAGCAACCACTGTGACCAATAGACGGCTATTACGTGCAGAAATCACCTATACTAAGTGCTCATTGCACCAAAAAGGTCACAATATTGTCACTAGTTACAATATACGAGTGCTGCTGTTGATGTTGTGAAACATCACAGTGTCATGTTCATGTACTGGCCTTTGTATAGAGTGTGGCTACATACTTACATACTCAATTTAAAAGAAGGTGGTGTTAAAGCTGTTTTCTTCTTACTTCAAGATCACATTAGGAAACTGTCAGACAGATGTCATTTAATTATACGCCTTTTGGCTGGTTTCCTTTTAGAAATATTGTAATTTTACTTCTGTTGTTCTCAGGTAGCAGGTGTATATCCTGAGTGACAAACCGATTTCTTTGTAAAACTAATAGCTTACAAAGTCAGTGTAAATTAACTATGACCCAATGTGAAGCCTTCATAACACCATTATAACAATCCATGAAAGCCAGCCAAGCCAAACGTCATACAGTCCCATATGCAGCCTATGCAGGGGGCCTGTCTTGGCAACAAAACAGGGCCCCAATGTACAGCACAGGGCCACTGAACTCCTCATGAAGGATGGCTGGCTACGAGGAGGGCCGAGGGGGAGTCAGTTTAAAACACATACCATATGCAGTTAGGAAGAGCCTCATTTATCAGCCCCTGAAATTCCTGGGTTTTTACACCTCAGACCCCCCAGCACTTTCTCTCCTCCCCCTAGGGGTTAGCCACCTCCTAACTGTACACCACAGATGACAGGTCGCTGAGACCTGGCTCTAACTGCAGACCACAACTCTGATTTGTCTCTACATCAAAATAACAAGGAATTGATTATGTAAGTAATCTAGTGACAGCATGTACAGCAGTAAGTATGCAATAAATATGCCATGAAATGAATTGCATTCATGTTACTGTGATTCTTAATTTTTTTTCTGTGATTTTAGTGTTTTTTTTCTTTTTTTCTTGTAAAGTCCATCAACCTCTCCTGTCTCTTTTGCCCTTCTCCTACCCTTCCTGTCCAATCTTCTTCTTCGCAGTTGGACATCATCTGGCCCGTGAATGGCACATTGTTATGCTTGTTCCTCAGTGGCTGTGTGAGCAGATGTCATGAGCAGCCGCAACACTGGTCCCTGCACAAGGTTGGTAGCTCGCATTCAACACAATGCCGTAAATTACATCCCACGAACACACAAACACTCTGCGCTCAACTGAGTTTCGGCAGTTTAGAGCACCGTTGAAGGAGCATAGCATATCCTGATTCAGTGTGAGTGAAGACCGGTTTTAGGCAGCGGGGGAAGTGGCCCCGCGGCGCACGACCGTGGCCTAGACGAAGAGATCACGCACGGACAGCTGGGCTTTGAACTTCTTACCCCTGCGTTCCTGGGGTCAACAGCTTGGTGGCACAAGGGTCAACCAGCAGTAAGAGGCCATCTTCTAGTGAACTGGCAGACTTGTTTTGACTGGGTCCCTGCGGCACCATTACCCCGTAGTGACTGGCGGTGATACTCTTCGGAGGGATCAGGTGAAGCAACATTTAGAAATAACATTTGGATTGTATGCATGCACATTGCTGAGTGTATAGGGATGGAATATGCTACAAATACCTTCTTGAATAAAAAAAAAAAAAGATCTGTTCAAGTTAAGACTTTAAGACTTAAAAAAGACTTGCCAACAGTAGGAGCCTTTATCTGAACAAAACTTCAAACAAAATCATAGAGTTAAGCTTGCTAGACATACAGTAAATAACACTATAGATCTAAGATGAGACACAATAAAGTATGATTTGTTATGATCTTGGGAAATACATGCCTCAAAATCCAATCAAACATATCACCAAAGTGTGTTTGAGGAAGAATCATCCTTGTTGCGACTCACTACAAACAATATTTACACACTCAAATCCCACATCTAGTCAACGGATGTGGCTCGCTAAGATATATGGGTTACTTTATTCATAGCACTTCAATTACAAAATCATGTATTGGGGGAAGAATAAATTAATAATAAAAACCCCTATCTGAACTTCTAATATTTTGCTTGGCGAAGGGAAACGAATTACCCTTTTCAGAACTGATGATGTATTACTAGCGTTTGATCCTTGGAGGTTTCACCATGCTCACATTCATTACTTTCAAGTGCTGAGGTGTATCTGCAATTAGAAGCACCTTGCAGTGGATTTTTGACACTCCTGCAGACTTGAAACACCAGATCATAGAATCATCACAGCATTATAGTGGAGGAGAGGGGACGGTGTCTCCTTCGAACGGAGGCAAAGATGGGGGTGGGGTGGTGGTGGTGGAGGGGTGCTTAATTTAACCATGTGCCCATAAGTGAGGGGAGCCGGTAAGCAAATGAGGACCTTTCATTAAATCAAAGGTGATTTTTGTTCTGCTAATGGGTGCCCCAAAAATCTAGTACAGCAGCGAAACATGTGATCATTCTCTGCGGAGTCTGCTATGCTGCTACAGACCGGTCAGGGCTATTCTTATTACAGTATGCATAATGTAATGAGCATGCTTGTGTAATTTAATCACACTGAGTGGACTGTGTTAGTATTTCTTTGAAACGACAAGCCATACAAGCATGTGGTTTGATAAGAGAAAAGGGAATAAATAATACAAGCACTCACCCGGCCTGTACAGTTAATGCACTTGCTATTTCACAAATATCAGCCATTTATATAGTATAGTGAGTTCATAGTATGGAGTAGTGATGTGGCCCTCTGCTCTGTTCTTTTTTCCCACCATAGAGCTCAATTTAATATCTAAATGCTCAACTCTCAACTATCTTTAAAATTATTGTCCTCAAGAATCGTATCATCCTCAAGTCCTCCGCTGATTGTTCATGACAGGCCAAAATGGCCACTGTGGTGAAACACATCAGAGAAGCAAAGGAAGTTTAGCCAAAAAACACGCTGAGCCATTATGTTAAAGTAAACGACAGCACATCCTAATGTCATTTGGCAGTGCTAGCGCTCAGCAATTAGGGCCTCTCTTAATGTGACGCTGAGAGCATTTCTCCTCAAGGTTAGCGCCTCATTTCCCCACGATGGGTCTGCGGGGCCGCGCCAGATGCATTGTGGGAGCTGGGGGGCGCGAGTTAGGACAGGTGTCCGCCACCTTGGATATCTCCCCTCGCAGCTGGCACCAGCTGGCACCCCCAGTGCCCCATCCGGACGGTCTGCTCTCCCTTCTCAATGGAGGAGGAAAAGGAGAGTGGAGGAGGAGGGGGGGCATGTCAAGGGCAGACCTGGTACAAGCTCACTCACAGGGCACCCATGCCATGACATGACCTGGCCCCTAGGGGACCTGCCTGCAGTGAGGGGTAGGAGTAATGTGGTGCAGCCGTGCCCGTTTGGAGACCTGCTCCAGCATCCCTAATGGACCGGCAATGATGAGGCCCCAGCAGTGCCAGAGGGTCAGAGGCAGCTTCTGTGGAGGACGGCGCTATGCCCACTAGAGAGCCGAGGATGTCATGTCTGAAGGTGGTCTCTCTGGATGCACAGCAGCCATTTTGCCAAGAGGTAAATTGAAGAATCATATTTGAATAACTGAATTACTAAGGTATGTACTGTGTTTGCACATGCACACATCTATCCATATTAAAAAAAACAAATCTGCAAGAGTTATTTATTGTATCATGAACAAACTCTATATTTTGATTTGCATGACTATGGCCAATTTAATAAGCATAACTAATTACTAATAATAGTTCACATAATTTGTTAGTTTAGTACCACATACAGGTTTTGTACTGTATGACATTCATGCCATGTACAAAACATTATATGGACTACTAAATTATTATGTACAAAAAACATTTGTGACAAAACTTTCATATAAAAAAAAATTACAGATGCAAATATTTAATTTACATGTTTCACAGATCATACAAATAGTAGTGTATACCACACAATGTATTAGAACTATTTTATATATAATGATGAAAATGAAAATACTTTTTTGTCTGTACTGAATGCTGCAAGGTTAAAGCAAATTATTGGGAATGTAAACTGGTTGCCTTGTCTCCAGTCAGGAGAAATCACTTCACATTATAAGCACATTATGTTCCAGGCAATACCACACAGTGGTTCCCTACTCATGATGTGAGTTAATTCACTTAATATGTCTTTAATGGGGAGAGGCTTTTCTTTGTATAAAACGGTTTCCACACTGACCATTATCTGAAATCAAGCCTAATGATGGCTCCGGTTTATGATAATGACCATTATCACACAGACCACCATCATGTCTGCCAAATGATCAAATGATCTTGCATTTCTTACTTGCAGTATGAATTCGTTAGTCATGTAAATTCAAGCCCTTGATGAAGCTTGCCCCCCTTCCTCCGTTTCTCTTCACACCCTCTTGTATAATATTAGACATCTAATGCTTTAGCTGCTGTTGTTCAGACCTTATATTGAACTAAGACTGCGTTTGAAGTTGTTAACAGCATATAGGATATCATCTTTGCCCTCATCAGCCATTAGGCCAAACAAATGATAATAAAAACGTGCAGCAATCTCATAGTCTCCTTAGTTGAAACAGTCATCAACTTCTGTATCTAAAGGTAACTGTGAGGCAATAATAACAATTTGTAATAACACACAATGGCTCTTGGTGTCTGATGCCACATGAATCCTTTGAAGTGCAGACTGTTGATTACTGTAAATGAGAGCTGTTTCAGGGTGGATTGTGGGTAATTATATGCAGTGCACCCCAGGGAGCAGTGCTAGGACCCAGGGGACAGCGGTTCCACAGGAGAATGAAGCAAAGACAGAGCAACACATGCTGGGCCACCGATTCCCAGCATGAAACAAGTCAACAGGCCTGTCTTTTATTTCTAATGTCTGTGATTTACATGAAAGAACCACTGTCACCCAACCGCAACAGTGTGTTGTATACCGCAGTTTGATTGACAGCATTTCATATTTCACATGTCCCTGCACTCCCTACTCCCTCCCTGAACAACTTGATGATGATTGCAGCATTATACCATAGAACATGTTGTCGGTTTAGGCACTGTGAAATGTAACTCCTCCATATATATTTATTATGTCATATGACAATTGTTGTCTGTTACTGTATGTCAAATCTAAAGTATAAAATACATTTTTAACTGTTAGTGTACATTTAAATCAATATTTTTTTTAAAAGATTGTCCCCCAGTAGTATAAATAAACATGAAATAACTGTTTAATAACACAATACAATGTAATTGTCAGCCGATATGAGGACAGTTTTTAATGTTTCCTAATATACACTAATTGTGAACAATAATAACTTCCTCTATAATAACATATTTGTATTATTACAAATGTGTCTTCCTACTTTGTCATTCATTATTTGTTTATACAACAGCCTCCACTTATGGATGCCCACAAAGTGAGTTACAGTTGTTTGTGGGCATTATGGGCTGTATATAAACGTTTATTAAATGGTTTACTGTATAACACAGTATAATTTAGTTGTAAGCAGATAGAAATGTTTAGTATATGTTTAGTATATTTGTGTGCAGGGGTGTCAGACTGGGGGTGTTTGGGGGCAGGGGGGGACTAAGTATACAGTCATTCATATTCATAGAGGAAGCAATAATTGTTGAAGAATACTGTATATCAATAAACATTTAAAGAAATGTCAATAATATCTCCTTCCAATTGCATGTGGTATAAAACATTTATTACATGTTAATACACTGCTTAACAATGCTAAAAAGGGGTGGGATTGAAGTCACCAATTTTTTTCAAGTACACATTTTCTAATTGTCCTTATCTATTACATACATTGAAAATTGAATTCAAATTAGGATGCAATGTGAGGCAAAGTTTCCAATCATGCTGGGAGCCCCGCAATCTCTTTCTCTTCACTTGAGCTCATTTCTCCACTAATGACTTTGCCCTCTGATGCAAGCCAAGGGATCATCAAAGGTCCTTGAAACAAAAAGGGAAATATAGCAATTACTGGGACTTTCATCGGCAAGAAAGAGATTAAAAATCCTGTGGTTGTATAAGCACCGGAGAAGGCAAACTGTGATCTGTTTCACTATTTAATGTATATTCAGGCACTTCACTCCAGATGTTATTCATCATCGTGTTCTTCCTTTCACCATCTTCATTCAATTTTTGTTTCCCTGCATGATAATAGAATCAAATGTATTATGTATTACTAATCACATGATAAAAGCCTTTGGTGCTAGTAACGCATGTAGATTCCAAAATGCTGTGCATGTACAAGAAAAGTCATTGCCTTTTTAACAGTGGCCTGAGGGAATGAAATTGTCCCTTAGCCTCCATAACCATTGACACAAAAGGTCCCCAAACAATTTCAAATTACTGCTTTATTTCTCTCTCTTATATAATCCACCCACATTATTAAATCTACCACCTTCTGGGACTTTACTGATACAATAATATTACAGTGCTAAGATGTTTACATTCGAGACCACTAGCTTTCCTTGTTATAAACATGTATGCCCTTAGGACTTGTACAATATGTATGCATACTACTTGGCCTAAATGAGGCGCAGGTCATTTTGTTTTTAAGAGGGGTCAATATTACCTCAAGCAAGAGGCCAAGGCCAACACCAGAACCTGACTGAGCAGAAAATGGCTCCTGATACTCACAGATGAGGTCTATTATACATTAAACATGCTTGTAAATATTCACTAGTCAGACCATTCAAATGGAAAATATGGTTTAGGTCAAAGGTCTATGAAAATGTTGTCTCCAGAGGAAGTCCCCGTAGAATAGAGGCAATGATGATAACAGGGAGAAACACCCATAGGGGACTAGGGAGAACATTAAGAGTTGTTTTACATGTTTGACTGTGGGACAGCGATGATACCAGGGAGATAAATGATGGGCACTTATCAGACTGGACTAACCTAGAGTTATGTACCATGGCTAATGGAATGTAACACTCCCATCAATTACACGCAGCCTGGCTGAATTAGAATGAATTAATGTCCAATAATGTTTTCTAAATAACTCTGTTTAAGCATTTTATTAGCATAAAAGATATTTAAAAAAGAATTAGACTACACCAAAAATCAGGAATAATGACGGAACAGGCTTTGCGCATACAACAATACTTATTGAAATCTATGAATAGCAAAGCACCAGAGGTACAGAATAATACGTTGACGTCAGTTTTATTAGCGGTTTGTCTCACTGACAGGATCACATGGCTTGAAAATTATTTCATCATGTCCAAGTCCAACTGTGGGACTACGGTGTTATCTTCTATTTTTGTCTCTCTCAGCCGTATATTTCAGAGGCCAGGAACAATGTAGTCTGACAGACATATTCTTTATGAGGGGCTCGTGGCCTCTCTAATTTGACACAGTTGTCAGAGATAAAGCTCCTTAGAGAGTGTGGCCATGCTCTGGGTAAGAATGGGGATTAAATTAACACCCCCACCTTCACATCCTCTGACCCCAATACTGGAGAATAAAACATACATGGTGACTCACTTCGACACCCCACATCTCCCTTCCAACTTCATCTCTGAAGGTGTTTGATTTGTATTGCTAAATAAAACAATAATGCAATACTTAGCTTGTCAGAGCTGAAATCTTTCTTTTAAGAAATTTCTGTAAATTTACCAAGAATATGGATTGAATGTAATTAAATAAAAATGCAAAAAAAGGCAATTTTAATCAAATCTGAATATTATATAAAGCAAACAATCATGTTTATCAACAAGCATTTTTACTGTAAATGGGGCCAGTGAGAGTAAAATGACACCTCAAACAGCTTTTACAGTGTAACAATACACTCCCTCTCCTTGGTAGTTTCAAATGACCCGAGCACATAAAATCAAATCAACACTGGAATGGATCATATCAAATTCTAATGAAAACATAATGTGCTCTTAAAATGTGTTTTGGCCCGGCAGCCAGTCATCCAGAGAGTCTCCCCCAGATGACGTGATGAATAGGGAACACTGATGGAATATGCATCAAAGTCGAGCTCATGATTTATGTAATAGCAGTCACTTGGACACTGATTAGCTGCTCTGTCAAGCGTGTAATACGAGAGGCACAACCCCTGGTTTATCAGTCATTTATCTGAAGTGCGTCCTGATATTATCACTGGATCCTAATGTCATCATTATGCCGCACAGCATGTGCGGGCCAGTGTGTCATGGTGCCGGCGACACTGCCTGTCAGGAGTTCAAGCCTCTTCATTTGCAAAGTGCTCAGACATTCATAGCACTATGTCAACAGTAAAATAGAGAAGCCACATCATATCAGAGATGGAGGGACAGAGGCACACAGGCACACTAAATAAGTGGGCACCAGAGGGTACAGAGAAATTTTGTCACGTCTGTGTGATTGCGGCATTGCTTATATGATGATCAGGCTAATTCTTTTGAGAGGAGTGGAATAACAAAGTGTCAAAGTAAAAAGAACAAAATAACAGGATGCCTTTTTAATGCCTGTTTCATGGTTTGATTTAGAGGAACAGACATAACTCTACTGTACACTGGGTATACACAATGAGAACACCCAGACCTCCTCGATGTGCAATGTGAGGCCCTCAGAGCCATTTCTCCTGATTAAAATGCAAACTCACACACACCACTGTGTGAGAGGATGATGGTTGTTCAGTCTGTCAGGACTTTCCTGCTCTCTGAGAGAACATCTAATATCATAAATGACTTCAACTCCTCCCACGCCAACATGAGAGTGAGATTGCGAACACAGGAAAAGAGAGCAAAACACAGACAGGCAGTACATGACTGAGCTATGACAATCAAACATTACCGGATGGACAAAACTGCTAATAAACAATTTTTGTCATTATGACAAAAAAAGGTTAGGGTTGTTATTCTCACAAACATCTGGTGCTGTACACTAAAAGGAAACTGTGCAACTTATAACTCTATCAACACCTCACACAAACAAAAATAGGGAGGGAAACTGAACAGGAAAAAGAGCTCTTTGAGTCTCAAACAAAAGATATCAGCCCGGCTGCCAACACAGACAGGGCACCACACCTTGGCAATGATGCCGCTCACAATCAAAGGAACAGTCGTCATCAGCACAGTCGTGTTTTTAAAGGATATCTTAAAAAGATTGAAAATATGTGTCACTATGGAAAACATGAGGCTGGAACCTTTAGTATATCAGGTTGTTATGTCACTCACACGCAGTTAAGGCTGTTTATTTCAACACATGGCTAAAGTATTTCCTGTTTTTAAAATAAATTGTTTGCACTTATCAGAATAAATATACATGACTGTACAAACAAAATATAAAATGTGCAAAACAGCTTTGATGTGCCAGCAGTAATTCAAATTAATACACAATAAATATAGGATGACAAAAAGCAAAAGTTGTCTTGAAATGATTTTGAATTTGCACATTTGAGAAATCTTTTCTCTCTAAATGTAATAAAGCACATGCAAAAACATCCACCCTTGCTGCCACATATGATAATTGTCTGGCCACTGAATGCCGCATTAAAATGATTTCAAACAGTATGGCTCAGAAGATCCAGCAGAGGGGGCTGCTTACTGCAATCATATGCTGATTAATTGAGCTTGATTCTCCCCATGCTGCGAACATAAGTTGTCCCACACTGTAGGCTACATGTTGGTATGTGGGTAAAGGTCACAATGCTTTATCGAAGTCACCTTTTACCACAGGTAGCCCTTCACATCATTTTTGATGAATATTAAGAAAACAGTGATTTTCTGATTATCCCTCATCAAGCCTATATCAAACTAGGTTATGTTCATTTTATTAATTGTGCATGTTGCTCTCTAATTAGCTAATGAGAGACAAAAAGCAGGTTTAGAGCAGAAAAATGCAAATGACTCTTAGAAAATAGCACAAAAAAGTAAATGGCAAGGCTGAGAATCATCCTTCATTGAAATGTCAGAGATAAATGGCTCAAATGTCACATCAATTAAAACGGGGGACAGTTAGTAGTTCATTAAAGAGAGAGCCATATTGCACCGTCGGGTACCGTTGCCAACCCTTACTATCTGGGGCAGACTGGCAGCGGGTCCAGATGGCACGGAAATCCTCACAGATTTCAAAATGGTCTCTGCAGGGGTGGCGTTTTCTCCCCCGCTCCTACCCTCACCACTGAGATGGGGTGTGGGCCACAGGCCCATACCGGCCTACACATTCCAAATGGAGGCATGCAGAGAGCTGAGGGCACCACAGAAATAAAAATAAAGCAGCAGAGGACAACAGACACTTTTAAACAATGCATGACTGATGCCGCACACTTGGTCATAAGGACTGAAATAAATGCTTCAGTTAAATCCATGATTGTTCCAGGCAACATAAGGCAAATCCCTCTTCTTTAAACTGCAGTAAACTCTTATTAAAGGATTGTGCACTGCCCATGTGTTGTTCATAATGACACGCTGACTTTATTAATTGGTAATACATAAGAAGTTATGGTTGTTGGAATCACATAGGTGTTTTTTTTTTGTCCACAAACATGTCTAGGACCTCACTGTCATGGCAGACATAGCATTGGATAAATGTCTCAGCTATAAGAAATTAATGAAATTAATGTCGTAGATATAAATTATCATATTGTTTTTCTACTGTAAAAATATCAAGCACATGAAATATCTAAATCACTGCCAATACTAGTCTTCAGTGTACTAGGGACCCCCTTAAGGACACCAAATCCCAACTGGAGACAAGCCTTCTGTGTCTGTCCCTGGCTAGGGGAGGAGCGGGGAGTTTTTACCGGCCAATTACAGAGCGAGAGTTGACATTTGCCTCTTGTGATTGGCCGGCTTGAGTCTGGAGAAACAGGAAGAGACTTTCTGTCACGCTTGTTTTTGCAGAGAAAGGAGAAGCGGACATTTGTTGAGACACCGTACGGATGCAAGGGCTGCATTGTAAGCTACGATGCTAATTTACGGTGTTAAAGTCTCTCTTACTAAGCCTGACTAAGCCTGACAAAATCTGCAGTTCAAATGGTATCCGTATAGCCTACTCTCATTCTGTTGGGGACTTACTTTTGAGTAAGTTCGTGGAACGTTAGGCCTGCAGTTCCAATCCTCTACTTATTTTTCATACATTTTCAGTGCACGCCTAATATTAAAGGTGTGTTTTAAGTAGTTTGAAGACATTTGGACACTCGAAGTATTGCGCCATCTTCCAGTACATTTCGGCATGAATTCCTTTATTTATTATTGCACAATAAGGACATGTTGCGTTTGCGTAGTATCTGCACGCTTTCTACTCAATTAATCACGCAGGTTTGACCAGGAACTAGTGTAATGAGAAACGAGTCACATGATTGACGAGCAGGAGGATGCTGCCAGTGATTTTTAACAACACAAGCTGCTTATTGTTTGTTGTTCCTCACCGTGAAGAGCTGGGTAAACATCCAAACATTCAAGTAGTCACTTAGACTATACTACAGCACCGAAAACGGCACAAAACAAACATGATAGCATTATTTTTAATCAGCGTAGACTATTAGCCAAGGCCATTATTACCAAAGTCCATTATTCTATCTATGAGTCTATTACTAGCTTGCTAAATGGCAGACAGTGTGTTCAGCGCTTATCCAAAGTGCACTGTACCATTGTTTGGCTCAGAAATTTCTTGCCTTTATTGTCAGTTCAGGCAAACCCCAGATGAATACAGTGAGAGCTGCAAGAGTAGAACAAGAAAGTTGAAGCAGACGCATTTGTGATCGCATACCATGACAGATGTGTTGGTGGTGTGTGTGTATGTGAAGGGGAGGGGGCGCAACTAAAATTCTAAATGAAGTACTGTAAATGCATGACTAGTTTTTATCACACAACCTTTGTTTAATCCAAAATAGGATCTATATAAATATATCCATTATTAAATTAAAAGTACAGGCTGCATTGAGCAGTGGATTTTTTGTGTTTATTGTTTGTTTTAATTACAGATTGGAATATAAAAAATTCAGAAAATAGGAAAGAATTACCACTATTTTCTAAAGCTCAAGGTAACCTCTTCAAATCCATGACATACTATCACGTGAGACAAAGACAAGTCACAATTTCTCACATTTAAGATGATTGAATTATGAAATGTTTTGTATTTTTCCTGTAATAAATAAATAAAAGGAGTAATTGAAAGGATGAAATTGATAATCACAATAGTTGCAGATTACGATCAATGAGTTAATTGTTTCAGCTCTATTTTTGTGTTGCTTGATGAAGTTACTAGCTTACAGGACTGCATCTAGTTAGTGTTAGAAGTTTTAAGTACATTTTGAAACTTTCTGGTTACAGCTTATCAAATTTGAGGATATGCTACTTTTCTATGTTTTGGTTTTCTGTCTTTTGGTTTTGGATTGTTGATTGGACAAAACAATACATGTGAAAATGACACCTTAGACTCTGGAAACTGATTGACATTTTTCACTATTTTCTGACATTTATAGACGAATCGTGATACATTTATAAAATAATCAGCAAAATTATCTATAATGAAAATAATTATAAGTTGCGGCACATCACACAACAAACTGTGACTTTAAAAATTGGAATGTGGATTACACGTAGGCTGTACTATTAAAATGAAAAAGAGAGATATTGTATTTGTACCCTTTGGACACTTTTCAGATCAAGGTTCTATGAAGGAAAGGTTTCCTTGGTTGAAACTCTTACAATCAATGTGACCTTTATTTATTATAACCCCATCTCTCAAAAACTCACATATAACATAGTCAATCATCTCTCCTTCCCTCAAAGTAAAAATAAAAAAGGAACTGCTGTCTGGTTATTGCCAGTATCCATCTCAGTCGTCAGAAAAGCTGCACGTTTTTGCTGTTGTTAAGGGCTGGAAACCAGAATCCCATCGGAGTTGCACCCTAAGGAACAAATTTAATGCTAGAAAAACATCCCGACCATCAACCAAAAATGACGGATTGAAAATAATGTCGAGCTATCTTGGGAATCCCCCACCAGACAAGGGAACAGACTGCATTGTTTTTCTCATTTATGTGATATATAGAACAGAAAGAGGGGGAAAAATGGGCGATTTATTGGTTAGATAGGCGTATTCTTTTCCATGCACAAAAGAAATATTGGATAGTAATGTAGGGATCAAGTCACATCATGACATTGTTTGGAGGCTAGGTGTTCAAATATGTAAGTCATCATCCGTTGGTGGCCTGCTAGGTTTTCAATAGATCATTCAATGCAAATATGTGTGGGAAATTGTGAAAGTTGCCACATGAATATGTCAATGAACGGAGTGTAATTTGTGCTTCCTTAGCAGGGCAGCGAGATGAAGAAGCAGAAGGAGAGTCGGTGCACTCAGAAGACCATCTCATTGCTGAGCCCCCTGGGGACGATCCAAGTCAGTGGATGTGAGAATGGTGTGCACACCATCCAGATCCTAATGGATGTCGCACCTGCTGAAAGGTACTGTACAACAGCCGGGCTGGTGACGTGATAAACAAAGGTGTGAAATTTACAGGCGGACAGAATCCACTCTTGTGATGGAGTGCCCCCATTTCTCATTGGAAGCAGGGCATTTTTGTAGATCCCACAAGAAATATCCTGGAGAAAGTTGGGCAAATATGAGCAGGCACTAGAAATATGAGGGGCACTAGAATACAGTTGGGTTTGAAATTAGATTTCTGATGGCATGTGGTTGTGATTCTTCCTGCAGTATATTTGAAATTTCTGAAAAATAACTTGTTTATTACCCACAAGGGAGTTGATTAGAGCTGATGTCTGTAGGGTCAGCGAAGGCCATGGGGAGCATGGACTGTTCGCTCCTGTTTATTTATGTCCCTCCAAGTTGTATGCAATAGTTCTGAGTGTCAACCGACACCCAGAAATGCAATATGTGATTGCATTTCATGCCCTACCCATCCCTCAAAATTGTTAGAACGTTGACAGTCTTACTGAAGCGATTGAAACTGATTAAACTCAGCGTTAATAAGTACTTATTCCTTATTTTTACAGGTCCACATCCTACATCTCAGATTAGTTTTGATTAGATTGAAATTAAATATCCATGTATCGCAGATTCACATTTGATCAACTTGAATGGTTTGGGAAATTAAACCATTTTCAAATGCACCCAGATAGGAAGTTATCCTTTTGAAAATGTATGTTCAAATTCTAATTTATGGAAACCCATTAATGACCTTGTATATTATACCTCAACATGTGTTTTTTTCTTGACTGTCTGCTATTTCCTGAAATTCCTCAAGCAGTTAAAACATTCCCCTTGTTGTTAATGAGTTGAAGTTAGAAAATTAATAATATGGAATTTTGATTATGGAAGATGTCCTGTAACCATGCGCCAGCACCTTTTTCCGTCTCCTTGTGAACAGGGTTTAATTTGTGTGTTCAGGTTCAGTAAGAATATGCAAATGAATTTAATGATTCGCATCACTAGATCATTTCTCAGTTTAATATCATTTGCTATGTCGGTCATAAGTGATGCTTCGATCACATCGCTGTCTGTATGTTCTCAAAGGTGTGAGCAAGAAATCATTAAACCAAATGTTTAGATTTTATCACGACCAGTTGAATACGATGTTATTGTCATAGGACAGGGGCACTAGAGCCACCACAGATATATAGAGTAACGAAATGTAAACAGGCATTAAAGGAGGCGAGATAAAGTGACAAAATAAAGGCTTATCTTTGCAACCGGCTTTACATGTAGATCTCACAAAAGCCTGCCTGTAGCAGTAATAGTTCAAATCAGCCATTTCCATTGATTTATTTATGACATACTAAACAAGGCTCTTTCCAGCTTTGGATGTGGTGTGGCACAGGCTTAGGTAGTCAGTGTGATAAATGATCTCTAAGAGCATATTTTGGATAAAGGAAATAGATAACATCTATGCATAACGTAAAGGGAGACCTACAGTAGTATATTTGTGAGCAAGTCAAAGCTTTGCAGGCTTATACGACTGTTTGCTTTCTATGTTATTTTCTCAGAATTCACTATTGGTTGGTGTTGAACAGCTGGTGCAGCAACAAAAGCATTTGTGGCATTGATAGATAGTTATTGATAAATGCCATTATAGCTACATAAACGCCCTTGAAGTATTGCTTACACACCATGACCGTCAGCTCTTTCTAATAGAAACGTCTCAAGCCCCTTTTGCTTCCTAACTGATCTTAGGAACATTTCCTAAAATCAACCTCCTCTGCCAGTCTAACGACAGCCCTGAAGGCACCATCAGATGAACAAATTCATTACATCTCAACAACCCCTGTTGGGGCCCTACGCACCAGCCTCCCTGTTAACCAGCTTTTCCCCCCTTTAGTTTTTAGCATGGCCTCAGCGTTCACAGAAAAATGATACGCATTTTGTTTACAGGAGATTACTATTATCTGAAATATGATGCTTCTTGCCTCTTTCACACAGAGCACAGACACATAATACAGAGGAAATCATAGAGTACTTTTTTATTAGGGTGAAAAATGAAAAAAGGGCTGGACTCCTGCCCCGAGACATTTTGTGAGCATATTATTTTACAATGCTTTGATCAATTTGTCTGTCAAGCTGGCTGAGATGTGGGGGAGCAGGAAAAAAGCAATTTAGCTTGTGAGGTCCTCAATAGAAATGTACTACAGTAGCCTGTGTATGACATGTTGCATTAGAACCTGAGTAGCCTTTATTGCCTGATAATGTCGCAAGGCAATGCTGATATCAATCACCCTTTAACAGCCAGTATGATGTGTTTTTATGAAAAGAAGAAAAAAAAATGCATGAAGCATTTCTCGGAAAATAATTGATTTAATTCTGAGCTGAGGGATTTCTACTTTTAACAACATAAAAATATTGTGTTGGAAAAAAACAGCACAAAATGTGCTAGAAGCTAAAAATTGTTAAGAACAAGCTCTTTGCATATGCTCCTATAGAAAATTGTAATTAATTTTACACGGATAAACATTGTCATTCTCAGTCTCATTTGCATATAGATATAAACAATATATTTGTGCATCTGAATTCCCAGCACACTTGAATCACGTGGTCTGCCTAAAATCCTAAGTGGCTAAACCAAAAATTATCATTATATTTCCCAGGCCATAAATCCGCCTTTTTTTTTCCTCTGACACAAAGCCTTATAAATCTGTGTCTGATTTTTCACATTGCACATTGTTTTTAGTTAATGATTTTCATCTGTTTGTTGTTGCTGTGATAGTGGGGAAATGTACCATATGCTCCAGCAAAAGACAAATGATTAGCAAATGAAATTCTGGACAGCTGTCTGACTGAAAGCGTTTGGTTGATAGCATTCTGCTACCATAATTAGCTTAAGCTTTGGGTTAATTAACTTTCTACCTGGATATGCATAATAATAGCATTCTGCAGAAAGCCAAGGAGCTTCCAGTATATCAGCAGCAAAGGCTGGCTTTTTATTTTGTATTTCGGCTGCATATTTCAATTTCAAGAGGCGATTTAGCTCGGGAGCATCGTCAAATATTGTAGATTTTACTCCCCAAGCCAGATAATTCTGAAACAATAGGGGTGTATTATGTGGCAGAAATGCCATTTCTGAATGTAATTAAAGTGGATGAAAGCAATCACCAATTTTTAAATGCTTTTGTCTAGCATGAGGCCTACTTGTAAAAAAAATACCCATCAAGAGGAGAAAAGAGGCAAGAGAACCCCAAGTCCTTATATAAGAGGCCTTTGAGACTGAAGTGAAGTACAACAGTAATTAGTCTTTTGTATGAATTTTGCCGGCCATGCTCATGATTAGTTAAGCATATGAGAGGACTGCAGGACTGCATTGGTCTTAAGGAGGAGGGTGTTAAAGTCTATTTATCACCAGTTATCCTCACAGCTTTCCATTATCACTGACAACACTGGATGGGGCCTGAGAACAGCCTAATTGTTCTGAGGTGGAGTGTTTTTGTGTCACCCCAGTCACATAGGCATTCATAAGCAGCCAGACATTTTCCATCTATCTAGCCCTAATACCCAAGCTGTCACAACAGCTTTTACACACTACCAACGATAGTGTGAAATATCTGAGGTGATGCATTTATCGTTTTTCTCACACTCGTGTAGTGTTGTGAATCAATGTCCTGGTTCACACTGAATAGCAGTATGGTAAATGTGCTCGCTGTTTGGGGCCTGTTTACATGATGTGCTCACACACCGGGAATCATATCAACAACTTGTTTTTTTCCCCCCACCATAATATCTCTCTTCCCTCTCCATCTCTGTTTATTTCTCTTTTTCTCTTTTATATTTAGTCTAACACATAATTGTAATCAATTCAAATTATTATTTCCCCTTCATATATATATATATATATGTACACAATGGTGTGCTAAATAAACTGCTTACAATTGCAACTAAAATGCTTTGTCATACAATCAGTGATTTGCTGAGATATTAAATGAAATCATCAATAAAGCAGGGGGGAGACTTTTTGACATAGTCCCTTTAGAAATGGTATGAATAATTCATTGTGTAATGATAATCAGATGATTTTTGTTCTATTTTTTACTGCGACCTTAGAATATTGTTTTGCATGTTGTGAAGTCTAGTACTCAGCTGCGTATTCATTAAGGTGCTGCTCCCAATGGCCCTTGGACCCATCTGTGCTCTATGTTTATGCCTACATCTCTCGGGACCGTCCCAATCAGGCTGCATGTGCCATTTCCTGTGTAAACCAACACCTGTGTAACTCACTACCTGTAAACCGCCACACGCAGACGAGACACTGACATTCACTCAGATGAAAATCTGCAAATGTTGTGGTTTCTAAAGCAGAACCTCCAGGGTGTGGACAGGAGGCGAGCGAGAGTTACCCTTCACTGTGGAGATGCAGCTAAAAGCAGCTCCTGCAGATTTTTTCCCTCTGTTTTTCCCTGCTGTCGACCAGGAAGTTTTTTTCCGGCACGAGGGTTGTGCTAGTTTGTTTTAGAACTTGATTGGATTCTATATCTGCAACATGCAGAAGTGTACAGTGTGTGACATACTGAGGCAATATGCAGAGAGATGATTCCGCTCTGACATCTTGGAGTGGAGTACGAGTCAATTATGCCCAAGTGTTGTTCTTGCTTATCTTCCTGCGGCACCAAACAAGGATTTAGTCAAGGATTTAGGGGTGAGGGGGCGGTGGTGGGGATCATGGTAAGCGGTTCACAACAAAACACTCAAAACTCCTGGGAGCGGGCACTGATTTAAAAATAAATTACAGAAGACGAAGCGCTAACACTCAAGGGCCCTCAGCAGTGCTGGCGTACACAGGTGAAGATTAGCCTCCTCGCTAATCAGAGGAACAAGGCAGTAATTTGCTCTGAACACAGACAGTAATTAGGACTTGGTGACACTGGATTCCCATAATGCCTTTGTGCTTGACGTGGTCAAATTTTGACAGAGGCTATCCATGCAGGGTCACTGTCCCTCCAGTCTCTCGGCCCTCTTCAGTTGAGGCTCTAAAAGGTCCCTGCAGTTACAGGAGATCCCTAATGTACTTTATGCCTCCCTCACTGGCTCCTTACCATTCGGGTAATTGGAATCTCTTACTATGGCACTTGAGAATAGAGGCTAAAAACACTATTTGAAACTGCTCAGTAGTCTGTTGTAGATAAACATTGCTGTGTAGGGGTGTGGATACACTACATAATGGAGAAAGAGTTAAGGCTCTGGTAATACATGCCTTTACTGACTCCTGTGGCTAGCCAGTTGGGAGAAGACCTAATTGTTGTGTGCTTTGTTGCCTACTCTGCAGTATTTTACCACCACCTTTATGTATTGGATTGAGTGTTGCAGCCTCTTTGGTGGACATTTGCTAATAAGAGTTGTAGGATATCTAGAGAGCAGTCTATTCGGCCAAGTTGTTTTTATTTTGAAACAGCGATGCACAAAACGTGCGCCCCAAAACGGAATAGGAAGCATTCCTTACAGCTTACCACTCCAAAAGCTTTCGACTTTAGTGCTGCAGTAGCTAGATAGGCATCTGAATGATCTTCAAATGGTTGAACGAGCTGCATTGAGCAAGTGGCTTACAATTGTATCACAGCCTTTGGCTCAGAGACCATCAGGATCTTGACATTCATAGAGACATGCTGTATTTTTTTCCCTTTTTAGACAGTCATTTTAGGCTTTTTTCATGCTCTCTTGAGTCTTTGACGTCTCTGAGTTAAGTATCTGCAGCTATAAGGCTGAGGAAAATATTGGACTGCTCTTGGCCTTTTCTATTTCATCCTCTGACCCGCCATGTTACCCATGATCGGTGAAGGAGAACTCTGGCAGGCTGTGTCAAAAGTGACAGCCGATCGAGTCAGGATGAGCGCCATCACGCTTCACAGGATGGAGGCATGAGTTCTGAGTTTTTCCTCTTTTTGTGCAATATACCATTACACCCTTCGCCAGATTCCTTTCAATTAGATCCTGTGGTTAACCTGTTTCATTCTTACGTCTGCAGCTGATAGAAAAAGTCTTACTGAAGTCTTGTGCAACTTGAGATACGAAAATATGCCAAAGGAAAATTGACAAATTTGATGTCAGCTATTTTTTTGTTCCTTTGTCTCTTTTGATTGTTTCCTTCAGGATGAATGAAATAACCTCCAACAATATATAAATGCTCAATTCATTCTTTATATTAGAGTTGGAAAATAGGTAGAACTCCAAATGACTCCCACTTTACACAGCAATGATTTATGGTAATTGGAAATTGATTGTGACAGGAGCACAATATTAGAATTTTTCTCAAATCACAATCTTCTACCAAGGGAAATATTCTTTTTAGTACAGCAGATCCTGGCTAGTTTGGAATTAGTTTCTTATTTGCTTTCCTGCTGTGATGAAATAGTAAATGCCTGAAGGACATTGGAAAACAATATGATTTTAACTAGTCAAAAGATAAATAACAATTTTGCTTTAACCAAATATGAATAGTTTATTCAAACGTAAACACACTTGTTAAATAAAGTTATTGAAATACTGTTTATAATCCCTGGTAATTTAATTTTTTTTCATTTTATAGAGGGAATTCCTTAACAGCAATATAAAGATTGCTCCTGCTTTTAGAGTTTCCTTGTAATAACCCCAACATGTATCACACAACATCACACATCTCTAATCTCTCATTTGAAGGGCAGAGTTCAAATGTGCCAGTCTGGACACTATAAAGATCGTATGATGCTGCTGGATTTGTAATTGATTGAAGCGACTGGAAATGTTGCCAGTGCAGGAGCTACATCTCCACTGCCCACATGCTCTTTAAATACAATCCCCCATTGGACCTCGAGGTGACAGACTTCAGCTCGACTGATGTTGTTCCACTTTTATTTATTTATTTTGGTGTTGTTTACCAGCCATAACATGTACTGCATTGCATTAACTTTTACTACTGTCAATGTTGTATCACTCAAGACACCTTTGAAGCCGGAACATCTATAACAGAGGGCTGAGGGGAGAAGAAAATTAGCCACGGTGACAAGTCTGAAGTGTGAGCTGGAGGTCAAAGGTGCCAAGCCTTAAGCAAAGGTGCTCTAGCCTTTGTCCGGTAGATTGTAAGGGCCTGCGGGTCCAACAGGAACATTTCCACACACAATATCCCCAAGCTGTCAGTGTGCAGCGGCTGGAACATCCTCTCAGAGAGAAAGAGAGGCTGTGGAGGGGTAGAGGAGGAGGTGGTGATAGTGGGAGAGGGGGCTTGTAGAGAGGGAACAGTGGCCTGAAGATCCTTGCTCCTTGCAGAGAGAAAGAGAAGTGGGGGGATGGTGGGTGTGTGTCTGGGGGTGTAGGTGGTGGGGTGCCAAAAGAGCCAGAGTGGGAGGATAGAGAAATAGAGAGGGGGAAATGAGGAGGGAGAGCTGGGGGGAGGAAGGGGAGGGAGGGATAGAAAGGAGAGACAATGACAAGTAGGGGCTGGCTGGGCACTCACCCATGCCGACAGAGATTGCCATGAGCCATGGCCATTGTTTGAGCAGGTCTCAGCACAGGACCTGCCGGTGGGTTTCCGAGTTTTCACCACTCAACTATAAACTGCTGTGTGGTTTATTTAGAAATGAGAGTATTTACACCTTTTACTGTATTTACACCCACTGTTAAATGGCCCCCAGGAGATTTTCATCACACAGCCACAAACTAGCAGGCAGAGCAGTTCCCTGAAAACTGACCTTCTCAGTCATAACACTGCAGTAAACCTCAGCTTCACATGTCCAATATAAAATGTTGCTCAAACTGTGACCAGCAGAAGTGTAAAAACACTTTAGGGCTGCGTTGTTACGGCGGACAGGAGAGAGACGGTCTGTGTGTTTAACAAAGTAAATGTCTATTATTAATACCATACAGGATAAGCCAATTTTGAAAAAGGGGCACTTAAATGGTGAAATTATTTATTTATAAGTCCTGTACACCAGTTAATGGAATTGGCGGCCTGCTTTAGATCCACAACACAGCTTGAGGTCCACTTTGCAGTAATGCACATGCTAAGAGAGGACCTTCCCAGTAGGGTCTTTAAGTGTCAAATATGGGTCAGTCTGCTTGCATTGACCTGGGGGGTGGTCAGCAGCGGAGAGAAATTCAGCTGTTAAGTGATGCCAACTCAACCATCGGCAAATTCCTCCAAGCATCTACTCATGCTAAGATGCACGTCCAAGTGTAGTGCTTTGCTGGCCAGCACTGCTCTGACCAAAAAATCCATTTATTCTTGTCATGAACTATAAACTAGACCCAAGCAGAGTTGAAACTGTTGTTAACGCTGTGCTCTTAACTTTTCTTCCGTAACAGCTGCGAGTCTCTTGAAAACTGTTTTTTTTTCAGAAACTGGTTCTGCTTCCTTAAAGTTGTTTGAAATAAACTGTTAGCACCGATCCTTATGACCCAACAATGTTTTCTTTCATACTCATGCTGCACTTCATATGATATATATATATATACTGTTGGAAATGCCTGGATTACTGTCTTTATATTTTCTCCAGCTTTTTTCTGGCTTTCACAGCTCTGATATTTGTCACAACCCAGTGACAGGAGCAACACCAAAATGCAGAACTTTAGATTTTAAACACGTCTTGAAAAACAGTTTTAGTTTTACTCAGCAAATGATGCCATCTTGCATCTGTGTCACTCTTGGCATGTTACTACACTCTTGTGACATATTTTAGCACTATTCAACCAAGAATTGGGTATTATGATTGCTCCTCTGATCCCCACCTTAACTCCCCATCCTGCCTTATATCCCTCACAGGAGCAGCGAGGCCCCCCTGAGCTGTGTGGTCAACGATAGCCTGGCAGAAACGAGCCCAGAGTTGCGGTGCTGCGTTGAATGGCTCCAGGCGTACTTCAGTGAGCCGCAGACCACTGGGAGTCTCCCGCTCCCTGCCTTTCACCACCCCGCCCTGCAAGGAGGTCTGTCATGGATAAATATTTGCAGAGCCATGACTGGGATCAGGCTTTCACTCTTAATTGTCAGTTACATCACTTACACTCACTGGCTCACTGTGTTATAATGAAGTATTTTATGGCTGAGAGAGAGAGAGAGAGAGAGAGAGAGAGAGAGAGAGAGAGAGAGCAGGGGAAAAGCGAGTGAGTGGGTGAGCAAAAGGAGAGAGAACAGAACACAGAGCTGTAACTTGGTTCAGTAATCTGTGGCAGCTCTTACCACGCGTGTTAGTCTTGGCAAGCTTTTCCATGATTCTTGGCACATTCTTTGAAACTGATCGAATTCCACTTGACATTTTCAGACAGGAAACGTTTTTTTTTCAATGACAACATGTGAATGGTGTTAAAGTTTGAATGAGTTTATTGTTGGCTTGACCAGTCACCTAGGGCAAGTAAAACGAAAGCACCACCAAAAACGGACAATTAGTGTCCTTTCAACTGGTAGTTGCGACTGTCGAGTGAATGATTGAGGGTGCTGAGGAAAAAAATGAGGAATTAATTATCCCTGGCGCTTTTGTTTTCAAGGAAACAAACACTACTTTCAGCCTGACAACTCACTTTTGAAATCATAAATGTATCGCACTCATGTCATTTTCAAAACAATTACAGGCTATTTCTTTGTCACACTCAGATGCTCATTGCATTTTAACTTAAAGGTTTTCAGAAGTGCTCATTTAGACCCAGAAGCACACCTACACAGGAAGAAAAATAACTCTAATATATGCATTTAACAATTGTGCCTCTCTTCCCCTGCAATCAGGCCATAGTTGCTCTATAATTTCATGCAGATCTGCAGTGCTTGAGTGATGGCATTTTCAATGAGCAGGTACTCCATCGAGACCCTGTATACAGCTATGAGTCCCACGCTCCCGCAAAGGCAATGCAGAAATACATCAGGACCAATTACGATATCAACTTTCAGTGTGATTCCCTTCGCCACCAAGTGCTTGTGTACCAGCCCGAGGCTCTTTCAAATCGCATCTCATCTGAAGTCTTTGGGGTTTTAATTAAATTTCAGGATAGATGGAATTCTTCATTAGTACCTGATCTGAATAGGTGATTGTGCTGTGTTCCACCTCTCTCCCTCGCCTGTTGTTTTGGGGCTCAGTAAATACAGGGTTTAGGCTTGGATTGCTCTCAGTAGTCAGAACCATAGGCCATGCAAGTATAAAAAAGTTAAATGTGAGCATCAAGAGTATTTGTCTTTTGAGGGAGGAAAATGGAAGGTTTCCTTTTATTTATTTTTTGCTTGTTGATTCACAAATATTAAGGATTCATTTTTGCCCTACTGCTGTACAAATTCCTACTCGATCTAGTCATGCAACCGCTGCCTGCCTGGGAAAGAAATACAAGTTTAATCAGGTCATTACAATCTGTGACAACCAACTTTTGTTTGCTCAGTTATCTTGTGGGAAACCTGCGACAGCGGCAGCGCTCTCGCAGCACTTGTCATGTAATATTGAGTTGTGACCTTCACTTGAAGTGTTGCCATGTTTATTTACACATTTCTGACAAAACAAGCCACTTTTCATATTAGCTGTCACGATATACCTGAGCAACCGAGGTGACATGAAAGGATATGCGAGGTGCAGTTTTCTATACTGTCTGACTGATTGTCATGTGCAACATCACACGCACGTTTGGTCGTCAGAGGTAGAGGGGGGGCGAGTGTGTGCATGTGTCGGGCTCAGTGAGCTTATGTATGTGTGTGTGTGTGCGTGCACTTACATTTCTCCCCTCAGAAAAAAACACAGACTCCATCATGGGTTCTTGAAGCAATGCATATTCTTATCTCATTAATTATACATCCATATGTAACAGACGAGAGGATCTTAGTCTCGGTAAGCGGCACCGGGAATATGCAGGGAGGGGGCCAGGCAAAGGGGGGAAGGGCACTCTTCAAAGCCCAAATGACTGTGTTCCTGCAGGAGGCTGAACCTCCCCCTGTGCACAGCACAGGGCGAGATGAGACACTCACCAGGGCTCGCCCCTGTGATGTGGAGAGGAATTAGGGAAATGAACGTTTTCAGAATATCGAATAATCAGAGAATCATCAGCACCCCGTCAGCCTTCAAAAGTAGGGATCCCTCAAGACTCAAGAGACACTTTGACTGGGAGTCAAAGTCTTCCCTCCCATTAGACACAAAGGATAATGAGGTGGCTGCATTTCCACTATTGTCTCTTTTTTTTCCCAACCATGTATGAGGTGACTGTCAGCTGGAAGTCATCTCCCCAAATCTATCATTAGCTGGTAATAATGGAATTCCATTTATTGTTATTGTTTTTTCTTCTTTCAAATTGCTCTCAAATACAAGATTATGAGCAAATCAATCATTAATGTCAATACCATCATAATCACTAGATCTGTTCGATTTTACTCTGGGTCAATCTGTCTCTGCCTCTGCAGTGGCCCTATCACCTGGCCTCATGGTAGGTAATGACCTGTGACATAATTATGGGATGTCTGTAAACATGTAAGTGGTTCCTCTCAACTTTTATTTAAACAATTGACATCACTGCACCCCGATCTAAAGAGGGTCCTGACCCCAGACACACCGTATTAGGCTCTTTATGAAGTATGGGGCTAGGGGACTGCTCTTCAAATCATTGCTGGTCACCTTGAGTGACCCACATGAAGTCTCTGTCACTAACACTGATGAGGGCAAAGTTCTTTAACCTCTGTACTGGCAGATAAAAGCGCAGACACTTGTTTTTGTCCAGAACTGTTGGAGATGTGAAACCCTTCCAGGAGAAACAGCTGCTCAGGATTTATAAAAGGTGTAAACAGCCCCGTAGCTTGTTGCTCTGTCTGCATATAGGCGACTGTGCTCAGCAGCGTCTGGCGCCGTGACACTGACTTTGGTTGTTTGTCAATAACATTTGCATCAACGGGGATTTGTCATAGCCATAGTCTGGGCAAGTTGTCATCCACCCATCAGTGACAAAGCAATATCAATATGTACCACACACATCAAGTGGCCAAATCCACGCTTTATGAGGGAGAATAATGCATAAAAGAAATTTCAGGGGTGTATCTTATCTCCTCATAACATTAAGTCTGTCTGCGTAAGAGCCCGTCATCTCGTTGACAGCGTGATTATTACCTGAAAAATTATTAAACAGTACCTACGGGCCTTGTTCAAGACAAAGAACTCACATGGGTGCGCATCAATCAAATATATCCCCTTTAGGTTTTACACTTATTCCCCCCAGTTTAGGCAAATTGCCTTGTTCGCATGGCTTTGTGTAGCGGAGAGTGACTATAAGGTAGCGAGGGAGCCTGGGGAGCAAAGGATGTTCACTCTGTAGAAGAGAGACAGGGGTGTGACATGTTTTCACACAATGCCAATTTAGAAGGATTTCTCATAGATCACTTGTCATGTGCTCTCTTAGACCATATAAATGAGAGAGAATGGGAGATCACTAATTGAATTTTTATGACTGAGTACATGTATGTACTAGAAGAATTTCACCCCCTCTTGATAATGAGACTATTGTTCCCCATCTTGTTCTCTTTGCAAAAAATAAAGTGTGGTTCGTTTGCTTCACACACTCACTGCATCAATGTCTTAAGGTTTTGAGATGCTTCAAAAAAAGTTTCCCTTCTTTCTTTAGCAATCAGAGCTAGACAAACATGCCTCTCAGTCACTGCCTGGTAATCCAGAAAAAAAAAAGATATTGCTACTGCTAAATTGCTAATGAAATCAAAGCCGTTAATGTGGTCGGCTAAGCTGCGGATGATTTGAAGAATTCCGCCATTTAAGTGAAGATGATATAATGAATCTACTCTGAATAGAAAGCAATTAAAAGGACAAATTGGTCTGATTAACCTCAAAGTCATCCCACTGCCACAAATGGTGTGCAACATTCAAATTATTATTATTAAAAATCTAGAGCAGATTTGCAGTCTTTTTGGCCTCTCTTAATCCTTTTAAATGAAGGAGCGAACTTTTTTAATTTTAGCTTTGACCTTTCAAAGCATAACCTAGATTTTTCTGCCATAGAAATCATTTTCTCACATCATCTTCTGTAGCATGTTAATACTAGCTCTAAGGTCAAGTTGAGGGACTTCTATGTATTTAGTTGTTTAATAAGTATTGTACAGAAAAAAGAGAGAGTCCTTCAGAGCCCCTAGGAATAAGAATTGGACCTCAAACATGGTTGGTCATGATGAAAAAAACGATTCAGTGGATCAAAATGTACTGTTGTTTCAAACTTTTGTTTTAAATTCAAGACACCAGTTTATTTCAAAGGTGTAAATTCAACGTTGTACTAAAATGTTGTTGTGTTGTAATCAGCCTCTCAGGCAGCTGTCTGATTAAATGAGGATCTTTCTCTTCCTGTGTTCTCTCCCTCTGTCTCTCGCTCTTCCTCCCCTGCTCTTCCTCTCTGTCCTCTGCTTTGTGGCGAAGACGCGTTCACCAGCCGCGTGTTGCAGATACTTCTGAGGGATGTTAAGTATGGAGAGACGGTCTCGTACAAACGCCTCGCCGAGATGGCGGGAAACCCCAGAGCGGCGCGGGCGGTGGGAGGGGCCATGAGGAAGAACCCGGTGAGTGTGGATGACATTGATTGACATGCTTCTTTCTTAGTTACTTTATTTAGTCATATAGAGAAACTAATCATTTTTAATAGATTATTATTAGATTTTAACGAGATTCTAGTACATCTGAACCTGCATGTTGCGGTTGGACTAACGGTTATGCTACCTATAGGCAAAAGTTAATTATTAATTTTTTTAAGAGTAGTAAATAAAGAAGTAGCACTGGAGACACCATTACATTACTTAAAGTATTAAATATAGAGCTGCAACAATTAGTTGATTAATTGATTAGTTGATTGACAGAAAAATTATCTGTCACTATTTTCATCATCTAAATCTATAATTTGTTTGTATCACTTTTCTAAGCAAAAACTCCTATCATTCTCTGGCTACAGCTTCTTAAATGGTGTTGGCCATAGAAAACAAAACATTTGAAATCGTCAGTTACGGAACTGATGGATATTTTTCAGTGTTTTCTGATGTTTTATAGACCTAGTAGTGAATCCAGAAACGAATCAGCATATTAATCGATAATGCAAAAATTATCCGTTGCCTTATTAAATTTCTTAAATGTAATCTGGATTATGTGAAACAACCACACATGAGTTGAAATAGATTTAAATATTTTACATCAATATGTTATGATGTAATTGCACATAAAAGGGTGAAATGAATGAATGAAATGGTGAATGACTTAATAAGTAAACAAATACAGAAACAAATGAATAAATAGATATATAGATATGTATTCTGTGGGTACATTTAAACATACTGTATATGCTCAAATAATCAAAACTTTGAAAATATATAAAAAGTGATAAAATATAGAGTTGATTTGATGTCCATCTGTTTTGTTTCAATTTCTTGAAGAGCACTCGCTACAACACAGTTCTTGTGCACTCCACTTGAGTTTTCCAATAAAACAAGTTTTCTTTTTTAAATGTTTGGGATGCAGGATATTTAATCTAAACTGTAGGTGTGTTCGAAAATGTGCAAAGGCTAAATAAACGCCTCCCTCTGAGAGCTGCGGCGAAGTAGAAGTCTACCTACAGCACAATTTTAAGCCCACACCTTTTGTTCCTGTTCTCTCAAGTCTTTACTGTACATGTACACTGCAAATCTCCGATTTTTGTTGGAACCTGGGCCTGCATCATTTCGCCCATGAATCCACTCTGTACAAAATGGAGGGCTAGAGGGCAAGTGGTGTGTCTTCTTTTGATCAAACCCTTTGATCAAAGCCCGTTTAACTCTGCCCATGTAGTGCTGTGGGCACCACCGGTGTGCTCTGTGAGGCAAAGAACACTTCTTGTACAGAAATGCAGCCAGTGAGATGCTCTCCCTCATATGTGGAGTGAAAGCTTGTGTAGATCCTCGTCTTAGTGCTCCGATTTTCCTCTGACACTGTTTTTTGTTATTAAGGTAGGAAGAATACTCACTTATAATAATAATAATAATAATAATAATAATACTATAAATACTAATTAAAAAAGTAATTGCAAACACAGAGTAAATGCAAAAGTAAAAATAGCATTTACATGTTTTTTTATACACAAGGTTCTTTATATTTTACGTTAGCCAATGGCATTACTTTTGGATGGCTGCATAATACCTCAGTCTCATGTTTTACAGACATTTCCTTCCTTTCGTCAGGGAGGCTGGAAGCCTGAGCCCTCAGCTCCTGATACAGATCCAGAGTCAGATTGTCAGTGTCAATTACTTGTCAGTACCGCTGCTCCTCTCAGGCTTCAACTGTGAAAAGCTCAGTGTGCTCAATCGATCCTCGCCTCTCTGTGGCACTCCTTCACCAGGATTTGAGTATTGATAAGCCTGGCGTAGTCCTCTTTTCCCCCCAAGTAAAGAGGCAGATCCGTAGGCCTTGAGGGTACCCTGCTCTCCCTCCAAACCCGGGGAACAGTATTGATTCGAATACTCGAGCAGTATTTCTCTGTCTGCAAGGTTAATCTGGGGCTCGGAAAGTTTTATTGCTGTTGATATGGGAGCGGGTTTAATGATGGATTTGAACTGAAACACACTGCATGTCCAACTTTTATGTGAAAGGCTGGAGATGCAGCCACTGAGTCAAGATAACTTGGTTAAATTGGCGGAATATAGACACAACGCTTCAGTAGTTGGGATGTTTTTGTATTTAGTAAAACGAGAAGAAATATTAGGGCAACATTGAGAATATTTTAAAAGGAATAATGTCTGTGATTCATTCTAACCATTGCTATTCTTCTTGTTCCGAATTCACAATGATCGGAGTGTTTTAGGCTTGCTTGTTTAATCTTTCTCCAGCCATTTAGTTTACAAAGAACTCGGGACCCCCCTGGCAGTCGTCTGCAACAAGAGTAAACGCTCCACCGACTTCCTCTTTTTAATGATCACAGGGTTATCAGATCTTAATGTTGACACCCTCTCGATTGAATATTCATCCTGCTGGTGTTTTTGCCCATTAATTTTTGATTGCTTCTTTGCTTTACACTATTAAAGAGTAAAAAACATTTATACCCAAAGACGGAGCCATCACCCTGAATGTGGATTTGTGCAGGATCAAACCAGACACTTCTGGTGTGGCACTTTGTTTTCATGCAGTGCATGAACATAAAAAGCAAAAAAAAAAAGTGTAGATTCATATTTCCTGCACGTTGGGTACTTTTAAGTCGCACCGTTTATGTGGTAAATCAGATTCTTTCATACATAATACATATCTACTATCAACACCACCAACTGTTGTGTTGATGTGACAATAAACGTCAACCTGAGAATATAAAAGCAGTAACGCTCCGATCTGTATTTCTGTTTTATTTTTAAATATTAGTTTTGTACCAACACATCATACTTTTGTGGTAACAGTACTGATCCTTCATGGAATTTTTATTTTTAAAGTTTAAAGCTTGTATACTAAAAAATGTGCTTTTTTTGCAACCTCCTTTCTGAATTAATATATTGAATAAAAAGAAAAGAGAAAGTAGAAGCAAACACTTGTTTGCTTTGTTTGCAGGTAAAAAAAAATGATCATGCTTACCATTTGCAGAACTTCAACATGTTTCTTTCCTCAGCGTTGAATTTTCTCTCTCTGTCTGTCTGTGCCAGGTTCCTCTCCTCGTCCCCTGCCACCGAGTCATTTCTAGCAGTGGACAGAGTGGGCCGTACATGAGCGGCAAGGGCAACCATCTCAAACAATGGCTGCTCACCCATGAGAGGCAGTGAAGGGAAGGCTTAAGCATGACAGAGGCCAACTGTCCTCCATCCACTACATAGTCACACACACAAGGCCGGGATTTCTTTTTAAGAACACAAAACAGGGCCATAAAGTTTAGCGTTCTTGGCACACTCTGTGGAACAACTTGAGCTGCGCGTAGATATTCAGTTTATTCTCCTTTTTTAAATCTAAGAATAGAGATGCTGCATAGTTAATGTGATACAGAGTTGTTGCAGAATTAGAATGTACAAAAATAACTTAAACAGAAAAGAGTAGGAATTACAAACATAATGCTCCCGTGGGTCTCCATTGCGTTTGCCAGATAGTGCTGGAATGGTTTTTCTAAAGAATTATTATTCCCTTAAAAATATGTCTCTTGCATTGTTGTTGTTGTTGTTGTTTTTTTCCTAAGCAGAATTAGTCTTTGTACCTCTCGTTGGTTTTTTAATTTCCTGCCAAGTGAAAGCTTTGTTCAACATCCAATGATAAAGGCTCTGAATTTTACTGCTACAAAGCTTTGTAGTGAAGCATTTGTTTTGTCTTCATTTAGATCTCATTGTTTGCTCTTGCCTTACAATCCACCTAGAGTGGAGATGTCTTATGCATTATATACTGTACTTTTGTTACCTTAGACATGTTTAAATAAATACATCTCAAAATGACAAATCCTGCCTTTTCATCATTTTAATTGTATTTAATTTAAAAATTGATTTCATGTAGTGTTCACTCAGTTCAGCTCATAATTAATTATGCTCTATGTCTTCTCTCCTTGCTGCAGCTCTTGATGTCAGAGCTCCTTTTTTATTTCTGAGTAGTGTTTTCCATTAGAGGGCAGTACAGAACGGGAAACAGAAATCAACATTTCAACCTTGAATTCATACTGCACATTTAATCTGTAACTTAAATGTTTATATGTTATTTTATTTTCATCACAACCCAGTTTAATCCCTTTGGGATAAATTATTCTCTCTTAAAAAGACCATATGGAGAGGGCAGCAGTGATGGTGTGTATATAGAAATAGTAGTTGCTTTGATTGAACATGTCCTGCACTTTTATTTTCTATATTTACTTACAATGATCTGTTGTGACAGTGACAGTTTTGTCTTTTTGTCCTAAGTTCTTGATTTTCCAAACAGTCTAGTGCAGCCCCAGAGTAACCCTTTCTTGCCTATACAGTAGTTATTCCTCTTCTGTTTAGCCCAGGTAGCCTAATCATCCACCCTGCAAAAATAACCCCGGCTCTGACCTTTGCACAACCAATTCAAGTGGCCTGCTCGCTGAATACATTTGAACTTTGCTGCATTTTTGAATTTCTTATCCGATCAGTGTGGCTGTCTTGCCGTGCTGCTGGACTCACTTACTCTGCCGTTGGTGCACCATCGCAGTGTAGATGTTGAGGCTGCAGACAGGCAGATGAAGAATGAGACTCAGTCTGTGGTTTCACAGAGGGCTAATGATGCCTGTGGTGACTACAGGCTACAGTCAGCCCCCTAACGAAGGGAGCTGTGACACAGCCACAAGGGGTCCCATTTAAGCCAGGCGCTCTCTGAAGTGCACTGTAAGCACCCTCCTTTTTTGCTTGTGGCTAAGTAAATTCTATGGAATGCTATGTATTTAGCAGCCAGAGATACTGATGCCTATAGAGGTCTGTGGCTGATGTAAAAAACAAGTCCAGCATCAAAGATTCAAACATGCTGCCAGTAATTGGCCATGTAATTGCTTAGGTACCCAAGGAATCTCTTGAAAATAGAGATTTGTTTTTCATTCCTACATTTTCATGGGATTTTAGTATGTATCAGAATTAGTAGCAGTATTATTATTATTATTATTATTGTGTCTGTATTATTTTGTGGTGGTACCACTTCCGTACCATGCTGGCTCGGAGATAAAAAGGAATTCGATTAAAAGAGGCTGAGACTATCTCATCATCCGCACTGTTAATCTCTGTGAAACCTTTAATTTTGGCCTAATATCTGCCTCCATTTCAGAGAAAGAGACTACAGGAGTGCATGAGCTGCATGCACGTGAGTGTGTGTGTTTGAGCATGTGGCCATGCGTGTTGGTGTGTGCACATGTGTATGTCCATATGTGTGTGGGTGAAGTGGATGATATTGAGTCTGACTTCATAAATCACCCAGACACTGATAAACTCCCCATGCACCCACACACCGCTAATGGGCAACCCTTAAGGAGTGTGAGTGTCTCGTGCGGCGTTTGATTCAACATTTATTAACCCCCTCACACACACTCTCCTTCACATACTGTACAACACACACTCATTTGAGCCCCAGAAAGAGCGGGGATATGGTTGGTGGCATCAACAGCGTTAGTGCAAAGTTTTGACCTGGCTGAGCTGTATTAATCACAGCAGATAGTAGCAAGATACATTTTAGCTTATACAGCCACAACAACAACAACCTCTGCATTTCCTAACATTAGTTTCCTTCTCATAACTTATATCCTGTCTCCAACTCCCCGCTTCCCATCTCATATCCTGGCAACCCACCTCATTATAGAGCAATTTTCTGCCCCCACATCAAATACAAACACACTCTGTGCTTCCATCCCTTGCTCTTCATACATGTCAGCTCATAATTCTAATGTTATCACAACCTGCACCCCTTGGTACGAGTGACAAGCTTAGTGGGAACACAGCAGAAGTGAATCCCGCTGCCACATCAGTGATTCATAAATAGCTGTTTTTATTCTTTCCTAAGAAGTTTGTATGCTTAAAAATAAATAAGAGTAAAACTTTTTGGAACATATTAACTCAGCTGCAGGCAGCGCACTGCTGCTTGGAAGCCAGAGGAGTATCCGGCATGCAGATAGGCCGTGTCCAACAGTCAGTCAGACAGATAGACACAGGGATAGATAGCTGGATAGACAGACATTAGGCTGGGGCTTGGCTGCAGTATCAGGTTTCCTCCCCCTCTGTCTGTCTGCCGGGACAGCCTGGCCTCGGAGGCCCTGACACCGAGGCACCACGCAGCCAGCCACGACAGCTGCCACAGCAGCATCTAATACCAACACACTCCACACTATGCCACAACAACAAAGAGAAATATAATTTCAAACATGGCATACTTTGATGCTCTTGTAATGATCTTTGTGTTTTGAGAGTGAAAGCGGGCGGATGGAGGATTTGTATGGTGCCCTTTTTTTTGTTTTGTTTATTTAGAACAAAGAGACCCCACTCAACATGAGCAAGTTTAGGACAGTGATGATGAGATAGAGCAGGATTAAATGAGAAACTAAAAGAAACCCTAAGAGGTATCAGCATGTGAGTGTGTGTGTGTTAGCAACCTTGTATCAGTGTGTCATTGTAACCTTATGAACTCAAGTGTTGGTCTGGGGGTCTCTAATTAGGAACGGCTGATAAACGACCATACATTACGTGAGAGCGGGTGCCTGTGAGTGCGTATCCCTGCATGGATCAATCTGTGACTATGCAGCGCAGTTGTCAGCGCGGTACGGAGAGTGTCTCAGCCTGGAGAAAGTGCAGGTCTAGCCTTGGTCATGTTGACGGAGGGGCGGCACTTCAGAGGCTCCAGGACCCCATGGCACCAGTCTCCCCAGTCCCCCAGACAGACTGGGAGCATCTGGGCTCTGTCAGCGCCTCTGGCCCCCGCAGACTCGGATCTATATGACGGGGGAGAGGAGTGGATTGGATCAGGGAGAGGGAAAATATGAGCCAGATTCCTCAGCCTTGTACAAAATGCATGCTTGGCTCAGTTAGCATGTTACATGTGTGTACGTGTGTGTATTGCTGCATTAAGGCCTAAAACAGGTCATAGTGATTAATTTTGTATGATGTGAGATAGGGTGTTATTGATTAGCGACTGATGTTGGAAAGGTCCTCTCTGTAAATCGTCCAATTAAGCTTTAATTAAAAGTTTGCAGCTAAAAATATGCAAAGCCAGTTCTGAGCGAAAAAAAACATCTAGATTAGACTGACAGATATCATTCCAAAGTTTCCTTATGAAAGCAAGCAGTGATTTGATCAAGTGGATATGGTTCCTAAGCTCCGCCACATGGAAACTGATCCACACACACACACACACACACACACACACACACACAAGACTAATTAATCCATACACTAAATTAGGAATATAAATTGTGGTCCCAATTTAACAAGGTCAGTTTTAACTTTAACTCCCTTTACACTTTATTTAACTGTGTTGGAGAAAAAATGAAAAAGGGGCCCTATCAATGTGCTTCGCTTATTATGATTGACGATTGATGATTAAGTCCTCCAGCTGACACACACCACCAAAGCCGGTGAGTTGGAATTGGATGTGACACATACACAGTTCTGCGTGTTAGGTAATTCGTTGACGAGGGGCCAAATTCATTTATGGAACAGCGGTATTGGCAGGCATGGACACTCTCTGCAAAAACAACGATAATCACAGAGGTTTGGCGCAGCGTGACAAGGACTCTTCAGGGAAAGGCCCTTACACGCTGCTTTGTTGGCCGTTCCTCCCTAAGATGGAGGGAAACATCCGCCGCTGTTCTTAAGATGAGAGTCGCTCAGACCAAGAGGAGAGAGGTTTATGTAAGGTGCGGATGATGTGTAAAGGGCTTGATTAGCACTTGTTGGGTCTATTTTGATGGAATAGTGGATCATTACAATATTTAGAATGTATAGATTATTATGTTTTAATATAAATTTAGCTTGAACTTTTTGGGGGAAAGCAAGTGTTTTTTTTTGCAGAATTGATGAAATAAAGGCTCTGATAAATCCTCTGTAATGAAACATGAGGGGGACCCTGTCTCAAGCCATTTAATCTCTTTTCGCATTCTCCATTTTTTCTGCTAATGAGCCTTATTGACAATCAAACAGAAGCTGTCATCCCCCAGGATGCAACACTCCCAGCCCCTGCGTGTTTGTCATAGTGTCCTGGCAATCAGAGCTGCCTGCAAGACCAGGCTGGCAGTTAGTGGTTCTCACAGCAGCACTGCCTGAAAATGGCACACTTCCTGTAGAGTTGCAGCTGCCACCTCTGCTACTTCCATTACTTTCTATAGCATGCAGATGTTGTATCAACATTCCCTGCCAAGGGGACTGCAATAACTGTGAGATTCATGCCATGTTTCAGAGGCACGTCAATTTCTCAAGTGGCACAATTAAAGAGGGAAATACAGTACCAGGTTTTTTACAGGCGCTGAAATCGGAAAAGGGCTTTTTCACTTTTTTTCCAAAGGGGGGCTGTTTCATAAGGGTTCAGAAATCCACCCGATTTTTACTGCCCTTTTCCTGAGTTGAGCTGCTCTGTGAGCCTTTGTGCGGCAGACCTGTCGTGACCCACAGCGGATATGGAAATGGGGCTAAGGTTTTATGGGCCAAACGGATTGGACACAGTCAAGCTCAGGGGGCATGAATATTGGATGTTATTTCTGCTCCCTTTTTATGTAATCCATTGCCAATACATTATTAATAGATGATATCATATCCAGAACTACTGGACAAAGCACTACAGAGGGGTACTATGAAAGGAGCTCTATGTGGTGGAGACTGTGGCAGAAAATATAGTTCAAGTGATATTATTTTATCACCGTAGCCTAACATTCCCTGACCAGGCAATCTTTACAGTGTAATGTTTGGACTAAGTGAAGTTCATAGAAGCAAAATATAGTGAATACTGTATTTCTACCAGCAGTAAATCCTGCATTTGTGGGTTTGAAATGCACTGAAACATTGATGACGTATCAAATGACACCCAAATACAAGTTTAATGGATTTTTGAAGCACTGGGATACTTTGCTCATCCTCCTTGACTGCAGCGAGTGAAGTGGAAATCTTTGCAAGGATCTAGAGTTTTCCTTGCAAAGCTGACTCCCAGTGTACAGTAGCAGGGGAGCAGTGTCTTATCTGATGTACCGATTCACAGTCAGGAGACTGTGCTAATGTGGGGTTGTTTTATAGAAAAGCGTCGGATTCCCTGTTTTGATTCAATTGTGGAATTGTACAGAAAAAGGTCAGACTTCCTATTTTAATTCATTGTCATCTCAAAGTTATGATCTCTAGTTGTGCAGTTTTAACGAGTCAGAGTCACAGCAGCAGAATCCCTCTCATGTATAAACTTCACAAGAGTTGCAACCACTTTTTTTCCCCTTCACAAAACACATCACTCAGCGGTTACACAAATCCTGTCTGTCCGAGAGCAAATCCTTAAAAAGTACTTCTCAGCACTGCCCATCGAGCAGAGAAGATAAACTATCTTTCACCTTTTAGTTTTATGGCCTGTCTTGATACTGTATACATATTGGCAGAATGTATAAGCCGCCTCAATAAGAGTTACATAGGGAGTTGATGTGTAAGGTAATATTCTCTTTTTAAGGTCATTTTGAATTGTTTTTTTCTCATGGGAAACGGCAGATTGATAAAGAGCAAACAAAACCTCTTTTCTGAATGCTTGTCCTCCATGGCCTCAATGAAGGTTTCATTCCTTTATATCATCCAGCCCAATTCCCAGCATGCTCGGCCATTGTGGCTCTTTCAACTGGAGCTCTCCATTGACTGGCTCATTGTCCGGCCACTCTTTTGTGTATGCTATCACCGGAGCACAATCTTTCACCTGAACAGCACAGGAGCGCCTGGTCACGTAAAGCTACTGAGTCACCCATGTAGATGCCAGGCTGCACAATTAACTCGGCACTAATTAAGAAATGTTCAGTCCGTATACTGTACATCAACTTTTAAAACTCTTCAGTGATGCTTGTTAAAATCGCGGTTATTAGTCATGCTCAGGCAGCCTGCGTCAGACAGAGATGTTCAATATTACTGCTCAGGCTTATATTATTGAGAGGAGTTTTTTTTTTTTTTCTTTTAAATATAACAATGCACGAGCAGATGTTTGAAGCATAGCCCTCGGCAACACAAGGCTAGTTAAAATCGATATTGCTCTCAATATTTCTTTCCTTTGACAGATAACCAGTACTGAGGAAAGTCTTGATAAGAGTGGCAACATATGGATGTGGCGAACCTCGCTTTCTTTTGATTGCATGACCCCCTGACCTTTGCCTGTGTTGGAGAGGGAGACAGCCACATGGTACGGTGGGGGTCTGTCAGGCTCTGGTTATGGGGCATTATTGACCCAGGATTTATAAATATTTAATGCACACATTAAGATCATGGTGGAGGGTGGCCATTAGAGTTCTCCAATAAAGAGGCTCTCACAATGATTGAGTGGTGTGGCAGAGCTAGGGGCTGGTCATTGGGTACAGAGAAACCTGCTGAGACAATATACTGTACCTCAAGCCTGCCTGCCGGGCTTCAGAGCTCTTAAAACTGGCAACAACGGAGCAAACTTGGCGATTTTTGATTGTACTTATACGCTCAGAATTCCCAGAAGTCTTCTTTTTTTTTACTTTGCTCTGTTGGTTCTTGTTTCTGCGATGATACTTTTTCCTTAGTTTCATGTATTGGGCAGTTAAAATGTACAGTTTGTGCAACATTTTGTCATTGAATAACAGAGACAGCAGTGAGCAAGGCAATAGATCCAAACCTGTGTATGTGTGTATCTGAAACAGATAATGCAATGTCAGGAAGCAGATGTGTGGCAGTTGTTATCAGACACATTGGATTATCGAGGGAATGATTTGAAGCACAAGGCGATCGCAGCTGAAAATTAAATGGCTCTTTTGAGTGCATCTGTCCTTTGCGCTATCAGCAACTCCTGGACTATCTCCCGTTGCCGTGAGATCCGTGCATGCTGGCTGACATAATAAGCTGTGATATGCTGATTGCCACTCAGGATTGCCGTTGTTTAATTGTGCATTAAAGGCAGAGATGGCCTCGGACAATGTTGCCTTGATGAGAAATTGACATTTTGTGACCTGCTCTCTGCGACCACTCAGGATGCCAGATAAGATGTTCAGTTGTTTTTAAGGAGAAGCACCATTATTCCCTCAAACACTTCTATCCTTCTGTTTGACCCACTTGATGAGTATAGATTTCACAGGGCCCCCCCCCCTTTCAGCGTTCAAACTATAAGAGGTTCAAAACGATACCAGCCCTTATAGACAAAGGATAACCTTGCTCTTTCAATGTATTGATTCTTTATTAACTAGGTGGCTTAATGCAATGAAATGAGGGATTTGAATGAGCCCCATTTGGGGTGCTTTGAATAAAAAGCTTGCACTGTTTATGAATGACTACAAAGAACCTTTGAAGCACCACAGATGCAGGATATGCTGATACAAAGACCAGTATGAATATGTCACAATGTCAGAGTGCTTTGCTGAAAGAATATGAGTAAAGAGCAGTTTTCATCTTTTATGGATGTTACACTTTCCACAGGTTTCAAACAGTTATCTCTATGGCAAAGTCTAAACACTACAACTTACAGACGAATCACAGGTTTGTCTTCAGAAGTTTCTACTGTCTTTTTTTCTTTGTTCTGATTGTCAGTTTGTCTGCCAGCCAAACTGTACTTAAAACTGAAGAAGTCCACAGTTGAGGAGCTATTGTGTTTTTACTGAAAATTTTAATAAAACATCACTTATTCATTTCTGTTTCCATTCCAAATGTTGACATTTTTAAATTTTCTTCCCTGTAAACACATGTAAGCTATGTGGCAGAGTCATAAGTGGTGAGTAAAAATGACTTCTATACATTCTACAAAACAGAAAAAAATACAACCACAAATGGAGTGTTTTTTTTATCTCCAAGGTTGTCCCTCATGCACATTAGTCTCTATTGGATCTTAACAACTATCATATGGGTCACAAACAATTTATTTGACAATACAACCAACAAAGTTTTCTCCAAAATGGTCTGTATAGATAATTTAAAATCAATATAAAAATAAACAATGAAGTTTGACTTCCCCTTTAAAAAATGGACAGAGAGTCTTGACGGAGTAACACAAATTTTTGAGGATACACATGAAATATATGCACATTGCATTTCATCAAATACAAAAAGAAAACAAATGAAGGCAACAGTTCTTGGCTGAATTATCTGTGCTGCATCACTATATTAAGGGCATGACGATTAATACATACATAATGAAAAGCAATATACAAAATTTCAGAGATAAATACATTATTTATAGTTGATATGTTACAAAATTTCCCTCAGTGAGCGCAAGTGTGTATTTGAACAGAAATATGACGATGAACTACTATACTCCTACATTCTCAATGGATTTTAATTTTGTTTTTTAAATGTTTTTTGTTGATCTAAAAGAACATGAAAAAGACAGATGTATAAATATTTAGCACAAGTTTGGCAATATCACAATAGTCTACAATTTTTAACCACATATAAAACACATAAGGGAGTTGGAGCTAGAAGGGGAGACTGCTCCTCATCAACAAGAAACAGACTTCACAGTAGCCTAGGAATGCATTAATATACAGTGCTAGCAAAAGAGTTGAAAAACATGGCAAAACACACTTGCTTAAAAGGAAGCTCTAGACATGGAAGTACATCATATTCATCAACAGAGCAGTGTTTTGTACACATCAGTGTGCTTGTTGAATCGAGGATTTTTTTTTTTTTTTTGACTTTTGAAGATGATTTCTAGCTACAATAAATTACAAAATTTAAGTTAAAATGCAGGAATGAAACATGATACAACCTTACCCACCCAGCCCCACCCCTTTTACTCGTATTTGTTGTATTTTTATGCTCAATTTTCTACATTATATATTTCATATAATTTCCAGTTGAAATTCAAACTGTCTTGGCCCCTGTGTATTTTTCTCACACATAAAAATACAAAAAGTCACATTATAAAGACACACAACTGTTGTGAATCTATTAAAAGAGAGTTGAAACAGAAAAACAATTTCTGAAGTTCATTGGCAAATGTACTGTACATCAGTGTTTTTACATTACAACCAGATGGTGAGTCCACAGAGTCCCTTCCAGTATTGAATGTGTGGTTGATTGGACATATCCAAGGCCGAAGCACAACCTGACAGGTATACAAAATAAACCCTTCATCATCCCATGTCTTCTTCAAGGGTGATCAAATGGGGGCATAAACAAACAAAGAAATCCCACAGAAAAAAAAATATATTGTTCCTCAGGAAATCCTTTTTTTCTGCAGGTTTGCAAAAGTCATTTAAAAGAAAAAAAACATTTGTTTTCTTTTTTTCTCTTCATCTTTAAAGACAGAACAAGCGGTTGACTATACATTACACCAGCATTTTTGCCGTGTGCTTCTGTGAAGTGGTATTGTGAAGACTGGTGCTTGAGATGATAAAAGTGCATTTACATTGGAGGGACAACCAGGCCGGACATGGCTGGAAAATAAAACACAAGGAAAAAAAAGATTATTAGTTTATTTTCTAAAAACAGGCATGGATAAAAATATTAAACATTTATTTTGTAATTTGGTGTGTGTGTGCATGCATGTGTCTGGGTGCATGTGTGTGTGTGTGTGTGTGTGTGTGTGTGTGTGTGTGTGTGTGTGTGTGTGTGTGTGTGTGTGTGTGTGTGTGAGTCCAGCCATCTGACAATGCACAAGTGCGTGAATGTATGCCTTAATGTGCCTGTTTGCGTATGTGCCTGTGAGTGTTTGCCGTGTCCGCCAGCCTGCTGCTGCACGTCCTCCTAACGGGGCGAGTTTAAAAACCTCCCTCCTGCTCTGACATTTCAGCCCCCAGCATGCCAGTCTTGCTATGTGTGATATTTCTCCTGGCGTTGGGGTAATGGCAAACAGTGGCCCAGACTCCCAGGAGACACTGCCGTGGTGACGGCAGAGCAACAACACGGTCACTTCCCACAATGCCACAATGCTACAGTACTAGACACTCCTCAGACTCCCCTCAGATTCCTTCTATCACTTTCTTTCCTCCCCTCATCTCTTTATCCTTCTCTCTCCAACACTGTACAGCACAGTTTCCACATTTCCACATTTCCCAAGTCGTGCCTCTGTGTCATTAACTAAGAGAGATTAGGGAAGATCAAAGGTAGCTTCCGTTATTTTACCAAGACCATCTGCTTAGGATATCATTAGCAACTGTACCTCACCCTGAGAGTTTATATATTCAGTACTTTCACACGTTTTAACAATTAGGCGACTAGTGAAGTGCTGGGATGATATATTATTATATTGCTCTGAGTATATTTGTAGAGTCATGGTTGAAATGCTTTTAAGTTTGCCAGCGCAGATGATGGCAAGGCATTGCTCATTAATTTCTGCACAACATGTATTAATAAGTATGAACGTGTAGCAAGATGAACTTTAATTTCCCACTTCATTAAGCCCAATGTTATTAATCTTGGGGCACACACTACGGCTAAGCTTGTTTTCAAAGTAATCACGTTGGTCATGACACATGCACAAAACCTAATAAATATAATTACTAAAACAATTCGGGGAATGTTTTTTCCTGCGACATCAGAGGGGATCATTTGTATAAAAGGGCAACAAGGATGTATGTTTGCGTTGCACAGACGTGACACGGTGCTTGCAGTCCTATACTTGTGTGTGTGTGTGTGTGTGTGTTTGTGTGTGTAAAGGCATGCTCTGTGTGAGTGTGTGTGAGTGTGAACTGTAAGGTGTAAATTGGCCTGTCAAAATGCATATTATATTTGTAATGATTAATCCCTCACCAAACCGGACAGAGGCCTGAGCAGCGGTATCTGACCAGTAGTCCGTAGGGAAGGGATGAGGGGGTGAGGGGGGCTCACCTTGCAGTCCGTTGCCGTTGGCGCTGGTGCAGGAGGGGGGTGGGGAGGCCTGAGGTCGGACCACAGGGGCGAAGGCGCTCTTTTGTTTAACTGCAGAGACGATAGGGAAGGAAAGGAACGAGGGAGGGGTGAGAGTGAGAACGTGCTGTGAGTAGTGCTGGAGAGGGAAAGGGCAGTTAAGGTAAGGCTAGGATAGTATTACTGCCAGGGGGGATACACGATCAGTACTCACAGGCCCCTACCATGAACATCTTGTCCGGTAGAACAAATACACGTGGCATATGGTGAAATACACATAAAAATGAATATTCCTGCTACTCTGAGCTACATGCGTGTTCTCCAAAGTACTAAAACTAAACAAGCCCCTGTGAATGAATAGTAATATATTATCACCATCAATAATGTTATAACCCTGTCAGAAGTGATTCATAGAAGTGAAAACGAATGTGGGAGCTGGAATTAAATCAGCAGCAGCTTAGTGCTACTACCGCGTGCGATAGTGGCAAGCTACTCACTTCCATATGGGGAGTTGGCAGAGGATCCGTTGAGGAACCCAGGGGAGCTTGGCACTCCTAGGTTCATACCGGCATTGCCGTAGCCATTCATGCTGTTGCTGACGGAGTTGTAGCTCGACTGCTGTGGGGTGCTGCTGGAGATGTAGCCCCGGGGGGACACGCTGCTGGTGTTCCGGCTGTAGCCCACTGAAAAACACGGGTGGAAGATAGAAAGGGAAATTCATTTTATTCATTTCTTTCCTTCAGTACAGTATTTACTAGGGAAATGTGCACTGATTACAGTAAATGATAATAGGGATTTACTGCTGCAATCAAACAAGTTTATATCAGCACATACTGCAGATGCCAATTCAATTAAAAAAAAGAATGTGGCACTTAATCGAACCCTTTAACTGCCTATATTATAGGAGAGGATGGGGTAGTGAACTCAGTGTTCAAAAAAGTAATTTCTATCTATTTTCGCATTTTAATGAGTGTAATTGAACTATTTCTCATTTTGCTGCAAACCCCCTGGAATCCCCTCAAGGACCCCACTTTTAAGAACCACAGAGTTATACCCTAAATCACATACCTTGGTCATTCCCTTGTGACTCAGACACATTGACTGCTAGCTGGCTGCTGAAGGAGTTGACTCCCATCATGCCGTGGGAGGCTGTGTTCGCGAGAGAGGGGATCTGGTTGTGGTTGCGGGGAACGCTGTACAGGGCCTCGGCAATGTCAGCTGCCCTC
The DNA here is from genome assembly GCA_013375575.1 of Percina caprodes. NCBI lineage: Eukaryota > Metazoa > Chordata > Actinopteri > Perciformes > Percidae > Percina > Percina caprodes. Next base: position 541,297 of record JABXJD010000110.1, on the reverse strand, counting down.
TTCAGAATGATCTCCTGGAAAGCGCAGAGAAGGCAGAGGTTTTGTTATTTATGTTGTTTTTCTTATAGCTTTGCTGTTGCTTTGATGCATGGTTCATGGCTATATAGTTAACTCACAATGCACGTAGCGTACATTGTTCCAGATATAGTGATGAAAATGGTTTCTCATTTAGCAGAGGTACTGTATAAGCAGCTGTGAGGATACGGACCTGGTTGTTGTGGGGCATTCCATACAGGGCTTCAACAAGATCAGCCGCCCTCTTCAGTAGCACCTCCTGATGAGGAAAACAGGGAGAGTAAATGTTAGCACCCAAACAGATTATGGTTGAGACCACAGTGGTCCGTACAGTAGCAAACAATATCAAAAACAACATTACGCAGCCGGATCGTAGAGCTCTTTAGAAATGTTTACATATTCAACCGCCTAAATAAAAACCATCCTGATTTAAGAGGCACCGGTGCTGCATTTATACAGCACTACCACTTTGTTCCTTCCAACCATGCAGAGCAGTGAATAATGTTCCCTATCTTAATTAAACTGGCATAGTCCTTTAAAAACAACACCTCACCCCTGATTCTGGGCTTCACGTTTGCTCTGTAGTTCAGCGCTGAGTCCCCTCTCTTCAGAACAATAAAGTGAATTAGCTCTGGGTTAATCTAGTTCTGTTGTAATGACATTAAGGAATTTTTCAATTAACCTCTTTGACTGGCTGTTGCAAAGGACTTCACAAATGACTTCCCATCCAGCAAGAGCTGGGTGCTTGTGCCTTGGGGACACGGATGCTCAGGATGTGGTCTTATCCATGTCTGCATGCTTGCCCCCGCTTGACAATGCGGATTAGCTGTGTTGCTTTGGCTCTTAACACTGAAAATGAGTTGGCCCTGGATCCTGTTCCCCCCACTCTGTTTCGGGCTTCTAGCTAGGTGGGGTTTGGCCCGTTCGTGTGTCTTTATCTGCTCTTTGAATTCAGCACTTACAATTAAATCCCTCTCAAGCAACCAGACTGCTCTCTTTGTTTTCTATAATACAGAAGGCAATATGCTCTATGAAAACCCTCTTCTTCTTTTAGAGTGCATTTAATCTGACAAAGGCAAGTTGCAGACATGACTGTTGCGTGTGTTTTTTAAAATGCCTGCTTGTTGTCACCTGCTGTAGAGCAGAGATTTGTCGACTATGCTGTTAGAACCCTGGTTAAAAGCAATGCAAATCTGTCACCAGAAACATCTCAGATGGTGCTTGTTTTCTTCCCACATTCGCTGTGTTTTCTTTTGCGGGCCTCTGTAATTTGTCTGAAGTGTTCCATCACTTGGCAATAGCAGTGTGGGATTAAGACGGCAGCTGCCGTAAATGAATGTAAACACAGCCTTCGCGCCTTCAAACAGCGGCCTCCAAGACTTGGCCTGCATTTCCAAAGCACAGCGTATGTAGTGTGTATGGAGTGTGTGTATGGGCCCTTTCATCCTGAGGAGCATATCTACAACAGTCCTTGATTTATCAAGATGAATCACTGTAGAAGCCACTTCCAGCGTATGCCATGCTCTCTTATAGAAACATATCGCTTAATCCACCCCAAGCTACCGGATGGGTGGCTCTTAGAATGGGCATTTACCTCTGAAATTGGTGTGTATGCTCAACGTTGCATGCATCTAGTTTGCATACAAATAAAGAATTATGGTTGTCGTGAGGCAGGTAGACTAAATGAGAGGACCAGCTGTCTTGATGTGTTCTCATCAGGCAGAACAGATTTCTCTCTCTCTTGCTGAGTGAGATAAAGTGGTTTTCTTTCTTTTTGTCTGCAGTTAATAATTACCAATAATCTATTCTATCATATTTCAAGATCTTCTACATGGCTCTCAATTTTAAACAACAATTAAAGCAATTAAGACTGTCGCGTTTGCAAGCCATGTTTCATTCTCTGTAAAACGTCCTCTCCCTCCTTGTCCATATGGTACTTTGCAGCAGTGACATAAGGACAGCTTGGAAAAAGGAGGAGAGAAAACGATATTGCCTCTCATCCTTAATCTGTCGTTTACCGCGTGGTGTCTTAACTAACCAGGCTGACTCGCAAGGCTATGCTTAAGTGCAACCTAGTCATATTCGCGGATGATGAGAAGTGCTGCACCCAATCAAGGAAGAAGTTTGTTTTCTTCTGACGAGACGCTTTCATGCATATCAGCTCACGCTGTGAATACGATTAACACAGAATAGTGTTCTGAGGGCATTTCCATGTAAATCTCAATACTACTCCTGCATAAGTGTAATTGGCTTTCTTGTCATGGAGACATATCAGAACACACCATGTTAAATTGAAACAATTAAAGGCCTCAAATGATTTCTGTTGTTCTGTGACAAATGCGTGACAGATTTCTGCTATTGTTTGCCTCACTTTGCATAAAGGTCTTGTGTTCAACAACTGTTTAAATGGAGCTGCTCAGATGACAGATCACCTCAGATTTCAAGGTCTTTTTTTTGCAGAGAAAAAAATGAGAGAAAGCCATAACAAATTATATTTTGTAAAGAATATCTAACAATAAGGAGAAGTGGTCTAAAACAGCCCGAATGTGATTCTTCAAGCACTAGATTAACATGGATGTTGTATTTATATTATCACAGTTAATAAAAGAGGGCCTAGGTTATGTAGCTTGGAGTGCTAATGCCATTATAAAACTGTAAGGCAATTACTCTGTTAGCTCTAGCCTGAGGTAATGAATGCATTTAGAAGCATAGGGCCATTAGATGAAGGTACTTCAAAGAGCACAGGAAGAGAGATTCATTTAAATACATGGGTAATTGCTTGACATGAACACATTTGTAATATTTTCTCCTTGTGGATTACACAAAGAATTGGAAAAGAATGGGCTTATGCTCATTTTGGGAGGAAAGAAAGGAATCCAAAGCAATCAGCTTAATAATAAAACAATATTGAGTTTCCACTTTTAATTTCATAATGAATCTAATTTGTTACAGAAGAGAGAAATTGAGTGTGATATAATGTGATATCCAGTCTATTTGTCCATTACTGCCAGAGGGCACAAAATGGTATTATAAATTGTCTTTTTTATATCATGAATAGAAAATTGTTTTATAACAAGATCTTAAAAAGGAGGGTGAATTCCAAAGTCTCTCTTCACTTAACGTGATGCCCGCAAACCAATCTCCTTTCTCATCACTTGACTGCTCACACTTATTACTTTCATATTCACCCTGGACTTTGCATTGAATTTTATATCTCCACTCCTCCCACAGGGTCAGACTGTCATCTACGATGTTGTCTTAGAATTACGAGGTAAACTTCAATCAGAGGCAGCTTCCCCCCTTTTTTCTCTGTGTAGCAACAATATTAGCGTGCATCCCTTGCTATCCATGAGCACTCCCATATTGGCTTTCTGTCTCCTTACAATTACCACGTGTCTTACTGGTCCCAGGGAGAAGGCTGGTGGAAATCAATATAACGCAGTAATATTATCAACTGGAGGGTGAAGTCATGGAGGGGGCAAAGGCGGTGAGTGGACTTGGTGTCGATTTGCCTTTCTGCTAATGCACACCGTGCGTCCTCCAGCTTTATCATCTTTTTATAGAGTCTCCCAACATCACCTGCACCCTGTAATGGCTGTTCTCTATATGCTGTTTCTGTTCTCATTCCAAGTGTACATGCAAGCGTCAGCCTGCCGCGGGCTGTTTTATTGGGAATGTGCTTTTGACCCCGTGAGCTGACCCTCAGATGGCAAGCTTAACAATGACGAATCACTTGGTGGGATCATTTACATGCCCCCTGAACCCCATATTTGGGTCCATTAGAGAGCAAATCAAATATTTATGTTGTTTATTGGAAGTGCAGGGTTTCATCTCACTCTGTGATTGTTTCATGCAAAGGCCGGGAGACCGTGCTATATTAAGTGTATGCACACCCAGGAAACTAATCTTGGGTTCAGTGTCAAAATCTGTCTCACAGCCAACAACGCTTTGTATTCAAGGAAAGGAGTAAGGTCTCTTTGTAATAACGCTGTGTTTAACATTGTTGCTCTCTTTGTTTTAAAGATGTGGATTTCACAAAGACACCGACTTTATAAAATGGAAACAGTTGCTAGATTGACCAGTGATGCCTGCGGAGACAGAAAGCCATGTGGATATTAAAGGCAAGTGTACTTTACCTTTTGGTCTACGTTTACAGTTGAAATTAGAGTAACATTTCATGTCTAGGTGTTGTTTTCTGTCTCCACAGGGACTGAGTCTAATTGAAACACTTCATATACTGAACCAGGGACTAGCTGTGATGTTCCATTTCTCCACATTGCCTTGGTCAAACGTCTAGAGCTACCACACAGTCTGTTCTTTATTAAATTGTCCGTTGGACGTTAATGATATTGCTGTGTTGCATGCTGGGATTTAATAGATAAGGTCTTTAAAGGTTTTACAGTATTATTAAAACTCTGAGGTGGCCACCACTTTACCACATGCCAAGGGGTTTTGAATGTACTAATCAGTTATATTATTACACTTGACACATCTGGAACGTCAGTCACCGGAATGGTTACTGGCAGGGTGGCAATTAGTGAAAACACAGATAGATTTTATCAATAGGAAATGGAGAGAGTAAGAGCATCAAAGGGAATGGTAAGAGTAAAGGAATCAAAGAGTTTCTGCAGGGGAGGGAAATAAAAAAAAAACATGCAGCTGAGTTTTCATGCTCAGGTCTTTCAATATGGCACCATATACAAATGCCACATCGGTGTGTCTAAAGATGATGTGGCTTTCAACTCCTTCACCCAGGTTCAAAAGAAAACAATAAGAAAGCCAAAGCATAATAACATGCAGTCTTTGTCTATTAGCTGCAGTAAGACTAGGGGGTTTACGGCACAGGGTTCTGTAAACAAAAGATTAAACCAAATCGAGCTGCAGAAAATGAAAGGAAAACATGAGTGGGGTAATGAGGGTGCAGACGTCGTTTCTGACCAGATTACCATCTCCACAGACTACTGGAGAGGAAAACGCCTGATTGAGCTATTTTACCACACAGAGAGTTTACGCCTCTCTCCACACACAAAACCAATACCATTACCACGCTGGTTAGTGGGTAAGCCACATATGTGAAGCAAAGCTGTTACGGTTTGGGGTCACAGTGCTCTGCTTTGATGGTAATGTTGTTTTGTTTTTTGTCACATTCAGAGTATTAAGGCATTATAACCCAGACAGCTCCGTCTAATTGCTGTTCTGTGTTTTACCATGCTGCAGAGACTATGCACTGACCTTTGGTAACCTCTCAGGATCGCCGGGGTGTCTGGGGATGACCTTCTGCAGCCTCTGGAAACCATAGTCGATGGTTGGCTCATTCAGGGCTGAAAGAAAGAAAGGGAACATAAAAATTAGAACCATTTCAGTACTCATTTTGCCAGTGACAGGAAGAAACTAATTGAGAAATCTGTTGGAGTTTACAGAACAAAAGTCATTTCAGAATGCCTAATTTCAAAGAGACCTCAGGGGCAAGACGATGTTTTATGAAACATCCAGGGGGGGCATATGATGGAAACTGACACGGGTTCCTCTGACACTTGTGTCACCAAGTGTTATTCCATTAACAGCCCAGCCCTGACCTACATCAGTCTGAGAATCCTTCAGAGGGACCCTCCTTCTTTTTATCTGCTTCAGAATATTGACTACAGCAAACTACATAGCGGGGGTCTTTTAATCTAACCAAGCTTTAATAATCTGTGAAAGGCTGTCCACACATTGATCTAGTGTAAGTTGCTGTCATTTCACCCTTCTGCACCAACTGTACTGCAACACTGGGCCTGTGAAATACAGCAGCATATCCCATGGAGCCATTAATCTCTCCCACCCCTCAAATAGTAATCTGGGGCATGAGGCATATTGGGCGATGAATCAGAGGCACAAAGTAAATGAATCATAACCCAGACTTTGGTGAGAGCAGGGCGTTTTATGTCTGACAGTCCTAATGGGTAATTGAAGGCTTCCTTACAGCTCCGCCTGATTCTAAACAATCATGTGCACACTCAGAGGCAGGACCAGGCAAGGGAGGGAGGGCGAAGGAGAGAAGGAGGGGAGGAAAGGAGGAGAGCAGTGTAAAGGGGGAAGGAACGACTTAATAGAGAACATCACTTCTCAATGTAGATATCATTTTCAGGAGAGTAACTCCGTCGAGCAAGGCGCTTCATAAATCAATGGCTTTCTATGGAGACTAATAAGAGCTGCCTGCCTCTATTCATTGTTCAGCCTGTAATTTGGCCCATCACTCATTACTCAGCATGTAATTTCAGCATTAACACCGCACAGCTCGCTGAACCTGCTGAACACCAGAGAATGTGAAAGCAAGCAAACCCCCCCCCCCACACACACACACACACACACACACACACACACACACACACACCGGCAGGCAGGACCACTGAAGCACGAGCCGGGGAGTCATGGCAGGAAAACGAACAATCATGTGTCTTACTCCTTTTGTTCCCTCTCATCTAAATACACATGCATGCATGCTCGCACACTCACATACTGTACCTACTCACGCATATATACAGCAGTCATGTACAACACACACACACGCACAATCGAATACATGCACCCCTTCTGCCAAAACCTGAATACAGTAATTGCCAGCTCGACCGTGATCAGATGGAGCAATTATGTGTTCAAGCATGGACAATGTGAGGTGCTAATCGATAGCAAGGATCTAGCTTGCAAGTACAGTGGTATTCAGCCCTACTGGCCAGGCACACCTGAATAAACCCCACACCACAACAACATACACGGCTGGAAATCTGATTTGACATGTCATTATGCATCTCAAAACTACAAAGGTCCGCTTCGGAATGTGGGTGAACGCCATCTTCTCCTTAATAAAGGATTGATCTGCCGTATTGATTGTACATGACAAGGCTGTAGCAAGGAATTTGCCCCCTTTCTTTTGTTATTTCCACCCCCTTTCTTATCTATGCACTCTGGCAGTCCGGTACATGTGTACACACACAAGCATGCATATGTGTGTGTGTGTGTGTGTGTGTGTATGTATGTGTGTGTGTGTGTGTGTGTGTGTGTGCGTGTGTGTGTGTGTGTGTGAGTGCATGTACCCGGCTGAGAGAGAGTGTATGTGCACGGCAGCCCTACCAGACCCCGCTGCTCAGTGTGATGTAAATTGTGTATGTGTAAAAAGCACTCCATAATCAGGCCATCCATCATCAGAGGCTGTCAGTGGGCTCTCTCAGGGTGATACATCACGCTTTTCTGTCCTCTGCCTCAGCTGGGGCCTACACAACCCGCCAGGCATGCTGGGAACACAGCCGGAGAGAGGTACAGTACAGGACGAGACCTAGGTTTCGAGAGGTGTTCTGTTTGATGTGCCTTTCCAATGATAATGATGCCCCATTGTAAATGCGGACCTAAGAATTATTATGAATGCGATTCGAAGGGTAGGGTATCCTGTACCCTTAAAGAACACTTTAAACTGAATTGTATCAGCGGTTTTTACAGTTTATATGCAGTATTAAATGCCAACATATGGAGGAATTTAAATGTGTCAAAAATTACATTTAAACTTGTCTCAGTGTAGGTTTAAAACATGGCTCAATGTTCTGCAGTCGCAGTCCAAGCGTCAGGCATGATCTCCACATGTCGACATGTTGCCATCTCATCTATCATGGAGATGATCTTTGTAACAACCCCGGCGTAATGAAATTGGTGACACAGACCGCCATCTGCTATTGATTTCATGCAAATGCTTTTGACAGCTGATGGAGACTTGCATTAGCGCTAAACGGTGCTGTCAGTTGATGAGTTGACAGTTTTGTAGTCATAGCATGTACACTGGTTCCGACAGACAATGTCAATAATCCTGTAAGAGCTGCTGATGATATATACTGAGCACTTCTATTCAATCCGGACAATAAATGTGTTATGTGTGTATTCATCGCATCGCTCCGCACATTTTTTCTTCCAGGCAAAGATTTTCTTTCATCTGCTGAGCTTTCACAAGAGTCATTGGGACTGTTCTTCTTACTTTTTCTTACACCACACACATTGACAGCAGCCTTTGTCCCCTGTTTACACCCACCTCCCCCCAATGTCTTTTTTAATCCTTGGCACATGATTATGTTCTGACTTCACACTCTGTCATAAACTTTACTCTCTTCTATAGATATAACAGGCAAATCTAGCTGCTCACTGATGCCCTTGCATGACTCCATGCATGCCAAAATTAGTTTGGTCCTGCTTGTCCTTCCAACACAAAATGGTGAAACGGTGGGAGGGGTGGGGAGTGGGGGGGTGGAAGGAGCGTGTGTGTGTCCCCTTACCCCTTCAGTAAGGGGTCTCAGTTGCTGCAAGGAAACATGAAACCCTCCACACACATCCCATAAATCCTGCACTGGGTGGGGAGTCTAGCCGAGGGGAGGAGGGACCGAGGAAGGTGGGGGGAACTGGGGGGGAGGTATGATAGGGGTTGTGTGTGTGGGGGGTCGCTGGCACGTTCCAGTCACGCCCGCTTCCCGGCTCGCGGCCAATCAATACCACTTTCCTGTTTTAGAGGCGGGTAATTATGAGGTGGAGAGATTGTGTGACCTCTCACCCCTGCTGCATTACTCGCCTGATATTAAGATAAATTGCCTGATTTTGGGTAAACATATGCTGCAATTCAAACTGTCAGCACTGGTTTGCTCAGGGATAATTTGTATTGATCTCCTGGCTTCTTCCCCATTTTGCTTACTGACCTCATGGATAATTAGAGAAAAAGAGACACGGGGAGGTAAGGCAGGGCTTGCATTTGAATACTTTGTAGGAGAGATGAAGAGCACATGTGAAGGGGTACCCAGGGAACATTATGGACTAATAGAATTTTCATTTTCTCTCATTTTCTGTTTAGATTTAGACAGGTTGTGTGCTTTTTCAATTACAACGCTTATATCTGTTTTCCCTACTTACGGTACATATGCAAAGATATAATTGTTTGTAGATTTGTTTCCATGGTTTTATTTCAGAGATGATTTAACAAAAGTAATGAGACAACAAAGTGACAGCAAATGTTTCAAATTTAACGGCTGATAGCTATTGGAAAGAACATGGTAACTGATTTCTTGACAAAGAAAGAGACTTGATCCTTCCACATGGATGTGGCAGTGTTTATGAATATTTCAGTAATTTTCTCACTCTAGAGAGTAAATGATCATGTTTCAGAATATGAAGAAATGGAATGCATGACTCGGTGTGCAGCTGTGACCGTATCATTTCCAATTTTGAATATCACGCATGCACACAAGCATTCATGGCAGGGCTTCAGTAGAATTCCTATGCCCGGAATGTGCACTTCCCAATCTTATTTTGATCTGACACCTTAATCTGCCTGTCCTTTCGTGCTACTAAAACACATTTTCTCTGAGAAATCCTTTAGTCGCCCTAGCTACTTCACTTAAAATGTAGAGTGGATGGCGTGTACATGGCATCTGAGTGTGGTCTGCTGCTCCTTCTCCATGTTCTGTAGAAATAGGACATGAGTAACCGCTCTACAGGAACAGCGTAACATGGCCAACGTTGGCAGCCAGAAGTGCTTACATGGCAATACACTACTGTGTGCCCTCAGTCTATATGGAAGTGGATTGAACACATGTATTGACTTACAGTATCTGGGTATAGACATGGGGAAATGTTTCAGCAAAGCAGTAAATTTAAGGGAAATTGTTCCTTGTTAAGTCTATGAGCCTGAATGGAAGCTTGCACAGAGTACTAGCATTCCTGCCAGCCATTACAGCTTATTACGATAACTCTATCTTTCCAGGAGATAAAAACCTAGCCTTGTTGCCATTTGCCAGCTATTACTTTCGCTAATTATACTTAACTGCTTCGAGCTTATCTCCACTCCTCCTACACCATTGAGCAGTTATTTTTTTCTTTCCCCTTAACACAAATTAGAGGTGGAGTGGGAGTTGGAAAGGGAGAGACAGATAAACAGCACAGGCAGAAGTTCATTCAAGTGTTATTGCATTTGTGACTTGTCAAACAGTCTAACTGAAGCCTTCTAGGCACCTGCGGTCTGTTAGATGGATCAGTTCAGAACAGCATCAACACACATAATGACCTTGCCTCGCTGGTGTTCAGCAGTCTACTGGAGACATTTAAGAGTGAACATCTTCTCAGTGCTACTATAAGGAGTTAAAATGGAATACTTTGCAAACAAAGGAGGTAGAAGGCAGAAGTCATGCTGCTGCTCCACAATAGATATGTTCCAGTGTTGAGAGAATAAAAAACACACATGCAGATGTAGAGACCATCTTTAAAAAACCAAACCAAGCCAAATCGGAATTTACACAGCAAACCCACGCAAAGCAAACCTCGTCTGTTTTCTCACTGACCATATCATCTCCATCCACTGCAGCCAGTTACCACTGAGTGATTCCATCTCCAGCAGTCTCAAGATGAACAGGAAATTAAAATTTCTGCAGTTAGGATAAATCAATGGAGACAGATCAATGTTCATTGAAATTTCATGAACTTTGAGCCAATACAGATGAAAAAACTAGACAGTTACAGTCTCCAGCAGATATTTCTCCTGCAACAGATAAAATGTAATTAACACGGTTAAAAGGGAGCAATGTTACAGATTGCACATCCATAATTTCAGACTCCCTTCATATCGGCTGTATTATTAGAAAGAGCCAAAGACACCTGTTCAATCCGCTTAGATGACATTTAAAGTATGTGTGCCACTTCTCTAAGGACGTCGGCGGACTTTCACACATTACCGGCCAACAGAAATCAAATGGGTTCCCTTCACAGCTGATTGCAAGCGCAAATTAATATTGTAAAATGAAGATCAATACATGGACGGGGCACAGATCGATGACAGCTAAATTACGGCCGCGTTTTCCTCCTCATTCAAGATGAGTTGTGTTTTCCTCTCAAAGTCAATACCGTGCTGCCTCCCTCATTCATTTCTCAATAAACTTGCCGATGAATTTCAATCAAAATGCAGCTGTGGAGAAGGAGGGGGTGTGGAGTTCTTTTAAAGCCCGTTGGGTGTGGATCATACTGAAAATGGGGCAAGAAGAGGAGGTAGAGAAAGGAGGAGGAGGAGGGGAAAGATCCTCGTCTATCAAGAGCCCCCTCCCTGCCTCCTCCATCTATCTGTCCTGTGGCAGAGGACTGATGCTGTGACTTACTGAGGACAATCCATTTTAAGAGCCATTACAAAACAGACCTCTAACGATACTGTGGGACAAAAAGTGGGTCCAATTAAAATTAAATCAATGAATACAATCCTTACTGGGAGAGAGAGAAAAAACACACAGCCATACTTTCATTTTTCTCTTGAAAGATACCCACAATACATTTCACAGAGAGGTGTAATGGGGGAAATACATGCTCAACTGCAAGTACTTATTTCAATCAATTTCCTGAAGCTGGATTTCACAGGTCACTTGCTGATAACACGCTGTGGAATAATGCCACAGTGTGCTTCTCAAAGCCTACCTGACAAGCTGCCTGACAGTGGGGGAGTGTAAGCACGTGTCACGTCAGCCCTCTAATTGGACACAAGGACCTTCCTCCGTGGAACCTTGTCGCGCTCCACACAAGCTCACAAGGCCTTCAAACCAGGCCCATCTAACTTGGCAATGAGTGTCTGCTCCACTCCTGTGGAGCTGGTGCTAAATACCAGAGTTGTAATGAGACAGGCAGGTATGAGGATATGGCTAGTGGATAACATGCTTTGACACATGCTAAAACTGTTGTGCCAACTGGTTACAACCCACTTGACTGTGGTGATGACATTTATAAATGCCTATTCCCTACTTACTCGTTGCAGTTCACACGCCAGGGTGAATAAAAAAAAAAAAAAGAATTAGCAGATAAATTTAAAAAAAAAGGTCTCAAATTTGAAATGCTGCATGTAGTAGATTTAGGAATTGAAAATATACAATTATTTGTACAAGTATTTGGTGTGTGTTTGCAAGTCCTCTAAAGCTGTAAATCTGTTTACATACCTCCTTGAATGCCTTTGATTACAGCATATCTTTGCTGTAAGCCACACCCCATCACTGACCAGCAACCGGCTACCAAACCCAACCCTGCAGGACAGGAAATGAAAAGGAAGCTCTCCATCTGATCAGCTTCTGAGTCTGGGACTTCAAAGTAAAGGCAGGGCTGGGAGGAGACATAAGGATAGGCCCAATTCGTAGGGCGAACAGCACAGGGCCCTATCTGATGTGTTGATAAAGACGTCTGTGTTTGTTTATTTAATTTTTTGGGGGGCGAGGAGGGTCCAAGACTGCATACTATTTTGTTCCTCCCTCTAAGACTAGAACAGGAAGTAAATTTAATTTTGGATATGCAAACTGGATACAACTATTTATATCTCTAATTTGCACCGCTACAAGGTTGTTGGTTTAGTTTGGGTGGATCTATTGTACTTGCACGTAAAGACATAGAAATTAAGATTTTTTTTAACAACCATGAAGTAACAAATTGTAGTTAAAGCTTTACTTCAGAGAGACCTCACTTCTGCACTAGAAACATCTTCCTTTTCTATCCCTTACAGGGCTGACATTACTTGATCCCCACCAGTATTGAGTGAAGCACACATGACCCTTTTGTCCTTATGTTGATGAATGACTGCCTCATACCCATTTTGTCAGATTTTGGTGCAGTGGAGTCGATAGCGTCACCTTGACGAGGAAAGTTTGTGATCCATCAGCCCTCAAGGCTGTCTGGCCTCAACTAAGGCCTGGCAAGAGCAGCTCACTGTATGGGGCACCTACTCCATCCAAAATCCTTCATCCACTACGTTGCGATCTTGTGAGGTCGAACGATTGGCTCTTATTACTGCCGCTTTACAGTGAGGAGAAAAAAAACACTTGACTTGTACTAATAGCTGAGAAGCCATGCTGGTCACCAAAGGTCTGAAGACGAAGCACCCTGTCAGTGCCCAGCTTGGGAAATTAGCAAATAATGTTCCCTTCCCCCTGACAAATGTGTGACAGCTCGCCTTCGCCAATCATTCTCTCCTAACGTTATGATGCATGTCCTGGATCCCCACTGGAGGATACAGGCGAAGTTTACTGACCCTCAATTTACCCATGACAAATGGGGTCCCGGTAAATGTGCATTTTCTGGGGCGCGGAAGGGGTTCATTTTAAGCAATCCTGGTTATGTGGATGTCACTGATTAGGATAAATAGTGGCTGAGTGTGTTAGGACTGCTTGCAGAACCATATTACCAAGGGCCTGCATCGTTGCCCCTGGAGGGGTGCTCTTGTGGAAACTTGGCCAAGATAGAAAACCAAAAGCTCTGATGCAATTAGGAGCTTAAATTGGATGAATTGTACGGTCAAAGTTTTTATTTATGATTTACTCTTTCATGCAGCACTGTAACCATGCGGTAAAAAGGTTAAGGTGCTGCAAATTACGCTGAAAATTGAGACTTTTTGTTTAAGAAATCACCTGATCAAACTAGTGTACTGTTTGCAGCGCTTAATAAAGTGTTAAGTGTAACAAAGTATTGACCTCAGGTACAGCCAGGAGTTTCTCCTTTTGATTTTCTACAACCTTGCTGACAGTTGAACCAATGGATAACCAATACATGGATTAGACAGAGGGCAAGCTCCAAGGGACATTTTGTTACAAGGTAAAAGCTACAGACTGTAAAATAATCAACGTGTCTTTCCTTTAAAATGCCAATTAAAGTACAGATATAAGCTTCTTGAAGCAGTCAGTGAACTACAGCCTACTAAAGTTTTATATAGTATGTCTGTTTGTCTCATTAGTGTTTTAAACATTCAATAGTCAATGCCAACAGGATTATTTGACATACATTACAGGGTGCTCTCTTTCTGAGAATGGATTGTGAGTTTTGGAACCATTCCAGGGTACTAACCCGACTGAGGACGTGTCCCTCTGCTGTTCGAATTGGCTGCAGTCTCCTCTGTGTTGACTCTTAGTAATTTGTGATAATTTCTTAAATTGAGCGAGTTAAATCTCCACAATTAGGGTGGTGGTGCAAGAAGAGTCAACATGGAAGAAGAAAATGTCTAAAAAGGCACTCCTCTCAAGCCATGCTCTCAAGTCATGCTTGACGCCATATGCTTTGATGACTAGACCTTTGATATGCACATGTTGCTCTCCTATATGACACAGGAACATTCTGGCACTTTTAGACAGCACTATGTCACCACACGCCATTTTGACTCTAGTAAGTTGCTATTGTAACACCAGGTCATTTCAAAACTATTTGTTCATGTAACACAGAAGGAAAAGCAATGGTTTAAAAGTGGTTTCGCTCTTAAATACATGATCCACTCTCTTGAGCTCAACGCATCAGCCCATTCACATTTTAATGTCTAAAATAAGTAGCTAACATCCTTTCACCTACAATTACACTACATATGGAATCAGTGGTACCTAATTGCAGTGTTATGCATTCTGCTCTCTTTAACAGTTTCATTCTCTCAAGCGTCAACCCTTGTACAATCAGGGTGAGCCACACAGGGAATAGCAGAGCAGAGGAGCCGGACCTGTCTATTCGTGACTTTCTCTTTTAATTCAGCGCACTAATCAATTGTACCACCATTGCCTCCAGGGGTAATTGTATCTTTATACTAACTGGAAGTGAGTAGGAACCCATGGAAGACAGAGAGAAAGAATGGGGGGGGGGGCAAAAAATCAACAGAGATAAAGAGAAGGGGACACGTTTCCCCAGTAAAACCTGATGGTAATCATCCCAATCCGCTTAGCCTCTGTGACTAATGGGGTCTGTTCTTAAGGGACCTGGCACTTTCACCAGGGTGCTATAGGAGCCATTAATGTCTTAACTTATACACCTTCTCAGGGCTGTGCAGTAACACATGTACACACAGACACACTTTTTTCCTCTCGCTCGCTCTCACACTCTCGTACAAACAGACACACATACACTTACACAACCACACTACACTCCTGTTTCATTATCCTGGTGCCTTGTTGGCCTCTGCTCCGCTCCTGCTAGGGAGGTTAAATGCAGGAGAGCTAGGCCAGACTGCACGGTTGGAGGAGAAGGGGACGGATGGCTGGGGGTGGTAGTGGTGGTGGTAGTGGAGCGAGAGAGGGGGGACTTGATGAGAAACAGCTGCCCCAGTATGAAGGGGTCTGGATGGAGGTTTGGGGGGGGGGCAGCCCCCACTTTGCAATTCTGCTGCGCTCAAGGCCAGGGTTGTGCTGGAGGCCTGGGGGTGCTGGGGGAAGTGAGAGTGCTGTGACGCGCCCCCTGTTTCATTCTGCCCATCAGAGTTAGAACAGACAGAGGCTTCCAGGTCAGACAGGCTCTGACCCCCGCAACCTCTGTCTCCTCACCAATGATGACAGATAAGACCACCACTTCCTTCTGTTAGCCAAGATAATCAGATTCCTTACTTATAGAGTGACACCCTTTCTCTCCCACATATAGTACATGTCTTTCTCATCTCTTTGCACACTTTCTCTCCCATGAACTCATATTGAACACACAAGAATAACGTCAGGCACACTCCTGCACTTAACCTGGATACTGCTTTTCTAATCAGATTCATAAAATATATAACCACATTTTGCTTTACAAAATCAGAAAATTAGCAGAAAGCATTATCTGTCTTGCAATAGGGCAGATAAAGAGAATTGGCAGAATGAGGTATCCTGACAGCTTGAGTTTAACAAAGCTTGGCAGCGCCCTTGTATGATGGGAGGTTAGAGGGGGATCGAATTGCACTTTTAGGAGCCCCTCCACAAAACACCTTTTCGCTAGCAGTGCAGATCACACACTTTTAACATTCAGCAAGCAGGGCCCTGGTTCATTATTAGCGCCTAGACTTGGGGATAAGGGCTCCATCCAGACAGATGGAGGAGAAGGAGGGGGACACAAGAGAAGCCTGTAGAAGGGGGGAGAGGGAGAGAAGGTTTTAACTCACCAGTATAGACAAATCTCCCAGGGGCGCCTTTGCAGAACTGCTTGGACTTGTAGGACAGCGTGACTTCCACAACACCGGGGATGTGCCGAGGTGGAGTCTGGACGCGGATGGCGTGGGGAGTTATCAGCTGGATTACAGAGGAAATGAAATAATGAGCCCTCTGTGATAACAAACTAGAGTCAGTACTGTTACACTACTGGAGGATATGGAGGAAAGTGACTTAAAACGATAATAATACGATGACTGAAGTTAAGTCAACTCTATAAAATCTACATCATACCTCACTCCATACTAGCATGGTGCCGAACACGACTTGTAGGCCATCAAAGAAGTTGTCCCCTATGATGATGACAGTGGCTCCTCCAGTGGTCCATCCCTCACTTGGGCTGATAGCCTTGATGCACGGGGTGGCTGCTTATCCAAGACAAAGAGAAGAGCAAATTCAGCACCTAAGCTTTAACATTCGGGCCCATGTCTCTTTCCACACAGACACATTACTGCATCACCTCCATGTCTTTTTCACAAAGACATATCATGGAAATTGCCCCTTGAAAAAAATGATGGATTTGTTCTTTAAGGCATGAGAATCAAAATCATTTATCAGCGCTCTGGAGTGGTGTAGTTAAGCAGACCCTTCAAATGGTCCACTTCACAAAGGCTAAACGCTGGGCTCGCCAGGAAAATGATTTGATGGAGCAAATTATGTGTCAGGGCAAATGTAGCCATCAGAATTGATTAAGCATGCACCCGCATGTACAGTGAAATTTCAAAGTTGAACACATCTTAAATGAGTCAAGAATACGGGCTGTTAAAGTGGAAATGACAAGCTAAAGCTTTGCTGGTTCATGTTATTTCATTACCTTTGTTCTGCATATGCAGTACAGTGAAGGCACACTGAGTGGAGCTTCAGGTTTCATAACGTGAAATGCACTCATGAATTATTCAGATTGAGTTATTTTTTCTTTCTTTTTGTGATCGATTCAATCCATTTCATATTGTTTATTACAATGCTTTTCATCTGGCATGACTTCTGCTACGTAGCTCTGCCATTCATCAACAGTCTGGGTTGTTATTATAATCTAATTTGAGTGATCTGGTGCCTCACATTCACTGTCATTTGATGCATTACCTTAATATGGTGTTCAGCACAACACCGTGTTTACAACAGAAATAGCATGACAGCTAGCCATAAAATAGCAATATCAAATTTAATCTATTTCCATCAATATATTTTAATACACTATGAATTGTGCATGTTTTTCCTACCCCTCAAAATGTGAGCAACTATTTCAGCAAGTTCCTTTTTTTTTACAAGCTCAGTTCTAAACCTCTATTATCCTTTCTATCCAGTAAGTAAATCACAGTCGGCCATTGTTGTATGGATCACCTCCGACAAGACATCTCCCTTTGTTTGCCTTGCTGTTGGGTCTGTTCAGGTCATGTTTGCTCTCTCTCGCTGCCCATAAAGTGCACACACACACATTGGTACTACAGGGAATCTGACTTTAACAGGCGCTGTTGACTTCATGCTAATCACCTCGTACAGATTTTCATTTGTGAGGCCTGGAGGAGTGACATTTGCTTTCCTTAATTGCGAAGCGGAGCGTCTGAAAGAGGACCAACCCTCTATGGGCATGCTGGGCCCCCTCTAAGGGCCTGACCTTCATCAGTGCGGACGATTACAGCAAATAATTCACCCTTCAAAATTACTGTAAACAAATTGACTTTGGGGATGAGAAAGAGGGGGGCAGGAAGGAGGAGGAGGCAAGAAAGGGCCTGATAGTGACGGTGACTGTTGGGGGGCAGCTGCAGCCTGAAACCTACGATAGGCATACACAATCATACACACAGACACACATACACACACACACACACACACACACACACACACACACACACACACACATACATACATACATAGGCACAAGCACAGACACACCACCTCGGAAATCCCAGTTCCCCCTCCCACACACAGAAGGACCCATGGAGAGGCAGAGACTGAGGCCCTAAGCCGTCCACCCTTCTGCCTAAAAATTTGCATATGTCTCAATGCACAGACAGAGAGGGGAGCATGTGTTGAATGGGGACCGTGGCGAAGTGGATTACACAGTCAGCGCAGGCGATCTGATGACAGACACGCACAATGCCCCCTCAGCAGATGATAGGTATCATGACGAGTGGATGGATGAGGATGCAAAGAGCCGGCCTGCCGGTCTGAGTGTTGCATCACTAAGTCTTTGCAAACGTTGGGCTACAGTAGAGGAACTTTACTTAATTTAAAGTGAATTTTGTTTTGTACTGAATTGTTACTCTGTCCATTTTGAATTTATTTAAGGATCCACTTTTCTGCAAAATGACCTCAGGCAGCCGATCTGTGATCCGTCCTAATCTTTTTCCTCAGTGGCTAGGGTTAGCCGCAGTGGACGTCAAAACTGATCCAAGATCTGAGCAGAGGAGGTCCCGGCTCTAGTATTGTGACACTCAAACAGGTCTGATGTGGCCCCACGAAGCCGTCCTTTGTTCTGCCTGCTGAAATGTGTTGTAATTGTGCTGTGGGATGTCCAGATGGTCGGTTGATAGTGCAGCTGATGGGATTATACCTTTTACCTCTCCCTGGGCCATCTGTTCCCTTTGACTCTCTCTCTCTCTCTCTCTCTCTCTCTCTCTCTCTCTCTCTCTCTCTCTCTCTCTCTCTCTCAGCCTCTGACTCATTCTCAACCTCTCTCTCATACTCTATCGTTCTTTCTCCTTTCCTCCTTTCCTTTTCCCCCTTCCTTCTTTTATCCCTCTCTTTCTTCCTCTTAGGCCCAGCAGTCTGGATTCACTTGTCTTTATTGCATAAACCCTAACAGCATTACAGCCACTTGGCATGCAAATGAGGCAGGCGCTGCAGGCTCTATGCTGAGTCTCCTATATTGTCTGGGGCTCTATAATGGTGGAACTGAGCTAAGGAACGTGTGTGTGTGTGTGTGTGTGTGTGTGTGTGTGTGTGTGTGTGTGTGTGTGTGTGTGTGTGTGTGCGTGTGTGAGAGAAAGAGTCTGTGTGTGTTAGTGCTGCACTGTTTGTGTGTGTCTGCATGTGTGGGGGGTGATGCTGTGTGTGAAAGACTCGGCTATTTGTGACCATGTTTATGCACCTTTGAGCCTGAATCTATACATGTTTGAGTGACAGGCAGCCACAAAGCACATTCATGTCTGAATGCATAATATGCTTGTTGTGTGACAGTACACACAAGTGAACAAAAATGTCACCTGGTAAGATTCAGTCTGTCATCCACAGGCTATCCCCTTTCTGTGCCAATAGGGGGCAGCACCTCTTGATCAACGAGAGCAAGTCTGTACAAGTGCAGTGTGAGCTGAGAGGAAGAATGCCTCCGTTTCAGCCACACAGGCAGTCAATCAGCCACATATCTGAGGCTTTTCGCCCAGTGAACTCCTGAGGAAGAATGTGTTGCTAATTTAAAGCACACTGTCTGTCTGCCTGCTAGTTGTCAAAGCACTATGGAGGACATGGCTGAAATTACATTTTATGACCCAGTCTCCTTTTCTCACATCTCTGTTTGTTAAAGGTGTCTCAAACAAAGCCAGCAATTGTTGTTGATGCATGTTAAATTAGTTTGTTATGGTGCTGAGCATGGCAGGGACAAAAAAGAAAGAGAAAAGATCTCAACTTGTGAGAGCACACGCGGTTAAGCAGAGGGAAGGTGTATTAAAGTTATTAGACAAAGACATGTTCAACTGGGCGGTTGACAATAGCTTTTTTTCTTGTTTTACGGGGCGTCACTCTGCTGCTTTGAAGAGTGTGGTGAAGAGAGGAAGAAAGGGATGGGTAGGGGTAACCTGTAAAGAACACAACCACACAACCACACACACATACATAGACACACAAAACACAGAATCCCATGGGAGAGGGGGAACATGGAGGCGAGGGCTCAACCTCTTTAATTGCTCCCCTCATTAAGAAACTGGTTGCTAGGCGATCCACACCTATCGTGTCATAAACGTGAAACACACAAACAGAACGTCAGCGAACATAATGACTTTGGTGCTCCGGGCAGGACTTTAATTATTTGATTTTGTTCTCCAGTAGAGGAGTCATTAATAAAGACAAAAACAAATAGATTAGCTTTTCCCCCACTAGGACTGGAGAGCACTGAGATATATTAATTGTCTAGTCTTTTTTTTATTAGTTGTTGTTGTATTAAACATTACATTTGCTTTTGGTGATAGAACCATTAATGCCCATTAATGTGTAGAGAAGCTTGTTTTAGTCAGTGGTGTATATAAACTGTTTGCCCAGCCATAATTGGCTCTTGAAATCTGAAGATAAGCAATTTGCACAATTGGCCCAAGTCAGTTCTCTCCTTTTTTTTCTCCCCTTCCAATCTTTCAGCTGCGTGTGCTCCCATCTGTGAGTGGAGGCCATGAGGGTCATAAGGTTATGTTTAGTGCATTTTAGTTTTTGGATTTCCCATGGTTTGGTGGTCCTTCTTTTTTTCTCTTTTGGCTGAGCAGGCAATCAGTCTATCATATGGAATCAGTTGGAAGAAAAACAGTAAGTTCTGTTTTTCTCATAGGCCGCCCCCCAACTCCACACACACACACACACACACACACACACACACACACACACACACACACACACACACACACACACACACACACACACACACACACACACACACACACACACTATCAACCCACCCTTTCTTCCCCCCTCCCTTCTCTCTTTCTCTTTCCTCCCCCTGTTTCAGCTCACTCACAGCTAAATCTGCAGAACCCAATGACAGGAAATTGACCTCACAGCCAAATTCTTAAGCAATTTGATCATGTTTCACATAGGCTTTTAGGACAAATGTAGGTGCATTAGGAGACTGCAAGTAGTATAAGATTTTAAAATCGTGAATTATCCTGAGTATTATCCTCATCATTAGTGATATCGACATAATGAATACACACAGTAATGCATATTATTTCCAGTCAAGACGAAGGTATGATGGAGCAAAAAAGCAACTTAAAAAGTAAAAAATTAAAGTGATGGAGGAACAAATGACTCTAAGGAACTAGAAGCAACTAGGTGTGTGATTTGTAAAATGGGTTGATGTCTGAAAGAAACTAGGAGGAAAAAAGAGTGTAGCAAATTATAAGATGTAAAAATGTGCCTACCATTCTCCAGATAAGGAGGCGTACCTTCTGAAGGGTCGAGTCTGCGAGCCCTTCGCCCATGCTTGGAATTGTTGTGTACGAACATGTTGTCAGAGACAGCCAAGACATGGCCGTCCACATTGACGGTCGTCGATACGACAACCTGCAACAAGAGTGAAGGTGAAACATGCAATTTAATACATTGTAAGATAATAAAAAAATTAAGACTGAGAAACATTAATGCTCTGGGGTACAGAGGATGCATGAATGCTTTGAAACGGCTGTGTCCAGGTACATGCCTGTGTGCTATTGATTACTATTGTCAAACCTCTTGAAGTGGTTGTTCTCTTTGGACATATCGCATTACAGCTACCCTGCTTCTCAGCCATTTTGTTTTTGCTTTTTAGTGTCTTGCATTTGTGTTCAGCTAATTGACTTTTCAATCACTAAAATACCATTTCCGTTTACTGTCATCATAGCCGAAGCTCAGAATTATTGATCAGCTTGTCCATCTATTTGAGGATGGAAGGCCTCCCTTTTAAAATATTACTGGAGTCATTAGCAACTGAACCGTACTCCATCCCATCACTCAACAAACATTTTACTAGGATCGGATTCCCAGCCACACTCCATATTTCATAATGCTTATTTTTGTTGTTGTTTTTGTTTTTTTGGCTACCACATCTTCCAAACAGTGAGCCACATGTGAATGGCCAAAGTGTTTCTGAGCCGGAAACAGAGAGCCCCTCTCAGGTTTGCTTCGCCGGTAAGTGACCTCGGTGTAGCAGTGGAATTTAAGGGGGCGCTTTTTTTTGGTTGGTTAGGGAAGGGTGGGGGTGTAAGGGGGAAGAGGGGGAGAGAAGGGGAAGTGAAAGAGCTCCATTCTTGTGAGCAGGTTCAGAGCTGGGCCAAGCTGAGGATGATGGATTGGGCCCTCTCTGGCCTCCAGCTGGTTTTGGGGGGTAATAAGTGGAGTGGAAGGCATGTAGAATCCACAACTTTGGCCAGAGAAACACCTATGGTAGAGCATCTGGTATATCTATTTGGTAAATTGGCATACTAACGGTTGGACTAAAAAAAAAATCTAAAATGTTGTTGTAGACTTGACGTACATGTTTTAGTTTCATAAAAAAGAAACTTAGTTCTTGCATTCCTTTTGAAACACAGGAATGAGAGGTAAAAGCCCTTGGTTGCTGTCATGCATCAGTCTACATTCACCCTGAGGGAAGATTTGAGGAGGCAGGGGAGGTCTAATGGTGGTGACATCAGGAGGGGACACCCTGTCTTGTCTGTTTCATGTCTGGGCTTCCTCCTGGAGGATACTGGCTTGTGTGTCTATCACAGAACAGTGCTGCCATTGACGGACACCCTCCTGTAGTTTGTCGCTATCCTGATAGGACAAATCACACTAAACTCTTACTCTCTCACCTTGACCTAGTGGGCTGCTTGTGGTGAAAGTGTCTGGGCAGAATGGATGGATGGTTGGATACATGGATCAACGGGGGAGTCAATAATTACAAGGTTCAACTACTTGACACATTAGAAGTGAGAGGGTTAAAGAAGCAGTAAAAATGTCCTTTTAATGTAAATTGCAGCATTTTGTCAGCCTACAATAATGATGATTTTCAGATTGCTTAAGATGGTTTTCAGTGGCTATACTATATCTATTTAAGTGTATGCATATGTGGGTATGAATAAGAGAGGGACGTAGGGAAAGCAAACATATGCGCTCCTAGCATGTAAGAACATCCATCCATATGTGTGTGCGTGCTTGCGCATATGTGTGTATAAGAAGGTATGCGTTTCCGCTGCCAGACAGATCCTGAGTTAACACTGTTGTTACATGTGGTTGGATCGTCTTCCCCTCTGTGCTGAGGCTCAGAAAGCTGTCAGGAACACAATTGATGGCACTCTTAAATCCTATATCCTTATTTGTGTCAGATGGTATTCCCTAATAAATATTCTGTCCAGATAGCACAGGACACAAAATCCCTCACTCTCTTTTTCCCTGGGTTTTGCCTCCTTCAGTGCCAATAATAGAAATTTATTCAAATTGACTTAGTGTAGTGTAGCTGTGCATTGTCTGCAAAAAGAGAGACAGACAGTGAGGGGCAAACAGAAATAGACAAAGGATGATGTGTGAAATTTTAGTCTTCAGTCACCTGGAATCTGCGCATGTCTCGTGGATTCCCTGCATTCTTCAGACAGTTCTGATTGCACTTGAGGAAGAACTTTAGGAAGAATCTGAAAGAGAGCACAAAACAAAAGCAAAAAAATATTTATTACACCTTTCAAATGATAAATTTGTATAATATTTAAGTAACACCCCCCCATGCGATCCATTCATCAGAAACAAACAGGACGTTGCACTATTTCAGTTTGGAAAGTCGCAGTGTTTGTCATTCCCTCGAAATCAAGAGCATCAGTCTTTTTGTCATCTCCTCCCCTCACCTGAGTTCAGGGGTCTTTCCCTACACCCATCTGCCACTAACATACAGGAAGTCACTTGATATTCCACCCACCTCTTTAATCCCAGGACACCCCCTGTGCAATTAAAGTACTCCTGTTCAATAGGGAAGCAAATGAGGCCCACCTGTGACCAGGTCTTGTTTGAAGAGCATCAGGGATAAAGGACCTAACAAGGTGGGAGCGCGCCACAAAACTTATAGTCCTGTCAGGCAATTAGGCGGACACTCCTGGGACCACCGTATGCCACACACACAGACACACAACGCATACACACACCCATGCACTTGTTGGTGGGTGAAGCAATTATGCCACAAATTACAACCTGGCTAATCGTCTCTGAACAAATGTCACGTCTGAGTGAGATCTGGGCTTGGAAAGTTTGCTCTCCCTCTCTCAGGTCTCGCAAAATGTATTGATAAAGCCTCTTAGTGAGAGCTGTCTATCAGATGTGGCTTCACACATACAATAGTTAAAAAGAGTAAGATTAACAACAGGGCCAATAAGAACAATTCTGTCAGATGTTGCCTATTGTGTAAAATCTTACACAACCACAGAGCATAAACAATGAAATTGACTTGTTTTTGTAAATTCTCCCCAAAGAATCATGACTGATTGTGCTTTTGCTTTCTCCGATTCATTATAGATACCTTGGCGAGATATTTATTTTTCATCACATTGCTCTAGCGTTACTATATGCAATACTGTGGTTTCCATTGTAATACAACCTTGGCTCACAGAATCACTGCGGCTCATTGGATTACCATAGATTGCACCATAGATTGCATGGCCATTTCATTCCACTAAATACAGTGGCTTGTGTGGCCTGTGAGGACGCTTTCACAACACTTAAGACTTCTCCTTTACCCAGTGGGATCCTGGCCAGGCCATAAATCAGAGTCTGAAATGACCCTTCTAACCCTGGCCACATTAACACATGCACTGGTCATTTAGAAGCGTTCTTCGATAGACTCCTATACCTTGTGCTTCACTGAGGGCCCAGGAGGGAGAGGAGAGGTGAGAAAATATTTTCACTCCACATCCAAGGAGCTTTGGCTTGGACATCAATAAAAGACGTTTTAACCCATGCCAGAATGCTGATTGCCTGTTGGTGTGTGGTGAGGCCATAAAAAACCTGACTTGTCATTAGTGCATTTCGCTTGATTGTGTTCACTGTGTTTTCGGGTTGCATCTGTTGGCTGATCATCAAAATGACCATTATGTACTCTAATTCCCTGACCCTGTTTTTATTTCCCCATAGAGTCATAATGTAGAGCAGCAGACATCTGCGGAAAGCAGAGCTGAAATACGACTTTTATTTGTCTGTCGCCTCTCATACAGATTGGGTAAGGACAGTGTGTTTGTGCACGTGCGAATGTGTGTGCATGAGCATGTGCACGTACATGCATCACCCGTTGGTAGACAATTTATGTCAGAGCAAGAGATAGAATACATTTCCTCGGCAATGCATTGACTTCATAAAAGAAACACATTACTTTCAGAGTTAGTCTTGTCTCTTTTCTTGGATACTTTAATACTTTTATATACTGTTTCTACTACAGTGAAACCAAAAGTTAAGAAACAATAAACACAAGAACTTGAGTGCCCACGCTATCATAAAAGTGGCTCCTTTATGTTTACAGTTATGAAGGCAATTAAGCACAATTTCTCAGCTAAAAAGATAAGCTTAATTTTCATAGTCCACAGCAGTGGAAGTACTATAGCATCCATTACATTTGAGTTGGTTAAGATTCTCCATGAGCACAGTGAAAATTGGTCCTTGGTGAGAAGGAGAGCAATTAAGACAAGGCCCCTCTCTCTCTCTTTTACTTCTTAAATATCTACAGAAGTTTGTGCTGGTGTTTTGGCACGCACGGAGACAAAAGGAGGTTGTTTAATTGTTTTTTAATGGGATATCAAGTCGTCGCTGCCATTAGATGTTGGCAATGGAGGGCAAAGGGGGATAGAGAGAAAGAATGAACTGCAATTAGGTTTGATTAAAGCTATCCTTCTCAATAATCAGCTGTTCTGACAGGACAGGGGGACCCTGGTGGCCGCTGAGATGGAGGAAGGTGTTGAGTGATATTAAGGCCAATGAAGGGGATATTAACATGGCTAATTAAAGCTCTGCCAAAGCCGGGAGAGGAGGCTCTCAGTGGACCGCACTGGATGAAATAATCGGCCAAGGCAGCTATCAGTTGGAGGTGAGAGAGAAAGGGAGTGCAGGAACGGGTGGGGTGTAGTCCATCTGAGGGAAGGGGGGAGTAGAGGGAGGGATTGTGGGAGGCATATAGGAAAACTATGAAGTGTGAAGAAAGACAAAGAGGAAGACATCGACATATAGAGAGCGAGTTCCAGGGCAGCCAAAGAAGCTCATTTTGACACCAACCCTCTCTGTCTGCATGCCCGAAGCCTGCCAGTATAACTAAGACCTGACATCAGCTTTTATCTCCGGCAGCTCATCATACAGGTCCACAAATCAACGTTAAAACAATCCTGCTCATTCCTTGGTCTAAGGCAATTAATACGATTCTCCTGTAGTACCTCCATGCTCGCCCGCTGCCGAAGCTACTAATCATGCCATAATGATTTCTCTCCCTCTGGTCAAAGGGGAAATAGATTGTCTCTTTAGTAATGCAGCAGGCTCTGTGCCTTCCACTCCCTGGCTTCACAGACCCGGTAATTGAGGAGAAAAAGGCCGACTTTGGCACTTTGACTGATTTGAGGGCTGCTAGACCCTCTTATCTTTACTCTGATCATTTTAGGCTGACACTCAAAGGAAGACCCATCGCCCTAATTCTAGCTCACCCTCTACCATCATCAAACAGAGACGGGAAGAGAGAAAAAAGAAGAGAGAGGGGAAAAAACAAACAGGCGAGGTGAGGAAGGCCTTCTCTCATTTAAATGGCCAACTTAATTGCAGGGTTGATGTCACTCATGCATAAATGTCCATCCCTTTGATTTGAGTGAAGAGGGCAAATAAGGATAATGTTGTATTATTAAGAAGGCTCAATCGACAGTGGAGGGTAGCGCTCCTGTCAATTCCATTATGTCTTTTATCCATTCATTTTCAGATTTGCATAATTTTTTTATGACTTGTTATAAACATTGAATCTGAGCTATTGGAAATTATTTTCACTTGCTGGTTTCTTATATTACAAACATGAGAGTTTATTTTTTTTCTCTTCAATAGTACATCTTATTGCACAAAACAGCTTCCCCTTATTTGTTTAGGCCGTTACACAATACACTGACAGATGGCCACAGTATCTGTAAGAGTCAGACTACAATCTGCTGACACCAGATCTCTACGCTGAGATAGTAGTACACGGGTCAATAGCGTATCGGATTTCCAAAACGCCAGGGTCTTAATGTCAAGCCTCCTGCCTTCCCTACCTACTGGTCCAGTTATTAGGCACTCCACTGAACTGCATTCAGATCCCTGTTGTGACAAGGCGGAGCAGGTAAAACGAGAAATAGAGACACTTATAGATCTTAATCTTCTTGAGCACTCATTTATGCAACTGAGTGGTCGTGGCTATATATGCCAGTTAAGTCCCTGGGAGGCCGAGCCGAGCTGCGCGGTCATTTCTGTCATATTCTGGTTCGCCGCTGTCTTCTCTCGTCAAGCAGAGCTGTTTTTCTCGCTTTAGCTGAAGTAAACCACAGCACATTAACAATATTTGCTCTACCCCTGTACAAGCGCCGAGGGACCAGACCCACAGATCCTATCACTTCTTTATCAGGGAACAAGTGCCTCACTATCCAACCTTATTGGGTTTGGGAGATTAACCCTTTCCACTCACGGGCTCTGCCCATCTCCTCCAAGAGCAGCAAGGCAGATGTCACTGTGATTATTATTGTTCAACATCAAATATCCCAACTACATGTCTCTGAGAATTTATTGGGTATTTCCAAGGCCTTTTTTTGTTTTTATTTCTTTATTTCTTTCAGCTGTTATTGTCAGTTCATTTTGTTGTTTCATATTTCATATTTTTGTTGGTGGTGTGTTTGTTGCAGGGGTGTCACAAATAATGTATGTGCTTCCTCTGCACCCTAAGATGTAGCTGTGTCCCTCCATTCATCCCTCTTTACACTCTCCTCCACCATCCCCCTTTCTCTCTAATGGGCAGAGTGGCATTGACATTATTTCACTTGAGGATCCCTCACTCTGTCAATCCCTCTTCATTTACTCCATGGCTACAGGACTCATTATGGTATCTCTTCCTGCTTCTTTCTCTGTCTCGTACTCTCACTCGTTTTCCTTACCTCCTGTCTTGCTTGCTCTCTAGCTCCCTCGCTCTCTCTCTGGGCACTGTTAGTTTCTTACTTAAGAAAATCGCTCGTCTTCACAAATGGTTTCACGTCCAACCCACTCCTTGCAAGCCCCCACTGATTCCTTTCAGGCTTTGGCACAGGTTTACTGTTACAGATTAGACGAACACTCGGAGCTCCTGCTAACTATCCATCACTTGCTAACAGTGGACTAAGGCTGTGTGCTTTATGCAGCTTTTAGCTCCAGCCCGCCACATACTGCATGTTTAGCCCCAAGCTTTCTCTCTGCCTCACCCATCCCCTCACATCAAGATACTGCTGAGGCTGTGTACTGTTGCACGCTGTTCTTTGTTTTACTCTGAATACGCCTTTTCTCTACCAGGACTTTGAAGACAATATAATAAGACACAAAACATAAATAATTCTGCGTTGTTTTGTCTTGCGCGGCCCTGTTGTAAAAACGAATCAAACATTGGTTGCCGCTATAGAACCAACATAATCTACATCCAAACTGGAATTCATAAATATTATTGAATCATCACCGGCATCATAAAAACCGTGTGATGATGATTACTGATAATGACTATGACAGTCTCAAAGGTGTCAGTCGTGAGGTTGCTGACATTACGAAAATAATCACGTAAGGCTTGGGGCCTTGAGGAAATACCAGTCAGCACCTCCCTGCGCTAGTGAGATGGAAGATAAGCATATGTTGAAGTAAATCATCAGGGTGAATAGTAATATTTAGGGTGTTGGTCGTGGGAGCAATGAGAGCTATACAGTGCTGTCTCTCTCCTGTGGCACCTTGGAGTGATCAGACCCAGGCAAGACGCAGAGGAACGCAGCTGTACAGGCAATGCCAGCAGGGGGGCTTTGACCGTTTACCGACAGCCATGTTGGATCCAGCAAGCCAGTGGGGGCTTATTCATGTGTGTGTGTGTGTGTGTGTGTGTGTGTGTGTGTGTGTGTGTGTGTGTGTGTGTGTGTGTGTGTGTGTGTGTGTTTTATATATAGGTTGGTGAGTCAATGGTTTTGCTGTCTGTCCATGCATGCTCAAATGCATGCCAGTGTATTTCTACATCATATTATTACTAATGTATTATACATACATCTAAAGTGGCTGTCAGGACTGGTCAGTCATCATAAAACATGAGGCAGCCACTCTGACATCGCCACCACATTAACGTGTTTTCAGAAGGCAAAAAAAACACACACACTGTGGACTGTCATGTAGGCAGGGAGGGATAGAGACAGAAAGACAGAGAGCAGGTCGGTGCTTAAAGCTAACAGGTAACCTTTCTGTGCACCTAGGACAAAGGCAGGAGGAAAAAGAAAATGTCAAATTAAGAGAGGCCAGGCAGAGAGACGTGGCTGCCATATTTGTGTGAAAGCCCAGTGCTGTTGGCAGCAGAGATGGCTGCTTTCTGATTCATCTGGGGCCGTATGGCAAAGCTTTGTCAGTCTGTGCGAGGTATAAATAATTCAGGGTGAGAGATGGCAATTACAGGGCCCTGCACAACCAAAATGAATATTTTATAAGGACTAAAACTGCCCTGGAATGAATCACACACATGGAGTCACACACATACACACACACACAAACACACATATACACACACACACACACACACACACACACAAGCATAAGTGAATGTGTGCACACGCACACACGTAAGCACAGATGCACCTACCCACACACACACACACACACACACACACACACACACACACACACACACACACGTACACACGCAAAGGTAGCACATATGAACCCTTAGCTGTATTGTTGACAATATAACTATTTTATTATATAAACCCCTGCATTGTGGGTTAATATTTTTTAATATGCTTGCATGTGTGATTTTTTACAAAATGTTGTTAAAGGTGAAAGAGTGTGTTACATTTGTTGCTCTGAAAAAATGTATTTACCACCACAAACAAATATTCCTATTAAAGATTGTAGTCAACTATTCAATAACCCATTTTAAATAAATCAACAGAAAATAAAAGTGTTGTCATAATGAAGAAAACATCTATACAAAAAGCAGTCTCCAGAGACTCAGAGCCTTTACTTTTGACCCTGTAAATATGGTCTTTGTGTGTGAGCAAGGGGGAGGCAAAATGCTAATGGGAAAAGATTAAACCCAAAAGCCGCCTGGAGCATTTACCTCTAAAGGGTTTTGTCTGTCAGGTTTCCTGCAAAACTCTGTCTTTATAATTCTGAGACAAAAAATAACATTGTTCCCTAGTCCTGAGGATGCAGTGGCTTGGTTGAATGGCCATTGTGTGGGCCTAGCTAATGATACCTTAGCTTTTGTGAGAGGGAGGCCAGGTAGGTCTGTGACATCAGCGCCACACAAGTGCTTCTCTGTCCGGATGTTTAGGGAAGGATTTCGTCCATGGTGGGAAAAGGGTATAGAGAATAAACAGATCCTGTTTTTGTACCTGCATGTTGAACCCCTCTGCCTAAGACAGGGGTATCCTGAGAAACAAAAAGCTTTTTTAACTTTAAACCATTACCATTACTTTTATCTAATGATGTGGATATAGTATTTATACATCAATTTCTGAAAGGAATTTCTTCAGTAGAGAATTATGTAATTCCAGGGGTGTCTTTCTTTCCTCTTTTTATTTCAGTGGGAGTGTGGGCGTATTATTTGTCAGTCCAAAGGGAAGATGGCAACCCTCTGAGGGAGGAGAGACCCCAAGCATGAAGACACCGATCACATGTGTTGGAAAAAGTGACAGCAAGGCAAATACTAAGAGAAAGCTGCTTCCTTACCGAACCACACACTGTTAGCGATAGCTGTTGTGAAGGGAGCTGACAAACCCGTAGCGTGGCATGTCTCGCCCCGTTTGTGAGTTTTCAAAGAATGTGATTTGCAAATAACATGAGTCTCTGGGCATAGACTGGGCATGTAAGTACGGTGAATAAAGCCCCCCTGCTCTGCTGAGGGAAACCCTTACTTGTCAGCTCAGTTCTTTGTCAGGAACCTGACAGATAAATAGGCAGTGTTTTGCCGCTCACTCCTCCTGCCTTATGTACACAGAGGCATGTGTCTGCTTCCACATACAGGTTGACTTGCTTTAGGGGAGGAATTTGTTAAAAGATACCCCACCGCTTCTGAGGGCAATGACTGAAAATATTGTGGGCCACTTCAGACTGCCTCAAACAACAAACAATGGGGGTTGATGTGTAACCAGATAAAACACAGATCGAATAGCTTGGTCTAAGCACCACTACAGGGCTTATTTTTCATGCAAATTACTACTAATGAGCTTCCTGAAATCTGACTAATTATATCAAAGTGATTTCTTTAATTAGTTTGTAATAATTCCTCGCATAAACATCATAGTAAACAGATTAAGCTATATAAAAATATCAATTTGTCACACTTTATATGAGATGCTGTGCTAATCTTGCTTCTCCAAAATGCCAGCGCAAACATTTATTAAATAATTAAATATGTACTTAGAGAATGTGTGGTAACATTAGGGAAGCATATCTTTTGGATATTTGTCACAGTTTTTCCACAAGAATAAGAGAACATAATGAAGTGAGTATAATGACGTAAACATATAACTGGTGAGAGTCAAGTTAATAATTCAATATTACAGTATGATATCAATATAAAATTCTGTAATTAAAAGTCATAAAATATCTAACTAAAACAGAGCTAATGTTATTGTAATCCGACATTGGAGATTACACCACCGAGTGACTGGAAATACTGCATGTCAAATCCAAATACCTATTTGAAAAATAACAGACTACTTTAGAAAAGATAAGAAATTGCATTTATCTACCACTTTGCACCTCTTGTTAATCCAAAAACATTCCTCAAACCCCCAAAGAGTAAAACTATCTAATATACTACCAGTCACAAGAGAACTCATACGACTACCGATCTTTCTGATACCCTCAATCTGCGCTGAGATGGATTAAACATTCAATTTGTTACTCGCCAGACCACCACCTAGGTTCACCACTTACCATACAAATGGAAAACGCGCTAGTAATCTATTAGCCTGCCTGGTCTGACACTGTATTATGTTGTATTTGTATTATATTTACTTCAGGGAAATTACGATTCAAGTCATATTTATCTTCATGTGGAAATGTGTGTCTAAATGGAAATCACCTATAGTGCGAGGGTAGATGCAGAGCAATACTAATGTGATCCATGAACCGTGCGATTTAGTCACCCTCTATGGATGCACTATGGGCTGATTCTACATATCAAACATGTTCTCCCCCTGTTAAAGCCCATACCCAGAGCCCCTGATGCTGTTTGATAATTATTACGCTTACATTACAACACAAGACCTTGCCTGTGGAGCTGGAAGAGCCGCCCCCTTCCCCATAAACACACACACATACATACACGCACTCGCATGCCCGCACGCCCTTTGTCATATACAGTAGTAAACAGCTTCCCAGTAAGCTGTTTGCACTTCACTGCCTGCTCTAGGAAATAAAAACAAAGAGCAAATTGGGGGTTTTGCGTCTCAGTGAATAAATAAGGTTGTTTTACTCACAGAATCCATTACCTTTTAAAACATGTGCCTAATGCGTTCAGCCTTTTCATTTTACAAACAAAGCCTAAATTAGGAATTAAATACATTCATATTTAGATAACGGCATTAGCTTTATGACATCAATGTGAAAAAGTTGGACGCCATCCATATCATTCCCATGCTTCCATTGTTACGTTAAATTGCAATATTAATCCTGGCTCAAACCAAGGTACTGTAGCTTTTATGCGGTACACTTGAATTATGCTATTGAAGTAATTGATAGTGATTCAGTCATTGAAGGTACTAATCCCATGATTCAGTTCATCTCTCTCAGTGCCATTTACCTCCAGATGTTTAGAGTTTGGGGTAATCAATAAAGAGGGAATAAAGATTGGCATTCACAATACTCCCCTTGACAAGCTCCAGCCGAATGTTTGTCAAGCAAATTAAACACACTTAGACTTTTCACCTGCTCCTACAACGACACCACATATGGCCGTGAAGTTAAAAATAAGAAACTCTGCATACATTACCATGCATAATGCACAACTCCCTCCATTTAATATGCAAATTTTGTAAAATATTACTGAATACCTTCTGTTCGGAATGAATAAATTTGAATTGCAATTAGAATAATCTTGTATAATTAATGAAAACTGTCAATTTTGGTTCCGAAGTAATTTGATTAGCATGTTGATAGGACACTTATCAAGTTCAGTAAACTGTTAGATTAAGAAGATGAAAAAAAAAAGATTCTAAGGATATTTTTCTCAACGGCTCTGACATTTTCCCTTGGCATTGTAAACAAAGACAGTAGCTGGCAAACTTCCTGAATTGTGGGGTGAGAAAGGGAGGGTGGAGAAACAGAAAAAGAGAAATAGAGACGAGGACAGAGATAGAGAGCCTCTTGAGATAATCTGTGAATCTCAGTCCACAGATGAAAAGGAGTCTATCGTCAAGGCTCCTGAGTGAGCTACTCATCTCTGCCCTCTGCTCTCTAGCTAAACCCAAGTTTATGGGATTTATCTTGTGAACCATTTGTAGTTTTCACATCACATGATGAGTTAAAAACAGCACACAGCTTTTCTAAATGTTTTGAGGCTATACATGTAGAGTTCTCAGCTAAAACCCACAGACAACTGATTCCAGTCTGCAATTCATTTGAGAGTAGCTATCTATTAGCGATCAACAAATTGATGTATGCCATTGTTGTATTGTATAAAACAGAACCATCTGTACTGTCTACAGATGAACAGAGCTAGTGACCTCCTTTTCCCCTCTTTTTCTCTGCTCATTAGCTATCCTGAACCTCTTTCCCTCCTGCCTTCAGTTTTCAAACCCCCAAATGAGACCTAAATCGCTTGCAATACAGGTTAGCTTGAGGAAGGGGGGGGGCAAACATCTGTCGCGCTAGGTACCCACACGCGGCTCGGGGTATCTCCTGCGAGGAACTTTGGGGATGTTTAATTCATAAACGCTGTCATCCATGTAAACCTCCTGATTTCATAATGACTAACTCTTGGTGGTTTAATTAATTTAATAATGCCTTTCAGAAGCCATAAATGAAAGGGTCTCTGAAGTGGTGCATTAATTAGCCAGCACTGATGCTAGCCCTGTCAGACTGGTGGCTGTCAAAAGCAGGGCAAAGCGGAGGATGGGCACAGCTGACGTCCTGAGGTCAGAGGTCATGCCAATCATGCTCCTCACCACACTTAATGAGTCATAATTTGTGTCTGGTATACACATGTATTAGGGTCAACCTGTGGTCATGTCTATAATTCTCTCCCCTTGCTAGACTACATGAAAATAACTGGTGGTGCGACAAGGTACATTTTCAGTAATAAGCTGTGGCATGGCCACATTATGTTGCTACTTGTATTTACATGGCAACCACCTCTGAAAGTGCAATCTGTCAGATGTTTGCCTTTACGATACCTTATAAGATTGATGTTGTTACTATCTACATATTTCCCTTTAATTATAATGTAATGGCTTACTTGCTCACAAGGTTATAATATAGAATAAATCAAACGTCATTGAAAGTCTCAGCAACTCAACGCATGAGCACACAAAATCATCACAGAGCCAACCAGATTATATTCCAAACTAACTCCATGCATCTCATAAGGAGGTTGTTTTCCTTTTTCATATTTCATAAATATGAACCAGGGAGGTTTGTGTCTGTGCCTGTCCATTTATTACCATAAAAATCAGCTGACTGAAGTATCTCACTATCTGTGGAGGCAATTAACTGTTTTGAGAGAATGCGTAATACGGGACTTTGTAATGGTATCATTTGGAGTCAAGGCACAGATGCGCCGTGCGGAGCCATACTGTAATTAGAGAGAAACGCTGTACAGGTTTTCCACTAATTAGCAAATTATGCTGAAAATAGCATCAAGCTAATTAACAGTTATTATGGCATTTTTGAAAGTATGACTTTAATTAGCAAAGTCCTGACGCAGGCAATTTCAAACTCGTCTCCAAGAAGATGAGGAAGAAAAGAAGAAAAAAAACACGGGGCATGATCAAGAAGATACCCAGATTATTATGATGCCGTCAAAAACTAAAGGAAGCAGAGAAAAAACAGGAGGGGAAAAAGAGAGCCTGATTGAGGGAAGGAGGGAGGGAGGGAGGAAGGGAGGGAGGGAGGAAAAGGAGGAGGAGGAGGTCCGGGGGGTAAAGCTTTTGTGTGTTGTGTCTGAATCTCCATCCAAATGAGGGGACATGTGTGCTGTGCCATGTTGCCAAGAGGAGCCCTGAGCCGTGTGCCCAGTGTCAGGTGGCAGCGGCTCACCCCTCAGCTACCAGGCGAAGACGAGAGTGAGCTCAGCTGGTGCCCACAGCCACTCACTTATTCTACTCCGCTGCACATTAAAGGAGCCCTCGAGTGGAGCCAAGCAACGCCAGCCAGCCAACCTGACAACAACACTCCACCTCCTCCTCATTTCCAACAGTTCCTCTTAGCACTTCCAGGAAACCCACCTTGGACCTAACGACGGCCAGTGAAAGCAGATAAAACTGAAGAATTCTATGTCCTCTTAGTTTAAGATAGAAAATATCTTCTCCTGTCTGGAATAATTTCTGTTTGGAGAAATGCCATTCATTATCATCACAGTTGTTGATAAAATGGACCAAAGTGAGTATTTGGGAAGTGTTTTGGAGAAATTGTGTTTTTAAAGGCACCTGTGGAGAACCTTTTGATGGGAGGAAGTGTCACCAGTGGAAGTAGGGAAAAGAGTAAAACAGGAGTGTAAGAGATGGAGGAAGAGAGAAGAGAAGGAGAGGGGTGGACTGAAGGGTCTTTGAAGGCCCAGTGTGTGAGAGAGAACAGAAGTGTGCCTAGCCCCAGGCAGCCTACGGCTCAGGCCCATTAGCTAGACTGACCTTGCCCGCGCCTTTGTCTTTGTGTTCTCCTCCCGCTGCTTCCCCTTCTCAAGCATTCCCTTTTTGTTGTCTCCGAGCGAGATTGGGAAGGGGGCCATATCTTTCAGCTTTCTAAACCTCCCAACCCCCATCTACCACTCCATCCCCCCCCCCCCCCCCCCCCACCCACACACACACACGCACGCACACACACACACTCCCAACGCCTTGCCTGGAGCTTGTGCCCCAGAGGGCTCAGCACAGTGACACCCCTTGCCGGTGGCCGCCTCTGTCCCAAGAGAACTTGGCTGGAGTGGTCAGTGCCCCGAAGAACCCCAGAGAAAATGCTATATATCAGGGGGTCCAAATCATGGTGCTGCAGGCCTTGCATACATGCACCCACTCTGGGCAACCTGCCTCTTTATTGCCTGCCTCTCATTTGAGAGGATGGAGCCTGGCTGCCAAGTTTTGACACCGCCACATATGGCCTCCTCCATCAATCGGACTAATCAAGCATCAAGGGGAGGCAGGACCAGCTTAATTGCCAGCCAGATATAGCTGCTCTCACTTGACGTGCAACCTGAAATAGAAACAGGTCTGAGGAGACATGGCAGAAGACAAATGAATACGGCCATTGTTCTAATAATTATATCAAAATACGCTTAGTCTTAAATCTACACTCTAGAAAAATAACAGCTCATGCAACAGATCCTATTATTTCAACATGGCAAATCAACACTATTGCAAATATTGCCTTAATAGTGCATCATCTACTCATTAAAATGTGGATTATGTTCACATTTGTAATGTCTGGTACCTCAGGTAAGAGAAGTGTACAGTAAGTTGTAAGGGAGTTTTTTTTCCCATGCAGGCTGCAGAGTCCTTGAGGCGTTCTGCCTGCCTCTCTCAACTTCCTGTTTCCCTTCACCCCCCACTGGGGTAGCAGCCACGGAATAACTTAGCACACGGAATGAGGAGGAGAGATCAACAGCAGTGATCCATTCATCTTAAGTTTCTCCTGTCACTCTCCCTTTCCGTTTGTAAACACTGAGGGTCTGTGGTCAGAATGGCCTTTTGTCCACTGTGTTTTTCTGCATCCCTCTCTTATTCACTTCAAAGGTAACAAGTGACAGATGTCTGTCTTCTCTGCGGTCTTAAACACTGAGGCGCCGCGATAGCATCTGGGCTGAATGTCAAACTGTGAATCTTCCCTGAGAATGTACTGTGGTTATGCCAAGCTCATTGTTATTAATGTCAGGGACACTGCCTACAGAAGTATTTAAGATACTCCCTGTAGTTCACAGCAGGGTGCATGTGTGGGTGGGGGCATGTATGTAGAAATGATAGACAACAATTATTAGAAAAAATATTACAATAGAGAAATTCTAACAAAGGACAAATTGAATGGATGAATAGCTCAATTAGATATATATCAGGATATCCTGGTGGGCGTGCAACTTCCCAAAGAATCTGACTCTGCATTATTCAATTTAGCCACAGGAGATAATGAAAACAAAAACAAAAGAATATATAAAATATACTATAATATATATATATATATATATATATATATATATATATATATATATATTATATTATTATATATATATACAGTATATATATGCTATATATGTTAAAACAGAAATTTAGCCAGATTAAAGAGTTTCTTGGAGTTGCAGGAATTAAAAAAGAAAAGTGGCAAAGGTGGTGGTGTTCTGAGCTTGTAATCACAGCACGGTGCTGTGTTTATTTAACTTTCTCATCTCCATCGCTGCCTGCTTTTGGTATTTACATGTTTAATTGAGAAGTGTGCTGCCGGTTTCTTCTGCCCATCTGCCGAGTCCCTTCCTCTTATCAGGCTCATTCCTCAAACTGACAGCTCTCCCTTTCTGCATATCTCTCTTTCACTCCCGTGCCACTACACTACTAACTCCTCTCTCCCTGCCTCTCTTCAATCTGTCACGGCCAGATATGAGTAATGACAATGCATTTTCCTGCAAATCAAATCAATAAGTAGAAACATGCACAGGCAGCCTCACAAGAAAATTCTGTCGAGAGTATCGTGTCATGAAACTCTCTGTTGTGTGGTCCAGGTTTTTTTTTGTTTTTTTTACCCCACGTCTAAATCACAGCCTGTCAGACGCAACATGTGTGTCATTGTATCCCCATCAGCGTGTTTCATTGTACACACTACCACCTCTGAAGAGCTGCCTCTTATCAGTCGAGTGTCAGAAAGCCCCCAGCACCACCACCTCCTCCCCGCTGCCTTTCTAAATGCTTTTCTATTAAGAGCAGTGTTGTGTCCCTCTGATAGCGGCAGCTCCTCCACTTCATCATTCATAATCCCAATGGGCATCAATGGACTCTATAGCCTTGCTATCCACACCAAAGGCTTTGTCAGTCAGTGCAAATGAAAACAACTTAAATTAGAGTGAGATTCTGAGGAATTCACCATGAGAGAAAAAGGAAATGGCCCAATAGGCAAAAGCACTCCAGTCATGAATGGTCCACTCCACATCAAGACATTGGCGATACCTCACATGTTTGGAGTGGGCTCTCAGTCTGCCTCAATTCTTTCTAGATGGCATAAAAATATATGCAGGGCATTTTACAAGTGTAAAATGGTACTACTTATGTGCTGTGTCTGTTAAATGCTTTTCTATTTTAGCATGGCATGACAGATAGAAAACAATAAATTCCCTGAGGTAGACAACTGTTCTGCAAATCAAGGAATGAGAGCCATATGAGAAAGCAAGGAGGAACAATATTCTGTATTCTACATTATAGTGACAGCGTAGGCTAACTTTCACCAGCTCAAAAAGTCTAAAATTATGTTCCCGCCCTTCCCAGCATGCAGAAGTCCCGCTGGGGGCCTCAATGTGATCAGCAGCATCCCCACCACGTCTCCTCATTATTGAGTAAATAGGTTTGGGCATGTCCTCAGTAAACAAAGCCAAGACTGACAGTTAAGGGAGTGAGGGGAGTGGGAGGCAGCCTCGTTCCCAATTAGAGTCGCCTCAGGCAAAACTTTAAAGAGGAGATCAATCCTACAGATCGCTAAACTGATCCTGTCACAGGCTGGGGATATTTAAACCGTGGTGCAGAACAGAGCGGTGCAGGGCAGTTCTCAGTACAGTTTGACTGTGTGTGCTAATGACTTGGGGGTAGGCTCTCTCACCAGGACACACACCCCACAGCGAAGCAGCCATGATTGACGGGTGAAATCGGACCTCAGCTGCAGTTCTCGGCACAGTAGGGGCCAGATGGGGAAATAGTGATTTGCGTTTTTTAGTATGCAGCTCCTGCACTTACAGATATTCCCTAATTGTCTCCCTTACTTACCTGTGAGGCTGTTTCACATCACAGATGCAGAGTACATTTCAAATTAACCCAGGATGTTTTGATTTTTTTTTCTCCCATACCCTACACCTTTGAAGCAGTCTTATTAAAATGTGCCAGTGGGTCTTAACCCTGTCTATCTACTTGAAGTTAAAAGCAAGTTCTCACTAATGTTGGAACAAAAAGAAGGGACTAACATGTGGTGGATGAAGCTGGAGTGGTGGAGATGACACCTGAGTTTAATCCACTGTCAATTCATGACATTCTGCTCAAGCAGCAGATACTGTATCTTTGACTACAAGTGAGTAGCTGGCACACTCCAACTCCCAGGCACACATGGGTAATGTGTAATGAGCTACCACGCTCTCTGCAACTGTGGAGGAACTGAACGTTTAAATGAGCGAATGATGCATTATGTATATCACTGAGGTTCCTGTGCAGGAATTAATCATGATCATAAAAACCAAAGACAAAACAACATACTCAGGTCATTGCTAAATTGCTGTGATCTAATGCAAAACAAATTCATTTTTCATGCCATTAAAGATAAAGAAAGTCTTAAAAGGTTTGGTTGTGCTTGTCTGCGTCTCTTATTGAGAGTCATTCACTTTCAACTTTATTTGCGGATTATTGCAAATCCCCAGTACAAATCATATCATGGAATCATGTAGCTGGGACATTGGATGTGTTCTGCTAATGCTCAAGGAAGATCCCCTGAGGGAGCCATTGAGTGGGGGAGAAGGGAAAGAAAGAGAGAGGAAGGAAGGAGAGCACGGATAGAGGGAGAGAAAGTGAGAGAGAGGTGGAGAGCAAGTTACAGAATGGCGAAGGGAGGGAAGGGCGGGAAAGAAAGACAGAGAGGAGGGGAGGGCAGCAGCAGTCAAGCTGCACTTTATCCTGACAGATCTCCTTTACACACTAATTTCCTTGTTAAAGAAGAGAAAATGGCACTCAATCCGGAGAAATCCTTTTCTCCTGGAGCAAGCCTGTCAGCTGAGGGATGAGTGGATACAAGCAGCGCGTTCCTCCTCAGGCTAGCTCCCCCTGGCACACAGCAGCTAGGCTACCACTCACAGAAGAGCTCTCTATCTATAGCCATAATTAATACACCATTGGAATATAATGAACCATACCATGATACACAAATTTCAGTTGGTGCCGTTGACAGCAGTCTTTTAACCACTTGCTGGAAATCAAATGTGAAGTGAATTGATTTTTTGATCATGTCATCTCCATCACAAATGGCAAACAAATCGTGTATAAACATTTCATGCTCAGTTGCTGTTTGTTTATAACATTCCCCATGACAAAATACTAAGACCCACCTCCCACCGCCTCCCACCCCCAAATCCAACAAGGGCACATCTTTCACCGCAACATATTTATCACAGAATTTGTAATTCACCAAAGTGTATTAGCTCGGATTTGAAAAAGGGAGAGAAGAAAACCCTCTTTTATTTTAAGTCAGGGGTGTTAGCTGTTCAGTCTGTATGTTCTCATCTCCCAAGATTACTATTCGCGGGGTGTGTGTCAAGACTACTTTTCAGAAATCTCGGTAACAATTCAGATGCGATCGATAAGGAGTGACAGTTTATTCTAAGGCTTAGCACAGGCCAAGAAAAGAACGAGTGAAGCATCAAGTTTAGAGGAATGAATTTGTTTTGTATTTGATTTTTCCATTAAATTTATCACCACTTTAACTCTGCCTTTTTCCCTCTCCTCACTCGTTCCCTCTCACTTTCTCCCCCGCTCTGTCACTCACATCAACAACAAGGCTGTAAACGGCTGTCAATTTCTCATCTGTGATTTCCATGTCTTCACTTTCATCCATTTTTGATTGCTTCACACCCTATACCTATGATGCTTTTAGTGCTCATCGGTGACCTTGCGAGATGATGGGGAAAATTATAAAATACATTTTCAGTGGCAGAGTGCTGCTGCCCTTTATAACACTTCATCATATCTGCTGTGGATGGAAAATAGTTGAGAAACATTTTCTTACAAAACTGCCTAATACTGGTTTGGCACAAAATCATATGGTAAATCTATTATCACTGTCAAGAGAAACCGCTTGAGGTTTCCCACAGAGTAGCAGCAGGAATAGTGGGAAATTGTGACCCTGAAACTACTGTCCGATTTCTTTTTTAAATTGTTTTCAAAATCTTCTCCCTTTTCAGATTTAAGGGTCATTGAGGATGCCAATCAGAGGGACAGGCCAGTCAGAAAGCCAGCGGCGTGAACAGGACAGGAACCAGCTGATGAAATTCATCCATACTTCTCACTTATGATGACATGATTGATTTTCCCTCAGAGTGCTCAAATGTAGGATTGTCTTCCTACCCCCATCTCCTCCTCCATCCCGCCTCAATCTGCCCACCCACCCGCCAAGCCAACAGCTAATGGATAAAGCCTCTGTCTGTCTCAGGCATGGCGGAGAGTTGACGAGTGGAAGAACAACTGCAACGAATGAAGGGTGAAATCTGAGAGTGCAATTTTCCGTCTGTCAATCTCCCTTCAAGAGAACAAGTTGACCACCAATCAGCGGAGTCGATTTGGGGCTGGCGGTTGATGGGAGCATTCTGAGTGACAGCGTCATGTCACTACATTACCACAGCAATGAAAGACATAAAAAGGAATTTTTTGAAGACCCCAGCCAGTTATTCGATTTCTGGATGTGATTTGGGGGGATGGGACCATACTTTTTTGCCTTAACAAATGAACAAACTGACAGGTTAATGCATAACATATCGCTCTATAATTCATGGTTCTGAATTTGGGAGACTCCTATCATCCACTAGGTGCTTCAGAATACAACCAATTAAACTTTACTTAATTATTAAAGGTAGAAAGTGAGGGAGAAACATGCCTTAAAAACTCTTGCTTGCAGTCAATTATGATAAAACTTTAATGAGCCTGGATAGAGAGCCATAAAAACTGATAGCCCCTCCGTCATGAATTATATATCCATATCGATTTTGTTTCTTTGCTATAAGAATTGCAGGTAATCGTATGTTACCACATGTAAAGTGCACTTCCCTAGCGAGGATAAATATTAACGATCAAATATATATGAGGTGTGTGTGCATTTATGACCAAGCTCATGTAGAAAATGAAGAGCAGAGATGTCGAGGCAAGGGCCGTTGGGAATGGATGAAGGGTGCCATATCTGACAGTAAGAGAGACCCTTAGCGGTGCTGGCTTGATATGTTACCTAGTTAGCGTCACAGAGAGAGGAATAAATAGTTCTTTATTATTTGTGGTTGCCATCATGTCTCTCCTAATAGACAGGCTATACTGAGTTTAAACCACATTATCCTCTGTGAGACCATTGCAATTACTCTTGAGAGCAAGGTCTGATGTGTGGATAAGGCAGGTCGCCCATGTCTTAATGAACACAAACAATGTAAAATGGAGGAAGGAGCAGTGGGGGGAAAGATAATGGCAGGGGAGGGCTTGTTTTAATAGAGACAACACTAAGTTGTTTGCTATGATCTATGCGAAGTCTGAGAATGCTGAAAACCCCCAATGTTAGATCTTTTTTCATGATCCTATTACCCAATCAATCCACACCCTTTGCTCTGCATTTAGCTGGCCAGCAGCAGGCACAAATCCTGTTTAGAGGATCTCCAGTTGTGGACTTGTGTGTCTTGCTGTCATTGTCACAGTCCTGCCTTGTTGGACACTCGCAGAGGTTAAAGGGCACCAAACTGGATCACCGTGACACCCAGCGTGAGTGTTATCCCCAGCACAAATGGCTCAGTGCTGGGTTAATTGATAAACTGCCGCTCCACTTCATTAGTCAGACAGACCGGGCTTAACGAACGAACACAGAGAGAGTGTCACTCTGAATATGTTAATCATGGCTGGCCATTATGGGGCTCTTCCCTCTACCTCCTTGTCTCGCTCTCTGGTGAACTACAAAGGCGAGGGATGTGTACTCACTTCAAACTCTGTGTACGCTTGTATCAAGCAAGGCTATTTATCAGTGAAAAGAAAATGGGAGACAGACAGACAGACGCAAGAGTTGTCCATGGTGTTATTGAATATAAATATATAATAACAATGTAAAAAATGCATCATTTGGCCTTTTCACAAAGGCAGTTGTAATATAGCGCTAGGTGAGCACTGTACTTGACGAACATACTGGAGGTGATGGTGTCAGGGGAGAGCTCGTTGGAGCGAGAGGAGGTTTTATTGTTGCCCAGCCCTTCCGCTTAAGTGCACATGGCTGGGAGGAAGCCGGGACCTCCAGCTCTGACCTCTGCGCATGTATATTTAATAGGCCATCAGTTGGCCGGGGCAGCGCTCTGATCAGGATTCAGAGAGGGGCTTTGAACACCCCTGTGTATTCCTGAGCGTGCAGCCTCAAGCTGCTCTCCCCAGCTGTGTCAATTCGACAGCACTGTTACAGGCACCCAGACAAGGCGCTGGGCACTCCACTGCTACCGCCTAATGACTGCAGAAAAAAAAGCAAAACAAACACAAAAACAATAACATTTGGCGTATGGAGCTCTGCTACCATCTAATGAGTGTTTTTAAAAACTAAAATATTATGCCAGCTGATATACTGTAGGGTGTGTGGGATGTGTTTGGATTACATCAGCTATACCATACCATGCTCCCCTTAATAATAACAAAATGGCAATCTCACGGTGACTGCACTACACATGCCAGTAACGATTGCAGAAACAAGGCGGCAAACAGAGAAGTGGCACTCGTGTGTCTTTTCTTCTAACAAGGTATCACTACTCTTTGAATCAAATCCGCTCTGTGCGAGGGTGTGTGCATGTGTGTGTGAGCGTATTAATGTCACAGTGCACGCACTAGTGTGCGGGTGTGTGTGTGAGGGCAGCTTAACGAGGGTGGTTCATTTGACAGGCAATTAGTTTGCGGAGCTGCTATTGACAGCCCCTGTGCTTGTGTTTGTTCAACAGCTCTGGGTGAGTTCCACGCTCCCTGGGCTACGTGACAAAGCACCTCCGACAGGGAGCTCCTGATCTCCACCGAGGCTCGGAGGCTCGCACTGTGAGGGGGGTGGATATGTGTGACAGCCTAGCAGAGAGAAGAGAGGAGAGAGAGGCGGAGTGATACAAAACCCACAAGGGTCTATTAGGGGGTTGTTGCAAGTTAATGTAGCTACAACACACTTTTTGTGTCGTATTTTGAAAGGCCTGAGCAATGATGTTGTCATTTGTTGTTTGATTGCGGGGATAGCGGAGGGTAATCTTAGGAGACACACAGGCTCTCATACTACATGCACACACATAAAAATGCAGAAAGAGAGGAGACAAGGAGGTGGGGGAAAGCTAGAGGGAGATAGAGGAGAGGAAAAATATAACAAGATCCAAACACTCTTTTATCCTCGAAAATCCCATATTCTAATGCAAGGGCCCATCCCTTTTTTAGTTGCAACCAT
Organism: Percina caprodes; assembly: GCA_013375575.1. Lineage (NCBI taxonomy): Eukaryota > Metazoa > Chordata > Actinopteri > Perciformes > Percidae > Percina > Percina caprodes. The sequence continues at coordinate 496,856 of JABXJD010000110.1, read as the reverse complement.
TTCGTTTGTAGAGCCAAGCTCCAATCAATATCGTTATTTTCACAGAGGATCGAAGCGCCTTCACCGAGTTAATGGGGGATTGAGGTGGTAAACGTTTACCCTCTCACTGTCAGCAGAGCAGTGGTCCATAGTGGGCCCAGATGACAGCACTGGCCCCACTGTGGACACACTATGTGGAGATGTCCTGTGGGTAGACAGGCTGCATGGACTGTCAACCGCCTGCCATGCCCTAGATGGCCTAACATAGCCACTTGAGTTAGAGCAGCAGCATGGGCTTTGACTTCTGCAAGAGCTAACAGAAACAAACTGGCCAGTGCTGGCAGCAGCATTACTGCACTGCTTGACATTGTTATTGTTGATACAAGAAAAACTGGAAATAGACTTGGTTTTTTTTTTTTTGGTGTTATTTTAAGAGAATAATTCAACGTAATAAAGAAGTAAATCTGAAATGTGAAATAACTTGCTGCATTAACAAAAAACATTATTTTGGTCAATGCTAGCCGTCTACGACTATGGATCAGCTGTTCAGTCGGATTTTGGAGAAATGAAGACTAATCTGCAGCTGGCAACAGCAAAGCAAATTCTCTCGTATAGCAGCATATGCTAAATAGCTCTTCAAGCGTGCAGATGCATTGCTGTAAAATACTTCTCCTGTCTGCATATCTGCATCTCCCAGATGGGTCCCAAGCTGTGCCAAACTGCATCTCATCAACGGCTATGAACTATGGCATCACATGACCGCAGAAGATATGTGGAGTCCTATTCTGTCTTGCCTTGGCACAACATGGTCAAGCGATGCATCATCAGGAAGCCCACACTTTGTCAAAATGGAGGTAACTAACTGGGGAAGAAGACAGGAATACAGGAGAGAGAGATGGCCTTTTCTGCTCAAAGTGTTGAAAGTTCTGTTCAATAAACAGGGGAAAGAACAAGACTTTTGTTCGATATCTTTGGAAAAAGGACTAATCAGCAGAGTTCGAGTTGATTTGGGTTCACATGAGGGTGTGACAGAGCAATGAGAGATTTCATGGGACGTTGCCCCATGATTCATTGAGTTATTGGTTTCCGCCCTGTTTTAATCGCTGGCGGGCCTGAGCCAAAAAATCTCGGAGGATTCCGGAGAGCTCTTTTCTCCAGCATTCAGCAGAATGGAATTTGGTCTACAAGTGCCTAACGTCATTCGAGGCGTCCTTCACAGTTTCGGGGGCCCTAATTTAAACCACATGGAGGCCAGCGTCCGGTTACGGACCTGTGCAAAAAAAAAGGACACATTGCCATTGGCTGCTTCAAGATGGGAAATGGGGTGTCTTGATGGAAAAAGATAACAAACACATCTAAGTAGGAGTCACAACATAGCCGACGCACAAACACACATTCACATGAATAAATATACATACACATGTATATACACAGGGACATATACAAATATACATGCATATACACAAATACACAGAGACTGAAACATACACTTATAGCCTGCAAAAGCTGTTTGCTTGACATGATGGAAGAATGAGCAGCAGGCTCTGTAATATTGCTCCTATTCTTCATTGACAAGCATATATATTTTTTGCTGTTCCCAACTGACTTTGCAGCGCTGAACTCCATTTATGAATTATCTGACATATTTCCTGCTATTTTTTTGACAGCAGTACTCAGAGGAAATTTCAAGGCACCTTTCTCCTGACAAGTAGAAATATCAATATTTGAATAAATTGCAGATTTGGATCTCCTCACATGGATGCTCTCCAGCAAGTGTGTGTGTGTGTGTGTGTGTGTGTGTGTGTGTGTGTGTGTGTGTGTGTGTGTGTGTGTGTGTGTGTGTGTTTACGGCTGTATGAATGTTTGTCTGTCTGTGTATGTTTTTGCATGTGCGTGTGTTTGTGTGTGTGTGTGTGTGTGTGTGTGTGTGTGTGTGTGTGTGTGTGTGTGTGTGTGTGTGTGTAAGTGAGTGAAGGGAATGGGAAGGGGTTTGTTTCATTCTGTTACCACGGTTTTATCCCCCTGAGCCCGCAGGCAGAAATCTGTATGCAGCATTTCATTAGGAAGGAGCTCGACTGAGTGACATGTGAAGCACACCTCGCCGTCGACCTGATGAAGTTTACTTCTCTCAAACGGCAAAAAGCCACTTTGTAGACTAGCCCTTTTTTCCACAGAGGAAGAGAGGGGGTGATGGCTGAGCACCAATAAAAGGATCATGAATGTTGTTTCACAGAATGACAGGCCTATCTGTACACAAATATTCCTTTTTCTAGAGAAATGTAAGCTTCAGAGCTTTTTTTCCTCTTCTCTTTTTAAAGTAGATTCAAATTGATAGAACTGACAGTCTTCAAAATATGATCACCTAAATTCTGAGTCTTGTCAAAAACATCTAACAAGATGCACAAAAGGGAGAATAAAAAACTGAGTGTTGTTATCTTACAAAAGTGGCAATTTTTATGTGAGGAAAGAAACATCTCACCCAGTGAACTAAATAAATTACAAACAAATACACTATTGTCCTACAACCTTGATGAATACTCCATGTCTGTATAAGAGGTCAATGTCAAGCATCCATAACACTCAGCGCTGTCATCTTAAAGCTCCTGGTGTTACGTATGAGAGACTTCTGCCTATCTGTCTCACTCTGTTTAGCTGCAGTAGCTGCCATTCTGTCTGCATGTCTGCCGCTGTCGCTGATAGATCACTCTCCTGCCCACCCCTTCAACCTACCCCCTCCCCTCCACACGGCACAATGATTTCAAGGAGCCTGAGAAATGGCTTAGCCATGTGAGGTTGCTCAGGTACCAATAGGCTGTGACCCTTTGACCTGCGAGTCCACCTTCATGACCTGAACGTCATACTTTTCCCCTCTCCAACAGAAAACAAAAACAAATCTTATCACGCACCTCCGCATCTCAAAGAAAAAAAGAAAGCCTTTATATCAATGTGGTGCTTTGACAATCATCTATCCACATGACCTGTGATTTCTCCGACAGGGTCTGCTTGACACTTACAACAGAGAGGTGACGGCGTGCAGGTTGTCCATCTCTCGCCTCGCCTGCCCTTATCTCCTCTCCTCTCCATCTCTCTCCTCACTCCTCCTTGTGTGCACAACTTAATAAGCAAGCAAGGGGTAGATTCCCATTATGGAAACCCGGGAAAATGGCCCGTACATTTTCCCCCATATCTGGGATCTCCATCTGGAGAAGGCACTCTCGCTATCACTGCCCCCCTCGTCCAATCTCTGTGTGTGTTCTGGTAAGGTTATGCTGCAGAGATGGCTTTCACTCTCCACTAGCTACAATGAGATTGGCCCACCAGGTTGACTCTATTCGAATCGACAACCCATTTCAATAACGTAACAAAACAGAACAGAGTGGTGATGTTGAATAAAACATTTTTGAGTAGTGCCCAGGGGGCAAGATGGAGGTCTCAAAAATCTAAATCTGTAAGACTTTGGAAACACTTTAGCAGAAACATAGATGAATCTACACACAACATAATCTATTACATATTGATTTTGTAATGCATGTAATTTGGTTAGTTCCCCCATTTGTGTGTTGTGTTCAACTGCATGTCTGTGTCACTGCTCTCACATCAGTTAGGGCTGCTTCATAACTAGAGTATATGGTTAACAGACTAATAAAGATTACACTGAGGTCAGCAAGTCACTAATCCCTGGCGTTATTAGTAAAAACAAAGCCTATAGCTTTACGCCATGCACATCATCACATCTGAGTGCCTATGCACGTGCATAAGGTCCGAACATAATATGGTGTGACTTAAACTATACAATGAGAAGAGAAAATAAATATGCTAAGAGCAGCAGGGGTGGAACGGGCCAGGCCTCTGCGGACCTATGTCATCACTCCCTCTGGTCTCTGCTGTGCTCCCCACCCGAGCGAAAGGCTCAATGATTACGGAGGCTCAGCTTCCCTCTAAGAAAGCAAACCGGAGCTGCAGTCCAAACAAGGCCGAGCCGGCAGCGAGGGAGCACTGCTGCACCAGGCAGCTCGGGTTTACAGTCGCCTCCGACCTGGCTGGCCCCCGGGCTTGCATTAGTCCCACAGCCTAGCCTCTCTAGGACAAACAAACAACCACCACTTACACAGTCAGGGACAAGCAGTGAGGCAGGGAGAGCTGGTGCCACCAGCACTGTGTGGAGGGGAACCTGACCCAATTGGATTTGCTTTATCACCCCATATAATGATTCCCAGACTGGCCTGTTCCAGTGGTAGAAAATAAAAATTACAAAAAAAATCTGCCTGCCATTCTAAGTTTGGCCAAAAATGGGCAGCTCCCCCAAAACAGATGGGGAGGCATCTCAAAAATGTTCTCTGCCTCTGGGGACATGTGGTTTTCCCCATCATTATATAACTGTAAACTCCTGGATGTCAGAGATTGGGGATAATAACTTTCAGATGTTGGCAGCCCGAGCCAATGCTGGGACCTGCTGGATGGGAACGGTTATTTGGCAGAGGGGAGGAAGTCCGAGAGATTAGGACTAAGATGTGACAGGGAGAAAAGTGGATCTGGACTGGAGCTGAGTGGGTTGCTTTAGTCTGTTCCAGTGTGTTCGGCATTGTACTGGGCCCTAATGATGGCCGTGTGGGAGGTAGAGGCCCGGCATGTGTGTACGTTTGCGGGCGGGGTGGAGAATGAGACAAATTAATATCAAAACCACAGGAAATCATGTCATCCTGTTAACACGCTGAAATCAAGCTAAAGTGCTCGGGCTTTATCCACCACTTTTAGCATTCCGTTTCAATTTTTAGATAGATTTGATATGACAGTTTTAGCACTCCCCATTGCAGTGCAGATGTGCCACTAATTCAGAAACAGACACACCTCCTTCAATAAATGAGTCCTTATAGAAGTGTCATCCCGTTAAACCATTTTTATTGGTTTGGCTCACATGGCAGGAGAGGATCATTGTTCACTGTAGACATGGTTGCTTGTTGCCGGTGTGGTCAAGGTTTGGTCACTTAACTCAAACTCCACTAATGAAAATAAAACATTTCTTCACATTTTTATATATTCCAGCTGGTCACCGCATGGAAAAAGCAATATTCTGTGTTTCTTCTTTTTAAACATTTTCCCCCTTTGCTTTAAAGTATTGATCGCAGTGCTGAACAAGCAGAGGAGTGTTTTTTATTGTAAATCAATACTGATTGATCGGCTGCCTGGGTGTTGAATATGGATCAATATCGCACCAGGCTGTGGAGGAGATCTGATTTCAATTGGCAAGAGAAGCCCGCAGCAGGTTTCCATCAAGCGGTAATTCAAGACATGGGAACATAAGTCAGATGGATTGATATAGACTAGCCAGGACCTTTCTTGCCACTGAACCAGCTCAAGGAAATTTCTGTCATATATCATTAACGCAGTTGGGGCAGGCAGTAAAAAAAAGAGGGGTAGCCGAGTACCTTAGTGACCCTAAACGAGGAGCACACTGGTCAAACATTGAATACGTACACCATTATTAGCATGACTGTTGTATTTTTTTAATAAGGAAACTCAAGTCAAACACTAAAATAGATGCTAGAGCCCTACTTTATTTGCACACACACACACACACACACACACACACACACACACACACCACAGTGTGGTCATGTTCTGTGGAACTTCTGGTACTGATTACGCAGAGGTCAGCTTGAGATTCATACTGTAAGCTGTTATTAATTTACTGAACAAATGTCCTGGAGAAAACTGTTGAATGGTGAAATATTTTCATTGCACTTATCATACAGTCATTTTTTATTAAACCTGCACATTTGTTTAATTTAAACACTGCAGCAGAATACATAATATAATTTAACAGCACACATGTGTGGCCAAAGTGCATCGAGCATGTGTGTTTAAAAAGCAGGTCACCTCGTTCATTCATCACTTGTTTGTGATTCCTGAAGTGAGGGGCACTGTTCCAAATGACAGCATTGTAAAACAATAAAAACAGAGCTATAGTTAGAAATAACTTGTCACTTTTAATAAATGACACTGGTTCAGGGCTCTTTCTCTGGGGCTTCTCCTCCGATATATCCCAGGCACCCCTGGGGCCAACAGAGCAGCCAGCGGACCAGCTCGTTTCCCCGAGGTAACTGATGACCCTATCCCTGAATTTCCCCCATCTTTGTCCTGTGACCTCACACCAGCGGGAGCAGGACCATGTCCGATGAAATCTTCAGACTGCTTCCCATCCTAATCTTGCCTGTGTCACACTACAAATTGCTACATTCAGAAAATGGAAATAGATTGAGGTAGAGATGGAGGGAGGGACTGACAGAGGTAGGGAAAAAGGGAAGGATGGGAGGGGAGGGGGAGCCGAGGAGTGTGCATCGACAACCAGTCCCCTAAGAAAAATACTTGGTGAAAGAACGACTCGGGAGATCCCGACAAGGAATCACATCTCAGCGAACATATTGATCTGATTTACAAAACCTCCACTCTAATGCGAAACAAATGGCGTGGGCGTGAACTGGTACTTAACCATAAAACCCCAGCATTACTCCGTCTCCGATGAAATACCACATATATCCCTCACCAGGGCCTAATGTGCTGTTTTACGGCCAGATACGACTGAGGTTGACCCAACAGTTTGTTTGACAATTAGGGGAAACCTAATAAGGATTGAATGGGAGTGAGAACATGCCAAGAGAAAGAAAGGAGACCCTTTTTCAAACGAAAAAATGGCTAAAAAAAACACTGGTCTGAGTGACCTAAATGTGATTCACAGAATCAGGAGCTGTTTGACAAAGCTCTTGTGTCATTAATGCTTTAGGAAACCAGACGTCTTCAAAACAGCTACAAAGTTTAATTATAAAGGAGAGCTGCTAAATATTTGAGAAAGAGTGGCATGTTTTTTTTTTTACTTCAGATTTAATTTTTAATAATGTAAGATTTTCACCATGGTGGCTTATTGCAGCAGTGTGTCAAGGAGCAGTGAATAAATCTTAATAGATTTTGATGATGTTTTCTTTCATAATAGCAAAATAAATCACTTCCATTGCTCCACACCCAGATTTAATTCACATTTACGCAGCGCTAAACCGAGACAGTCAATGCAACTAAAGATAGTAAACTTTAACAACATATCCACCAAAAACTTCTTTCTATCTTTTATAAGCTTTTCGGAATTCTCTTCACTGTGTGTGTGTGTGTGTGTGTGTGTGTGTGTGTGTGTGTGTGTGTGTGTGTGTGTGTGTGTGTGTGTGTGTGTGTACTGTATATGCAACGTCCAGTGTTGCTCTTGGCCCAGCATTCATCCCATCACCCCAGCTCTGGCCTTGTTTCTGTCAGCAGTGAACCAGGGGAGTAAAGAGTGGGGGGAGAGGAGAGCAAGAGAAGAGGAGAAGAGGAGAAGGGGGTGGTGAAGGGGGAGGGGTTGTCTCCATGGACAGATGGACTGCTCTTTCTCAACACATGTGGAACCATGTTTCGTCTTTCACTGCCGTCAAGCTGGAGCCGAATCCGTCGCTCTGTTGGCCCGCGCCACTCTTTCGTACGGCACACCTCTCTCTTTAGCACAGCACACACACACACACACACACACACACACAAGTGCGCAAACACACACGTGCATGCAAGTGTGTGCACGCGCAGGAACACACAAAAAACACATGCACACACACACACCACACAAACATCTCAGTCTTTCTCTGCACACATGTTAAAGTCATCACCCCAGCTCAGCGCTAGTAAAACACAACACCCCCGGCTTCTCTGCTGTTGTCAAGTCTTGCCATTAGCTGATGCCACTGGGGAATCCTACCCTAGTGAGGTGGGTCTCCCTTGGGAAAGTCAGGCACCACGTTACGTTCAGCCGCCACTCATGTGAACCCAAACATGTGAGCATAATTTGGAAAATATCATTTATACTGTGCGTCTTTGTACGTGTCTTGACATTTACAAACTGCGATAAAACCGACATGAGGGAGGAGGGAATAGAAAACAGGTCGAGAATAATTTGAGCTAATGTTTTGCTTAGTGAACAGCATTACCCAATCCTAGATGTTGGAGAACTGGGAAGGACGTTCTGGCTCTGGGGCTGCAGAAAGGGTCTGGGTTTCATTTTTCAGCAAGTGCAAGCCAAAGGAAAGCTGCCAAGTACAGCTTTCGCTCTCAACACTTCCTGCTCTTCCTACTCTGGCTCGGGAGGAGACAGGCTTCACTCAAACATCACGTCGACTTAGGCAGGGGTGAGCATTTTATTCTCCAATTTCTCAATGGGAGTCAAAAACTCACATCTGTCACATGAATTACACCAAACACAACCATAAATAAAACGCTGATATGGATATACTGTTAAGCCGAGGTGTGCAGGTGTTTGCATGTGTGTGTGTCTGTGTGTAAACATAGTAAAAGAGCATTTCCTATACAAATTAACAACTTTAAATGACTTCCTGTGGAAGCCTAAAAAAAGCATTGCAGTGCAAGTCCCACGACTCAATGGTATAATGTAAAAAATCCAGAAGGAACACCTGCAGCAATCAACTCTATCACAACAACAGTGACCCCATCCACTGCATCATTTTCATTATGGATGGTGGGAGCACAATGCTAGATTAACACTACCTACCGAGTACCATCTTAATTGCCTCTCTACAGATGCAGTGAAAACATGTCATTTAGGTACTTCATAAACAGACTTCTCTTTGCAGGTTATCAAGACCGCCACTCAGGGAAAACACACCCTCTTTTCCAATGCTGATGTGCAATTAAAATGGTTTTAGAAATCCTCTTTGACAGTCCAGGGCTTAGCCAAAAATGTAAATGACATTAAAGGAGACAATGAATTTAATTTTGTTTAATGTCCCCTTTCGCTGATTCTCATTTACATCACATTTCCACATAAAGGGCTGACCTTATAAATACTGGCATTTGTTCAGCTTTTGGAGGTAATCACGGTTTTGCAAAAACCAGATGGGAGCACACAAATTTTCCGATTTGTTTCTTAGAAGGCCGAGGGAACCACATGTGAGACGTTCTAAGGTATGCGGGTCTTTTGTTTCTGGTAAACAACTTGACAACAAGTCAAGTGCACTCTGGGAAATGACCTCGTAGGTGTTCCATAAAGAAACGATAACGCAAAGTCATTTAGAAAATACAGGCTCACTAATGAGGGACATAACAGAAAGCTAAGCAAAATTTACATTAGGCCAAAATTTAATCGCATTAACACACGAACAGGTGCGGTGAGGCCTTTATAAATGAGCTAAATGAATAAAAGCCTCCCACAGCACAACCATGTGTGCTGACCAAAAAAAAAAGACAAGGGGGAGAAATAAGGGGAAAAAAAACAGTCAATGTCATGAATAATTCAGTGGCTTGGCTGCACTCCAAAGGTCAGTGCTCTTTGACCTTTGTGACAGGAAGTGAAAGGTAGTGCCGTAGCCGCTGGAATAAATGGAGCTGACATGTTTAGATCTGGTCCTGAGTCCGTTTGTGAATGGCAGCGTAAATTGACACAAGATGTTAAACTGTATAAACATACATTCAATTTAAAATTCATATATGGGAAAAATACACATTGATAACACATTCTCTCTCTATTGGTCTCGATTCTACTTGCATAAATTGCTCTGGGTTCTCAGAGTAAAATGTGACCTTTGAACCCTGACACGCAGAATGAGTCATTTTCTATCCTCTTTCAACAACATGTGCTGTCTTATTACAAAATCCATGTGTAAGCCTGAACAATGTATCTAATCTTTCACACAAGAGAAGACAAAGTCAATATGCAAGAGAGTGAAGACAGATACCAGACCAGGAGAGTCATCGCAAATTGAGTTACGTTTGGCTATACACTACATGCACTGTAAATGGGAAACCATCTAATCAGATATTGGGTACCTCATCACTATAATTCTAAAGACTCAAATTACCGACTGCATAAACCTACACCCCCACTTACTTTAAGGCACCATTAACTTAGAAATGTGACATCTGTAGCACTGCTGGATTTATTAAGGGGAGAGATGATTATACCAAGCGGTCATAGCAAAAGTGCTTCACTTAGTCACAAAATAAATGTACAGTTTTTCTTATTTAATGTAAGCACCAACTGACTTTGAAATGTTTTTTTGAAAAACTACTCGCGCACTATTGAAACACAGTAGACTTTTATTGTAGAACAAAATATGTACTGACTTTCCCCAACGATGTTTGATATGACACATATAAACCAACCCAAATGCAACAAAAATAGGACCTTTCTTCATCCAAAATGAAGTATAAATAATGCAAAGGCATCAAATGTAAGTGCTGAAATATTTAAAGACCAAGCAGCGCTGAAACTTTGTGACAGCTGTTGGGCCTATATCTAACCAACATTTTTTTTTAGAGAATCCTTCCTCTTCAAAAATCTGAGTGAAAATCTGTATCAAAACTCTGAGAGAAAATAGGGTAAACAGATGTCTGGCTTGACCGCAGGAAAATAGGACACATTTGGAATGATAAGTTTCCCAAACTCCGTTGGATATGCCAGATCCATGGGAACGCCAGTTAATGTCTTGCTAGATGCCAGCTAGCTGTGTGCGCTTTCCCCTCTTACCATCTGGGAAAATGTTACAGCGAATGAACGCCATCAATGATTCACTCCAAATCTGTTTCTTAAGGTTCGGCCATGCTACTGTTTCTCTAGGAAATGTGGCAGTGCTAGCTGATTTTCATACTGTAATCGGAGACAGATGAGACATGCCTGATTCAACAATCAAACCTCTCCTCTAGGTTTATGTCACTCAACTATGTTCTACTCAATTGGAAATAATCAGTTTCTGCCAGCAGCGACCGCAACACAGGTGCCTGTAATGATGTGCATGAGAAAATGACAGATGTAACAGAAATGCCTGTAAAACATGGAAGCTTTAACTAAAAGCTTACCCATATGCACAGCGGGAAAAGTCAAGTAATTGTGGTAAATAGTCTTGCGTAGCAAGCCTACAGTGGGCTCTGGCCATGTCCGTAACTCTCACTAAACCCTGCAACCTTTCACAAGCACCACTCTCCCTCAGTCACTGGGAACCTGTGTGGGTCTGTTGGGGTGAGCTGACGGGCTCATAGTTACGACATGGAGACAATGGGAGGGTCTAATGAGGAACATATGCTTTTGTGTTTCAACAGAGCCGCTCATTGTGCAAGGAAAGGGATACTCTACTCCTATTCAGACTCGTCACAATGAAAATCCGAGCCCTCCCAGAGCCAGTTGAGCTTACAATATCCATCCGCTTCTTTTTTCCCTGTTCTTTTTTTCCCACCCCTCTTTCTTGACTTTAATTCTCCATGCATTCATTTTGCTTATTGTACTTATGTTACATGTTTTGTCCTGCAGATTGAAGAACAATGGTGTGTGAAACTCTAAGCAATAAAAGGCAGCAGAGCGACACAAAGCAAACATGAAAGCAGCGGAAATTAAGCAAAGTAGATGTCTCAAGTTATATGTTAATGTACACAGTATCGTTCCTTCACTTACAAATGCACTTGACTAATAAATTAAGCGGTCTGCTTGGTCCTAGATACAGCAAAAAAAAACTCCGTAATTTTCCTTGTATGCACTGTGACTGTCTAGGGTTAAAGCATAAACAACATACAAGCTGCATGCATGCATTTGAGGATGGCCATGCTCGTGGAGTGTTGGTGTTGTGTTTGTGTCCTAGTCTGTGTGTGTGTGTGTGTGTGTGTGTGTGTCTACGTATGTCTGTGTGAATTTGAGTTCAGACAGCAGTAGCTCTGGTAATCCATCCAGGCTCCCAGGGCAGCCAGCTCCTACTTCCTGATGCATGAGAAGCCGCTGGAGTGGAGTGGCAGCAACAACTGCTCAGCCCTATTTGATTACTAATAAGAGAGTTGTCCCCTCTGTCAGATACCAGGCATTCTCCACTAAGCAAACAGTGATTCCGGCTAGTCAAACATTAGCATTGCTGTCTCTCTCTACTACGTGGTGAGAGTTACATTTAGATCGACGCTCAAACTACACCCCCTACCTCACCCCTATATCCATCATGCACATACACACACTAAACTACCTAAACATATTCACACTGACCAGGACATATAGTTTTAAAGTGTGAGAAAAATGTCAATGCCTGAAAGAAGACCATTTATTCTCCCTCTTTAGAAGGTGATGAAGGTAATAAATGTGGCAGATGTAACTTCCCTAAAGGTGCAAATCAAAACAGCAGACATAAAATGTTTATTCCTTATAAAACGAAACTTTAATGGTGTCTAGCTCACAGCTAACTTGAGAAGGAAACAGTCAATGAAAAAAAAAAAACTATTGACAGTGTAAGCTCACTGTCGCAAACAAAGAAGGGAAACCAGCCAAATAAATGTGAAGTTGCCTAAGCTAATTAGGTGTATTCCCAGCATGATCCTCTAGTGATTGAACCACCTGTGATTGAACAAACCCTATCCAGGTGGTGACCGCCCCTCGGTGCACAGGTACCTGGGAAAGACGCCCCTCAGCCACTCACAGAATCACCCAGTTCCCACACTGTAGGCTATAAGATGCAAGTCAGCCCAACTGGGCCGTTTGGCACACCGGGAGGGAACTCATTTGTTCACAAGCTCATCCATGTGCCTGCTCATCCTCTCAGTCACTCATCCATTTAGTCACTCAGGCACTCACTCATTGACTTACTTGTTCCCCGTTCACAAACACAGAAGAAGCTGCACACAGCCTACCTGTCGATGATCACAGGGTCTGATGGAGTCTCGTTCCTGTTTCCACAGCTTTTCTTGTCACAGCATCGGCTGTTGGAACATAGACAGTGTGTTTCAGAACAAGCAATGCTTTGCTAAATAAATAAAAATAAATAAATAATGCACAGAAAACCACATACATTTATTAAGTGCCCTGGAGTGGTTTTGATATTAGGGGGGAAACGCCATGAGATTTCTTTCACTCAATCTATCCATTCCATTGATGCTGATGACTGATAAAAATGGTGAAAACAACATGTTGTGTTGTTTGGCTTAGTGTTGGAGGGGAGGGGAGTGGGGATTGGGCCAGGAGGCAGGGGAGTCACTTTTCACAGCTTCAGCTTTTGTTTACCTCTAATTGCCAAGCTGCTATTTCTGAGGGAGATGCAAGGTGCCACCCTCAACCAATATTTCTGCAGGGCATTTATCAATTATGGCCTCAAAAGCACTAATCTATCTTCCACCACATGTTTCAGCCACCCCCTCCCCAAGCCTATAGCTAGCCCGCCTTTCACTTCTTTGATTGAGACTTGAATCAAAACTGCAAAAAATAAACAAATACATCATCTCAGCTTCCATTGGAAATGAAAACATATAAACATATGTGAATAAGATTGATTTATGCCATATGGTGCAGAAAGAAAAACAAAGATTTTGTGCAAAGCTACTGTCAGCCAACCATACGTTATTTAAATTTGTCTGATTTACATGACTTTCTAGCAGCAGTAATAAAGATATGTTTTTATAGCTAAGGCACTGCAGTGTATTAGAGCAAAAATATAATTCAAAAGCTATATGTATTACATGCCTAAAGAATAAGATAAGATATCAAAAGATTATTCTTATTACAACTGTTCTTATTATGTATATCTTCTTATCTGATAATAGGCAGCAGTTAAAGTAGTTTTTTTATTCAGCAGCAAAACGCACTTCCTCTTGGCAAAAAAAATATTACCTCTAGAGCACGAGCATATTCAACGTGTCACAAATAAGTGATGGATGCATGTATAAATTGAGTGTGAGTGATGAGTTTATGCATGGAAAAAGACAAATCATTCTCAGCTCTCATGCTGCACTTGCTCTCAACCAGTAACTTGAACAATGCACCGGTGCAACAAAGGAGAGGTTAACCGACAGTATCTGAATTCAATGTTCACAAAGCTCATGCTGAGCTCAACAATAACAACAAAAGACATTTTTCCTGTTAGTATCAATGACACCGCTGAATAGCAGCGCAATATGAGAGGTTGAGATTTATGTGGTTAAATGACGCTAAAAGGCTCGCTGATCATTGTTGACAGGGGGGATCAACTGAGAACTGACTCTGTGCTAAAAAGAAGAAGAAAAAACTGATACATGGCATGCAAAGTCTATGCATAACTTAACAGAAAACACATTGTCTCTGGCAAGCTTAAATGATGACATACAATTATTTGGATATAAAAAATAAATAAGCTAAAAATTAAAAAGATAACTTGTGTTCTGTGTCACTGACTGTTTATTATACATTCAATTTCCCTTCACTTAAAAAGACAGTCAATTCATTTTCACTGTCATATTCATATTCATATCAAAGTTGAATCACATCATATCAAAGTTAGAAATGACAGCAGCTTTCTCTCTCTCTCTGTGGTTGCTGGAGGACCACAGGACAGTTTGGATTGCTGCATCACATCATGAGTGTCAACATTTATTGAAGGGGACTGAATTACTTTTTTGCCTGGATCTGCAAAATGGACAGAGCAACAAAAAAAAAATTGCTTACCTGCACATAATTTCATGGGTTAGAAGAACTCTGCACATTTCTGGATTCTTGTCTTGGCCCTCATAAATTATGGCCTTTGAAAGGAAATGAGATGGAAATAAATTGAAAACATATCTCATATCTCAAACACATATTAATTCACATACATTCACAAATAATTAGACTAACATATCAGCTATTTTTGCACACAATTAAATAAATCAGGGCATGTAGACACATGACCCTGGGACAACAGAATATATTAGAAGAGTGCAAAGGCTAAGTAAGAAACACGTTTAAAATTATCACAGCAATAACCCAGTGTTATAAATTATAATAATTCATATAAACATTAAATAAAAAATTACAAAAATCACTATGGCTAATAATAATAATAATAATAATAATAATACCAACAACAGTATTTCTAGTTTAATAATAAAACATCTATTTAGAAAATGAATGGCAATGATTACGGTGATAACAATAATATATTGTGTTATTTTTTTATTAATCTAGATATTATCCTGTGGCTCAGGGAGACAGACAGAGAAAGGGAGAAAGACAGAGAGATTTTCATAAGGAGAGATCCAATAGAAGTGTCATCAATATGCTTATAATCTGGGGATATTTGGGGGAAAGTGTTAATGGGCAATCTGTTGTTTATTTTGAGCCGCTAACAATGATCTTTCTGTGGATAAAAAGCGGTGTCTGGCGGTACGGTTGAGTAATTTTTGAGCATTGGCTGAAACAGATGGCGTGGAGCTATCAGTTCTGCCGCTCTTCTCTCCCTCCCTCGATCCCTCCCTCCTTCCATTTCTAAGGATAGACACTTCACTCCCTCGTATTGAAAAGGCACCAAGTGTAAACGCAGGCAAAACACCACATTATTCTGAAATTACTGAAAACAAAATAACATAAATACAATCAAATACATAGCGTGATATTTATTTAATGTTTTAAAGGAGTTGATTATTTTTAGTATGTTTTTTTTTTTCTGGCACGCGTGAGGCCAATATGAGAAAGTGACTTTGAAAAAGTGACATATCTGAACCAGGTCGCATCACTCGCTCGCTTTTAAAAGCTGTCCTACTTGACCTGATGTATTTTCCTTCTTTTTCTTTTTTTCATTCTGGGAACCGGGCGATTATCTATATTGGTTTGATTTATGTCGCTGTTTGCAGCTGTAGAAACAGAAATCCATAAATTGCTTGTTCTGCGCCATTGACTCGGATCATTCGCACAGGAATGTTGTCTGTGACCAGTGGCTCAGGCTTCACGGCTCTATCCAGAAGGCTCTATAACTAAACCCTCTATTTCATAACCAAACACGAGGTAGAGAGCTGAAATAAGGATGTCTGATTTTATTCCCCAAATTATAATTACCTTTACAAATCTTGGCGTTGGCTTCAAATGAGCATTCAGAATTAATAATAACATTTTGTGCGATGCTCTCTGGGTTTAAGGTCACTTAAATGTTTGTGAGGAAGATAAGTGAAATGCACCTCAGCAAAAATATTAGTAGTAGTTAATATTTTTAAATATAACACACGCATTTTTTTTTTTTAAATATGTTTAGAGCGTCACCTCTGACTCTTTGCAGGAAACTTAAATCAGATCAAATGGAGCAGACGTAGTGTTCAAATGTTAATGTGAGCCTACCAAAGAAGCCTAACTAAATTGACTTAAGAGTCTTGCAATATGATATGGCCAAACGTAAACAGTTAAAATGGAAGCTGTCTCTTCTTGTTACACCATTAATTTGATTTTATTTCGTGCCACAACTTCCATTTTGCAAGCAGATTTTTTTTTTTTTTGGAAATCGTGTGGTGCATGCATCTCAGGGGTGACGATTTGCACGGCGTGTTAAGATTTTGCACAAGTGAACCATGCATGTGAGCAGGGTTTGCACTGTGTGCGTAGAAACAAGTGTAACAGCAGCTTACCTGCTTCGTCATGGAATCGATTAACCGTATGTAAAGATCCTGTTCTGTTCTGACGCCTGGGGAGAGAAAAACAAGACCACTTGTGAGTTTTGAGAAATTGTGGGCAATAAATTAAAAAAAAAGAAAAAGAAAAAAGAAAGTCCTTCAAAAAATAGTTTAAAAAACTAACTTGCAATGACAAAATATAAATAGTTCACACAGTGAGTGCATTAATACAATTATCTGACTGCTTTTATTAGTATTATTGTTGTTATCCTTATTAGGTTAGGAGGCTTTATGTGGCTTTATGCAGACAGGCAAACTCATGCTTGATATATTTTAACGTGTTTGCTAAATATTAAAGACAGTTTAACTCACCATTGCTGTACAATAACTGTAGTTTATAATGAATCCCATTGTTAGTTTTTTCACTGGTTGGTTCCTGCAGAAGACAACAGTTTGTGAAAATCAACATCAACAGAACAACTGTCCATTATCACCACCACATGTCTGTGTTGACACAAAATGTAGCCTATAGTTTCTGTGCAAAAGAAGAGAAATAGCTTTAGTTGTTAAAACGACTCTCTGTCATCAACGAATTGAGTTTTTAAAAAAAATCAATATTACACGTGACTTCCCCTTAGTAACCCATTGCCATTTCAGAGAACATAATTTCGATACATGTGCTGATTATGTACAGGGGTGCACGAATTTTCTAAAATACACCGCTTACTTTTTCTTTCTCCACAAAGTCCACAAAAGCTGTCCTTTCGATCTCCACGGGCTGACCCTGCCTGTCATACAGCGCCAGGACGAAATGGAAAAAATTGGATTTTCTGAGGTTGGAAGGGGGCTGCTTTTCATAATGTGCCCGTGCCAAGCCGACACCACTGCGGGGAGAAAACAAGAGACCATCTCGGTTAAGCACCGGACACCGGGGATACTAGATGATGGAGAAGCTGATGGAAACATTGGAGATGCAGAAGCACGCTTAAGTACGGGGGAGATTTCTTGATTTGTCACAATAATGGGTAATCTGATGTAATGAAAGAAGGGAAAGCCGAAGGGGGGCATTTATTGGGAGACCGTAATTGATACAGAGTATTCAGGGGATTGAGGGGTCGATATGATGAGGAGGGAATGCGTGAGAAAAATCAGATGCTTTTGGCATGCGTACCTTTGGGCGGCTGTGTTTGCATCCACCACCCCAGCTGTGTGCATCCAGGAGCGGACCGAGTTCAGTCCACCGAGCGGTTCCTCCTTCATCGTCGTCCCACCCCGCGGTATAGTTTCCTGAATTCCAAACATTTAGGACAATTTGCGTGAAAAGAGCCTCCTGCGAAATTAGGGAAATAAACGTCCAAGCGTGTTATCCTTTAGGGTTTTTATCACGGGATAAGTAGTGAGAGCCGATTCAGACTTGCGAGGGAAAACCCGGTCCACAGGTCTTGCCTCCCTCTTCAGTCCGTCCGATGTGAACAAATCTCAAAGTGCCGTACTTAGTTAGAGCGGTATCCACAGACTGGAAAAGTGAATTGTTCAATAGACAAGATTTTTTTGTGTTGCTATTGTTCCTCTTTGTTTTGGTTTTTTGGTTTTTTTGTGCTATTCACAGAAAAATCGATGGCAGTTGTTTGTGTTTGTGGGTGATGCTGCTCTCAAAGTGCCCACATCCCTGAAGCACCGCATCCAAAACCTTCAGGACTTCTTGTTGAATAAAAAACCCACTCCTGAAAAGGTGCTGCTGCTTCTCCACAAGACAAACACAGGCAAAGGCTGATCACCAGTGGAGGTGTTCCTAGTACACAGGAGAGGTGGATAAGGGGCCCTTTCGCGTCGTGCAGGATGGATGGGAACATGCAAAACTAAGCCCTCTTTCCCCGAGGACTGAAATCTTTCCCGGGAGCCAAAACTCTAAACCCACGGGAGAGGCGCTGTCAGAATATGACGCTGAAGGGGCGTGGTTTTGCCCAAATATGGAGCTCTGACGGTTCCTGTCAAGCAGTGGCGCTCCTCTGTACGGGTACAGCCCTATAGTGCAGCAGGCTGAGAACACTCTTTCGCTCCACTTTTCCTCTTGCTTAGGCCCTATATGTGGTGAGTTTGATTTTTTTAATGATATGGAAAATTCATCCGGGTGTAACCATCAAACATAATGAGAAAATTAAATAAATAAAAAAAAATACTTCATTGCTTATTATTTTTTAGCTGACCTAATGATTGCAATTTCCGTAATTAGTTTATTATACTGGATTAAAATGAATAGTATTTGACATATTTATTCGATTAAATTTGTTATCACTATTACAAATTGACTTGATGCGATTTTTTGTTCACTAATGTATCGGAAGCATCTCAATAGCTGTGTAAATACAGGGCATAAATCATATTTCACAAGTGGCAGATCATGTGTCTTCACAGAACTTAATGTTATATTTCAATTGTGCATTTTTAACTCTAGCCTACGCTGCGGGTTATTTCATCGTAGCCTAATTAAAATGCCATTAATCTAACGCAGATTTCAGAGAATCAGACGTGACTATAAATCTATTAATTTACATTCACTTTTCATTGAGAATGTTTAACAAAAGATGATTGACTTTCAATTGATTGACTGTGTAGCCTAGCCTACATTGCAGAGCAGAGGATTTCTTTATGTATTATGGTAAACACAACATGTGAAAAAAGTTTTAAAATCAGTTTCCTATAGCATCCATAATGTGAAAACAAATCAATCCCATCGCTGTGCCAAATACAGAAGATAAAGTCAGATCTTCTGACCTCTTTTTATGGGCTACAAATCAGAGCCAGCGTGTCTCATGACATTAAACAAACTTCAGGAAATCCATGGCTCTGTGTCTTCTTTATTTCATGCACGTCCTGTAAAATCTGTAATAATCAGAAACATCTTAATCATTTTTAAAGGGCCAACTGCCTACATGTCCGACTCTGTCCGAGAGGGGCAAGCAAGCAATTCGGTTCATTAGTGGTGAAAAGTAGGAGAGGATGGAGGGAGAGAGGGGAGGGTGAGAGGAAGAGAGATGTGTGCTATATCCTGAGCAATCTATCTAGCTGGTGCTGAGGGTTAATAGCTGCTGCCAAAGATAAGTGAATTATAAGCTGTTGCTTTCACCTCTACACAATCTATTGCCAAATTGCCCAGTCAAAAAATGAGGATGTGGATATTTTACCTTTTATTATTATTATTATTATTATTATTATTATTATTATTATTATTATTATTATTATTGATGAGAAATCCAAGTTTCAATTTTTAGAAAAAAAATAACAGGAAAAACTCTTAAGGGGGCCCTTTGTAAAAAATGTTATCTTTTTTTCTCTTAGATGAAACAAACCGAGACGCATGTTGTAAATGTTTTTGTCTGTTCTACCGAGATTGCAAATATCTTTTTTGCACAGAACTCACTCTGCTTTTTTTGTGCACAGTTTCAAGTCGCTTATTAGAACTTAACCCCTGATTACACGCACCAAGGCGATTTAAATCTGATTATCAAATTAGGAGACTTTGAGACAAATCCTCTTAGATCTGATACTGTTGACTGGAGAAGGAAAATGGATCCCCACACCCGTCACGTAGGTAACGATGCTGTCCTGAAAGGGAGTTTTAAACCGTATTTGACAACAAATGCAGCTGCCCCGCTATTTCAGAAGATATTAGAGGAAAATGAATGCAAATCTGTGTGCAGGAGCCATCTGGACGTGGAGAGGGAGTCAGCTGCTCCACACACTGAGGCGCGGAGCCTGAATCCGTCTCAGCTCATTCTGTGGGATCATCTGCGTGGTGGGCTTACACCGTGGAAAATGCGCTCTCCATCATTAGGTGAAATGTTAGCATCAAAATAAAAGAAAATGTTCATCCACGTTTGTTTTAGTGATTTCGTGCATGGAAACTTTGCACGGGCGTGGATTTAGAGGATAGTCCCTATTTATTATTTCTCAATAATGAAAAAAAAAATAAATAAAAAGCTTGTCTCTAAACTGCACGCTGGAGGTAAGTGGTGGGTGACAAGCAGGGAAAAAGTGCAAACTCTTTGCCTCATGTCTACATCTGGGCCGCATTGAGCCAGGCTCAATGCTCGTTTAAATGACCGGTTGATGACACGGGAGGGGCTGTTATCTCATTCTTCTATTCAGAGGCCACAGTGAATGAACCCCTACAGATTTAGGCCTGACCATTGATATAAAAGCAAACTCCTCGGGACGAGTGGCTCCCAATACAAATGTACACGGTGACTTGGAAGACCTCCCGTCTCGACGGGTCGAGCCTCCTCCGTATTGAGGGTGACGTCTTCTTTTTTTGTGTGAATTTACGGGGCGAGGCCCTCATGATCTCCTTAAATTTGCATGTAAATGGCGACATCAGCCAGTACGCGTGCCAGGGGCTAGCGGGCCTCCCAGATGTCAAGGCAAAGTCAATCAGCCGGCCGCTGCCCAGCTGTCCATCGATGCACTTTATTGGGACAACACTTTCATTATGCTCACCTGCATTGTTTCCTAATGGATTGATTGGCAAAAAAAAGGGGGGAAAAAAGAAATCGTATTAGCACTCAGCAAGGAAGTTCGCTCACGGCTTTATCACAGAGGTTGTTTTAAAGCGATATTTTTTTCGATTAAATATTAATCAAATACGCCTACAGTTACGCATCACTCCAAACTCCAGATGGAACAAATAGGCAGTCAGCCCACTTATTGTTTACAACAAGTCAACCACAGTCTATATTATTCCATTTTTTAGACACATTACATTTTGAGCATGGTTGAATTTATTTACTTATTTATAAATGTGTAGGCCTTTGTGACGTGCTACCGCGCAAAAAAAAAAAAAAAAAACTATCTCTGTGAGCTGTAGGCTACAGCCTTTGTTTTAAAATTCACATCACTTGTAGCTGTTTCATAAGATGAACTTTTAAACTTGTGCATTGTCATTTGTTTCATAAGTGTGGGTAAATAAGACATTATTTATAATTGTTTTATTTTTTTCTGAAATGAAATGAGTAAAATGCTTAATACCTCATTACCGTGAAAGCCTACTTGCACACTTTGTTTCCAGAAGCTATTAACGTTAAAGGCCTAATAAATGCACGAGCGTCATTCGATATGACATATTCAAATATCATATTAAAATACAGTTTGCACGTTGTTTTTAATTATAGGGGTAAGACACAAATGGCCAAGAGTGATGAGATCAATCATGTAGACTATTCGTGTCAAGTAGTTACAGCTGATAGACGGACAGCGCCCCTCGTTGGTTACACTTGAGATCATTGTGTCGATATGAGGCAGCTGTGTTCCTCAGTGACAAGATAGCTAAATCTCAGCATAGGTTGATCTAACACCCCCCTCCACAGACCCCTCAGCGGCCACAAAAAAAATCTTGTTTATGTTCAGGACAAATTATCTCAAATAATAAAACAAAATTTAGCGAGATAATTCTAAAAAAAAAAGAAATCTATATATATATGATTAAGCTGAAAAAAATACATATGTATAGAACTAAACGATTAAGGAGAATAAAGCGTATTACTGTTTTGAACGCGGTAAAATGTCTTGAAAATAAATTGTCACACAAGCCACATTATTATTATTATTATTATTATTATTATTATTATTATTATTGTTGTTGTTGTTGTTGTTGTAATAATAATAATAATAATAATAAGAAGAAGAATATTATCACTAGCCTACTATAGTATTTTTATTTTTATTAGACTACAATCCACTTGTGTTGATGCGTCTGTAGGACTGTGTCAAATAAACACAAGCACATTATCTGACACACAGCTGGTGTGACCTCACATTTCGTCACTAACTTCTGTCAGAGTGCTCATGTTAATTGTGTGCAGTGGTGAGTTCTGTCAAGGGCATTGCCCGTGCGCACAATTTGCATTTCCATTCTGCTGTGGAAATGATGAGAGAGTTTCTGCGCGGTTTAGAGCCTCGCGGCGCAGTCTGTGGGCGAATTACATTTAAAGAAGGCGAGAGAAATTAAATAAGAAACCGAGACCACTTCAGGGCTATTAACATCTAATATATCCCCTGGAAATTTAGACCAAAATACACATGACCAAATATCCAGCATACCTTTGCTCTTATGCAGCCCCGTCTTGATTGCGTCCATCACAAATTTGAATAGGCCTGTCTAAAATTCTTTATTTAAAAAAGTTATCACGCCGCCTCACATTTCTCAGTGGCATTGATGGAAGTGAGGTAAATGTGATTATTCAGCTCTAAATCAGAACATATTAACTTAGGCTCCCTAATACCAAACGGTCTGTGACACTCAGAAAAACTCATTTTAAAGGTCATTTAAAAACCTCATCAGTAAGTATAATATGGGCACATGTTGCATCGGGCAATGTGGCCTCCAAAACGGGAGGCATCAGCTTTAACCTTGTATTTTTATTTTTTCAGTGCGCATGTGCGTGTGCATGGCCACACAGGCAGCAGCCTTTCCCGCAATACTCAAGAGAACTTTAATTTGCCTGTTGACCCCTGTGATGGAGCTACTGCCAGCTTAAAGTGATACTGCCCCACCTACAGGAGTCCAATAATTCTCAAGTCCCTCACATCAAGTGTATATTTTTCTACATGTTGCATCAGTGCATCTACTTTACTATCCTTAAAGTAATACAAATATGATGGTGATTGGCAAGGTGTCTCATACTGTGCAATGCGGTACAATTTATTATCAGTCTACAGAATTTGTATTTTAGTCAGAGATCCTTATTAATATTGAACTGTGTTACTATTAACAGAAATGTTAATTATGATGTCAAGACGGAGAGAGTCAAGGTGAAAGCTGCACAGCAATAGCTAAAAATAATCCATGCCAGCCAGAGTACAGTATGATCCTGCAGAGGAGTGTTACTGGCAAGGGACCTTTTTGCTGCAACAAAGAGGTGGAAAAGAGGAAGTAAATGAATTAGAGTACAAGCCAGTTTTTGTCTGTGTTTCATCCACACTTGTCCTGTCCTTAATTTCCAACCTCTCCCTTTTCCTTGCTATTGGAAGTGCTGCAAATTGTATAATGCTGGTCTTTGTTCTACAGAGTCAAGCCACATGAATAGCTGTCCTGAGCACACACAAAAACACACTGACAAACTGATCATCTTAAAAAAGCAACGCCCTGGTGCTCACTTGGCCTACTTTCCACGGCAGCACTGGGACGTGGGAAGAGGAATAGAATTCAGGGGAGGATGTTCTTGCACTCTGGGAAACATCCAGTATAGCAAGTGTGATGCACATAAACATAGCCTTTGCATTGTCAACCTTAGACCGCATTTGCCCCAGATAACTAGTCCCTATGTGCTAGACTATTCTCTTTGACTTTGCAATTGAAATCCTAAGAAGATTATGCCAAAGCTAAAAGAGGCAAACTCCAGGGTGGGATTTCAATTGTCAATTCCTGTTGGATTTTATAGCATTATGACATATAGTACACCATCTGTTACACTTCCTGTGACTAGGTCTACGTCTGCACAAGTGGAGCCTATTGATGTGAACATCGTTACAATTAAGACCTATGGTTTTGAATGGACAGCAATATTCAATCACCAATATTGTTCTTTATACACTGTGTTATAGACAAATGTATGACTGAGCACAGGGGGGGTCTCCAGGTTACAAAAGACAACGGTAAATTAGGAAGGTGCAGTGAAAGTAACCACTCCTAACTTTAGCTAAACAGACTTCCTGAAGCGCTAGATAATCTAGGGCTTCTATGTACACCGCCTAACCAAATGTCGACATCTGCGCGGGTGTGCATAAAGAAAATCTCCTCAGAGAAACGGGGGGATAATAATCTTAGTTACCCTCACCTTCAGTTTGCCCATAGGGGTTTGAAAAGGAGATGAAGAAATCCTATGTAAACATGCCAAGTCAAATTTTCACTTGAAATGTGACATAGAGGCAAAGGCCAACCTTGGTGCATCACTAATGTGGTTCCACACATGAGTTTTCAGTGCCCCTGGATGTAAACAATTGATGTATTCAGTCTGTGGTTTGAGCAGTGACTCACTTTACACACTTAGTATGTTTGAACATCTTTTTCTCCATGACTGTACGTTTAGTGCATAGGTGAAAAGAAGAAGTCAACACAAAGCTTGTACACAATCACAATCTCTGTACTCAATGGCTTCCATTAAAGTGAGTTTTGCTCTCCTGAGAAACATACAAAGTTTGAGCATCTGTTCCATCATGTAGTCTTTGTTGAGAAATTAAATATTGAACTGATCTAGTGTACCATGAATGTTTCACTCACATAGTGATTAGACAGACTGGAGAGGCAAGACATTGCAGCACTTCACACTCTACTTGAATATACAGTATATGTTGTTCTTGCCTTTAGGTGTTTTATACACCAGCCTATATTGTTGTTAGAAAATGGTTATAATTGTTGCTTTATTTAGGCTTAACACGCACGTGTAATTCTAGTACATACTAACACACATGTAAATTTAAATGCATATTATGAATATGTGTGCACAAACACAATCATCCATTGAACACAGTGAGCATTATGAGCATAGTCTAGCTGATAGTGCACATCAATTTAATTGAAAAACAAAAAACTCAAATTAGAGTTTTAGTTTTATGATTCAATTATCAGCTTGGTGGCATCTGTTCTTACACTTTTTGTTACTGTGAACCATATAGAAAAAGTAATGATTTCAATTGGTTTTCTTGTGTGCAGTTCAAATCAGTTAAAAAAGGATTTCCTTCATCATCCTTTGCTCCAAATCAACAATTGTCTCAAGGGAGAACCCTTAATGATGTTTTTTTTTTTTTTTTACATGAACATTTCGGATTAGGTGAGCAGACCAAGGTAACATGCGAGCAGGAGAAGGAAACGGTATCATCACAGAGATCATAAAATGGTGTCGTGAGTAGTCTTTTGTCCGGGACCATAGGAGAGTTCTGTTGCTAAAGGGAAGGACAAAAGCAGAAGGCGCCACGGGTATAAGGTTCCCCTGAGCAACAATGCCGAAAGTTTCAACTTGCAGCACATGGGTGTAACTTTAACTGGAATACTGTGGATCAAAGACTCACAAACAAAGTGGGTGGAAATGCTGGAGGAGTGTCTGTGCTCAAGTGAAGGACAGGTTCACGAGAGAGAAAGCGAGAGAGACCATTTATGAAACACAGACCAGGCAATTAAGGCTAATTACTAAAACTGTTCTGTGAACTCAAAGGGCAGCATGATTCAATTAACAAAATTGATGAGTAGATATCATTTTTTGCTCAATCTGAAAAGTGAAATTACCCCACTTACAAAATATGTGTTAAAACAAGCTTACCAGATGTAAAACAAAATCAGATTTGTCACCACTTCATGCACACTTAATTGAGAAGAGAGTACACAGTATATTTTGTATTGCATCTCAAACATTCATTCCACACTCCTGTCATCTTGTATAGAATGAGACAATTATTCAGTTCTGCTTTTTTAAATAAGGAACACAGCCTTGAAATTTGTGGGGCTTAAGGCAACTCATCAGGTTAGATCAGTGCAATGTGGATGTGTAACCTTTACACTGCAGTTGAACCTGCACATACAAGTGTTATGAAAGGTCCCTGTGGCACTCTTCTCTTCTGACATGGATTTGAAGACTTGCCATTTTATTAGCTGTTAAGCCCCCAATACTTGTTCTATATAGTGGAGGCCTATGTTATGAGCTGGGATCTCATTGTCTTGCGTTATTAGAGGAAGAGTCTGCAGCACTCTCTTGTCTCCCCAAGAGAGTAGCCTGACTGTTTGAAGGGAAGCTACAAGTGCAATTTAACCCATCTTATTTACAATATGATCTGTTACAAGGACATCATTGCTGCAAGGATTCATATCTAATATATCCCTTCAATGTGATTCTTTTCTGTTTTCATTGATTGGGGAGAATATTTTGTTTGATGTTCACTTGAGCCTTTAAAAACAAAATCCGTCTCTGAATCTGTCAAGTCAGAGTAGACTTGGCGATAAACTAAAAACTTTAGTGATCCACACTACTCCAATTCAGTATTTTCATATATATTTCACTTAAAACTACAGCAGTCAGAATCTAAATAATTGCTTTGTGCTTAATGGTCAAAATAGTTAATTAATAAATGTGAGTGGCTACGGAGTTCTTAATGATAGTATCAACATCAGCTCGGGGGAAACAAGCACTTCATGATCATCACTTGTGTCAGCAGCACACATTTACATCTATTGGCATTGAATAATAAGTGCCATAGTGCCATCTAGTGCACATATTTGCACACTGAAGAACAACAGAACCCTGTTTGTAAAATATACACTGTATCTAAAGGTAAAAAAGGTACAACTGATGCATACAGTAACTGAGAAAGGAGAAAGTAAATTAACTATTTACACTGATGGCTTGTGTGCTTCAGTGTGAGGTTTAACTACACTGAATGACCACACTGAAAATGTCCACTCATGGGGGAAATAAACAAGAAGACAAAGGTTTGTCTTCCAAGCCAGGTCTTTGACAACCCTCAGCTGTAGAAAGCTGCAAGGATAATCTCCTCCAGACAATGAGACAATGTTGAAGGCTGTGCATGCAAATTATACTCTGCCATATAAATTACAAAGACATACACAGACCTCAAGTCATCAGGCCTCGTATTTCACTCATCGGGCCTCCTGGCTGTGAGGTTGCCAGAGGATGCTATAGAAACAACAGAACAGAAATAATAAGAAAAAAACGCATGAGCCAAAACAAGAGTCTTGAATAATTGATTGTGTTTGTCTTTGCTGTGTGTGTGTGTGTGTGTGTGTGTGTGTGTGTGTGTGTGTGTGTGTGTGTGTGTGTGTGTGTGTGTGTGTGTGTGTGTGTGTGTGTGTGAGAGAGAGAGAGAGAGAGAGAGACAGAGAGAGAGAGAGAGAGTTAAGACTGAGGGTCTGGACAAAGCTTATGCCCCTGAGCAGACCAGACACATCCACTGGCCAATGGTTTGTGTTAAAAACTGTCTGATGGACCAAATGTGGGGGGAAGGGTATGTTTGTGTGCGCGGGGTGCATGGGTATTTACGTATGCCTCTGAGTGTAAATTCAAACTGAAATAGACGAGGTAAACGAGTAAAAAGCAACTTGATGAGTTCATGTTAAAATAAGGACTGTTTTGTGTTCAGTTACATGAGAATAAAATGAAGTAAAGATTTCCAGGAGACAGATGCTCGTTGTTAAACGGCTCAGAAATAGGTATGTTGTAAGATGTTAAAAAGTCAATATACCTTCATTTTGTCTGTGCTGGTAATGAGCCATATTTTCTGGGGAAAATGGCTGCTTCTCCGGAGGCACCATGTCTACTGAATGTGGCCCTGATCCTGGATAAAACAGAAGGCTCACCAATCAATCTTTCCAGGTTGCCCACAGCCAGAGAAAGCAGCTGCACCACATGTTTGCCTTGCGCGATAGCGACAAGTTAACATACGGGCAGCACAGTAACCATCCACAAGCAGCCTCTAGCTGTCTTATAATGAATTCCCACAGGGATGGGGAACTATCAGAGTCAGTGGTGTTACTGGAGGCTCGGAATAAAGTCAACACCTCTCCTTATACCTGATGAAGCTACGGCACAGCAGCATACGCACACACAAACACAAACACACACACACACACACACACACACACACACAGTCACAACACTGAACTTGTAAAATGTGAAAAATCCAATGTACACAACAATTAAGCTGGACAGATTTTTAAATCACAAATTAGGCCTATAAATTCTCCTTCACAGTTTATTATGTTTTTAATGGTGTACTATAAGTCAAGCCAGCTTTTTAACTGTAATTTATAATATAGTATAATTATATAGTATAATATAGTGTGTTAAGACCTTTTGGAATGCAAGTTAAATAAAACAACACTTGTTTTAAGCATTTCTGAGTTGTATTTAGTATCTAGTTGTTCTGATCTGACCATAGTAGTATGATATCTTTACCCACACTAGCCTACTTAATGCTTTCAAATCAAGTGTTTGTACTTATTGTATTCAACATGTAATGTATGTACTGCTTCAGCAGAGAGCTACACCATTTATTCCATTCAGTCAGAGGTAGAAGCTATCAAAGTAAAAAACTAAAAAAACACTGCAAACCAATTTGGTGCTGCGTGGAACTGGACAGGGCTCCACATGTATAAGTAAAGAATGTTTTCAAAGTTCAAATGGTTCTTCAAATAATAATGGTTTTACAAAACACTGACTATTTTAATTTTTTTTTTTAATTTAAAGCGAACATCCCCACATCTACTAACTACAAATGGGATCATACACAAGTAGGTGTCAACTGCTTACTGTGGTTGACTATGTTTAGAGAAACTATCATGCAGCATTTTAGAGGAGTATAAAAATGTATAATTTACACTAATTATGCAAATTAAAATGTGTACCTTGTGAGTTTGTATATTGTCACATTGTTGTGTTGTATTTCTATGCATGCTCGTTCATTTTCATGAATAGTCTTAGATCATTCAACTTGTACTTATACTACAGGTACACGTTGGTCCACATATATACCTCCCTAACCTCCAGGCCTCTGCTCTGCTTCTCCCCAAGGGACGCAGTGTGAGTGATGAGAGGGATGTGGAGCTCGGGAAAAGCCGGGGAGAAGGTTTTGGTGAGATTTGGTCCACATCTTTTTGAGTCCATCCCTAGGTGTTCACTTGCCACCTCCAGGACAATCTGCAGATGTTGCAAACAAATTTAAAATCACTATGGAGACGATACCAAGGCTGTGTAGTATTATCTAGAGTCCATAATCACAGTTGCTTAAAGTCAGTGTAGGTGATTGGCTAGCTTCAAAAACACATGTGACCCGTAATATTTGGTTAAAAACAAGCAGTGTTTGTTACCACTTTTGTGCCACTAATATATGCCATTTTAAGATAAAGTGTAAAAGAAGAATATATTAGCAATTATGCAAAAATAGGACCTTATTTCACTTTTTAGCCGAATCAGTATATATTAGAATTGTGTTTCTTTCAACTGGTGTACTAAAAACAACATATCTCTGTTTATTTTATTTTATCCATGTGGCCCAGATATTACATATTCTCACACTTCATCAGCATTTGCCATTTTTATTTTTTGGAAAGTGACTTTTTATTGCACAATCAGCCCCTATGCGCTATCCTTCTCCTCCCAATTCTTGACAACCCAAACCCTTCAGAGAGTGCTGTTTACAGGAAAATAAACATAAAACTAAAAACAACCACCACAGCTCTGACATCTTTTTGTTTTTTCTATATATATATATATATATATATATATATATATATATATATATATATATATATATATATATATATATATATATATGCATCGTGATTTTTGAGCATGTTATGCACACAAAAATAACTGGCATACTTTTTGACAGATTCTGAGTAGAATTGGGTTGAGTAGAATTTGAAAAGTTTGTTCCCTAATGTCATTTCCAGCATTTGAATAAAACTATACATAATGATTGAAAGCATGCAATGAAAGAGGTTGGTTGATAGACGGAATCAACCAAAATACATACTTTCCTTTGAAAACAATATCCAGACACTGAACACTGAAACTAAAATGTGTTTGTTTTAAATGTGGGCTTGTTTGATAAGTCAGGTTTTACAGACCAAGTAGCAAAAGACTAGAAAAATTACAAAAGGTTGGTGTCTAAAAAAATATGTAGCCTACATTCGTTTACACATTGGGGTGCAACATACCCAACCAAAATGAACTAAAATGTCATCATTTTCCCACTAGATGTCACCCATTGACCACACAATAGAAGTCAGGGTGCTTCTCTATGGATACGTGTAAAGTGTAATGCAATTATGAGTTAGGACACATTTTATATCTACCAGGAACAGTGACCAAGCGAATAAAAAAGGTTTTATCGTTGATATATAATTTGTTCATGTGTTTTACTTTTATCGCTGAAAGATATTTAGCAATTACTATCGTGCTAATTAATTGTACATACCTGGCCAGTGAATATAAGACTAGAAAAAACTGTTCATGTTGTTTTATACTGGACATTTCAATCTAGTTTATTTTATGTAGTTTAGTTCAACGTTAGTCAAAATACTTACTACATCCTATGTGTACATTTAATTTATCCCACTCATCCGGAGACCGCTGAATTGGCTTTGACAGGCTATATAAGCAGGTATTAATATGTAATGTAATGAAGAAAGTTGAATGTATAGAACATAAAGACTCAATGCATATTATTGATGGTCAGGCGGATGGATGGAGCCAGGATGTGGCATGTGTGCATGACGTCATTTCTCCATGTACTGTGCGCCATTTTGGAAGAAAAAAAAAAATCACGGATAATTTCCGTGGTCTTGACAGATCTGGACCCGAGTCTTCACACTGATTGTGGATGCTATCTATTTCCCCGAGCAAGTCGCATTGGTTGATAAGGTATTGGAAGCTGTGTACAGCAAGAGCTGCTACATGAAGCAATGGCGGGTAAGCTACTTTTGAAGGGAGGAAAAGGACCCACCTCACTTGGTGTGTGTGTGATGGCCTGAATCTGCAAGTTAGCTTGCCAATGTTAGCGCTGGCAAGCTAAGTTGCTAGTTGTCAAACTGTGTCACTGTCCGGTCATTTTATCGCAAGACGAAACGCGAGTCAGATACAAACTAACATTGTGTTCTTTTTACAGGAGTTGCAGGAGGAAATGATTTTCAGTGGTGTTTCTCTCAAGTGAAAGGAGCGATAGATGAAGATGTTGCGGAAGGTATGTAGCTAACGTTAGCTTGGCGGCTAGGCTAAAACGATGGGTAGCTAGCTGTGTGGTTTAATGATGATGCTCTGTGGCCTTCACATGAAATGCACGGTAGCTAGATGGCCCCACGGGTTTAAATATCAGACTGCTGTCGTGATTGGTGTGAGTTTTTGGATTAGTTGCACAAACGCCCTTTCCTCTGTAATTTACTGTATGTCGCTAGCTAGGTGTGTGCTAGCTAGGTGGTGGCTGAGCTATTAAAGGGGAGCGACCGTGTCCATGACGTCAATGTGCTGCGTCCATAAATTGTCGAGTGACATCATGCTTGTTTTCATTCATTCATACATGAATGGGTGTACATGTTGTGCGTCTTTGGCTGTCAGTACACCTGATGTTTTATTTCAGTAAAAACGTCTCTGGCCCCAGTCTGCAGTCTAACACAGTAGCATTCTAGCTGTCATCAGAACTATCATCGTGAAAGCTGAGCTATTAGGTGTGATTCACTCTGATTTGTGTCAATTTTCAGCTGACATAATCTCAACAGTTGAGTTCAACTATTCTGGAGAATTGCTTGCAACTGGAGATAAAGGAGGCAGAGTAGTGATATTTCAACATGAACAGGAGGTAAGATCTACATGAAATGACAGATGAGTACCTCCATCATCAAGGTTATATACTGACTTAGTTGCAATGATAATGTATATAACTTGTGACTTGTTTGTTTTCAGTCTAAGAATCGTCCACACCTGCGTGGGGAGTACAACGTCTATAGCACTTTTCAGAGTCACGAGCCAGAATTTGACTATTTGAAAAGTTTAGAAATTGAGGAAAAAATTAATAAAATAAGATGGTTACCCCAACAAAATGCTGCTCACTTTCTACTTTCGACAAATGGTAGGAGTTTACTTTTTATCTATCAATTTTGGTTGATTGGTGATATAATTAATGATCTCTATCAGATAATTGTTCTTCACCTCTACATTTTTCAACTTTCTTATCTGTGTTACTTTGTCAGATAAAACTATCAAATTGTGGAAAATAAGTGAAAGAGATAAAAGAGCAGAAGGTTACAACCTGAAAGATGAAGATGGACGACTCAGAGACCCCTTTAGAATCACCTCTTTACGGGTATGTTTAATCAGACCTGTCTCCTTTTTTTGAACATGGCTTTTTGTGAATGTAGTCTAAAAATGCATGTTGTATGTTTCAGGTACCAGTACTGATGCCAATGGATCTCATGGTAGAAGCAAGCCCACGGAGGATCTTTGCAAATGCGCACACCTATCACATTAATTCCATTTCTGTAAATAGTGATCATGAAACGTACCTCTCCGCAGATGACCTAAGAATAAATCTATGGCACTTGGAAATCACAGACAGAAGTTTTAGTATCCTTTTTGTCTTCATCAGAAGAGATACTAGATATGTGGCTAATAAGCCAATAGTCTCTGCATTGTATTATAATGAAATATAAGACTGCTTGTTCCTTAACATTGTGTTCCCAGATATTGTAGACATCAAGCCCGCCAACATGGAGGAACTGACAGAAGTAATCACAGCTGCTGAGTGCCATCCACACCAATGCAATGTATTTGTGTACAGCAGTAGCAAAGGCACCATCCGCCTGTGTGACATGCGAGCAGCGGCACTCTGCGATCGGCACTCAAAGTGTAAGTGCTGCTATGTCTGGTCAGTAAATTAGGATCTCAGTGGAAAGTTAATTATCTACTTGTTGACAGACTAAGTAATTTATGAATAAAATACTATACATTTTCATAAACAGTTTATTCTGCTTTGCTTCATTTGTACATTACTATAAATTGATAACATTTTTGAAAATTCAAGCGGTTGATTACTTTGAAATGTGGTAAATAGTGATTGGTATTTAATGTTTGACATGTTCCAGATTGTTTAAGTTGTTTTTGTTTGTTTTTTTGATTAATTAAAAGGACATTCTGGGAATAAATTTAGAAATAAGACCTTTTTTTCAGTCTTTGAGGAGCCAGAGGATCCAAGCAGCCGATCCTTTTTCTCTGAGATCATCTCCTCCATCTCGGACGTGAAGTTCAGTCACAGCGGACGCTATATGATGACACGTGACTACCTCTCCGTCAAAGTTTGGGACCTCAACATGGAGAACAGGCCAGTGGAGACGTATCAGGTGCATAAACATACTTCTTTAATGACGTGATATATAACTAACTATAACCCTGTGTGAGGAGAGAAAAAAAAACACTACAGTGCAGTTTTGTAATCAGGACTTTGAACTGTAATTTTCACAAAACGTCAGGATTTTCTCCAAAGCATATAACAATATGCTTGTTGTGCTGCTGTGTAGCCCTCACCTGCTACTGTAAATTTGTATTTCTTTAAATTTACCTCAATGTGCAGACATATTTTCTTGAAGCCAGAAATGAAATAGTTATATAAAAATGATGATGAAGACAAGGTCAGAGAAATACAAAAGGATATGTTCCCTTCAACATGTGGCATGCAAGCTCCTTGTGACTCTCAAAAATAGAAGCCTCTGTCTGGTTAGCCAAACAATCTGAGGGCTGTTCTGTTTTGCAAATTATAAGTAAAACCATTCACTGATGTAAAAAGGCAAAACTCAGGTAAAGTATTGTGTAGCAGGAGCCCTTTTACATTCAAACTATATCCATAAAGATGAAGATTTGCGGCTCAAGTGAATATTTAGGTTAAGCAATGTGCTTTCTTTCAGGTCCATGAATACCTTCGCAGTAAGCTCTGCTCCTTGTATGAAAATGACTGCATCTTTGACAAGTTTGAGTGCTGCTGGAATGGCAGTGACAGGTATGTGTCCTTGTTCCTGCATAGGATAGCATTTTCAACAGTTTCTTTTGTAGTATTGTTTTTTTTTCTTTTTTTTTTTTTGCGATATCAAAATTAATAACTAGTGACATTGTTTTGTTTTTTCAAGTTAATTATACAATTTTCATTTTCTCTCTCCATCAGTGCCATCATGACCGGTTCCTACAACAACTTCTTCCGAATGTTTGACCGCAACACCAGGCGGGACATCACGCTGGAGGCGTCCCGGGAGAGCAGCAAACCACGGGCTACGCTCAAACCACGCAAAGTGTCCACTGGTGGCAAGAGGAAGAAGGATGAGATCAGCGTGGACAGCCTGGACTTCAACAAGAAGATCCTCCACACTGCCTGGCACCCCAAAGATAACGTGATAGCTGTGGCAGCCACCAACAACTTGTACATTTTCCAGGACAAAATCAACTAGAAGATTTGGAGCTCCAGAGGATAGGGCTTTTACTGTACCTGTGTAGTTAAGCCTACTACTTGTCTATCTGTATAAGAAGAAACAGCCTTGTTGTCCTCCTGGTGAAGAATTCGAAAGCACGTGTCTACTTTTTTTTGCCACAGGAGGTTGATCCATAGACCTGTTTTATTTTGAATCTGAGCTTAGGTTGTTTTTGCCTTTGGCACCAGGGCACTCAACATGCCCCCGACCCAGAAAGCCCAATTTGGGTCTAATTGACGGAATGGCACTCCCTAGAGGTCAAACTCTTGAACGTTGGTGTTTGTGTTGACATTTTAAGCCTTCATTTCACGATTTAATGACAGAACTCTTGGAAGCCCTTAAAATGACGTCTTGTCAAAGTTGTAACATCATCTCAAAGATTTTGGGCCCTCTGAAGCACGGATTAATGGCCAATGAGCCTAACTGTAACATTCCCCCATTGGCCATGTATTCAGGCCAAACTACTGGTGGAAGAGGCCATGAATTTGGAAAGTGGACTTCTTTCTTTTCTTCCCCCTCCCTACTCTTACTTTACCCCAGTCAATATGGTGACATAATTTCACTGACTGTATCTACTCAAGTACACCTTGTCATCCACATAATAAAAGAAACTAAAACTACAGATGTGTTTTTAAATTTAGAAGTATGTATTAAAACATGTTTATTGCTTTGCATGTTCTTATGTTGTAGAGAGGTGGGCAAATGTCCAGTCACACCACTGTCTTTGAGCAGATCTCAAGCAAACTTGTCATGGAAATACTATTTGGGGTGACTGGTTTGAGAACCACTGACAACTGATAATGTTTGTGTCAAGAGATTCATTTCTAGTTTTTGATCATGTTTTAGTATGCAGGCTGGAAACTAAATGGCACAAGATGGGGCCCAGGACAAAGGGAATCTGCAGCCTTAATACCTACTTCTATCAGTGACAGCTACAAGTTATGTCCCCAAATGTTTTACAAACCTCATGTGCATTATTTGTAAATCCTATTTTATAGTTATGTCCTCATATACTGCTGCTATATGTGGCTGTCTATGAAAACACAAAGGAGGTAAATTGCACACTATACAGTTTGTGATAGAGTGCCTCCTAATCATGTAATAAGTAGGAAATTCAGACAGGCCTCATACATGTGCCCTTATTCATTTATTAGGGTCGTCACCCAAATTTGAACCGCATATTGCAAATGTGGATCTTATCTCCGTAGTTGTAAATGCAGAAAGGTTGACTACACAACATATACTGATGACATTAAAACAAACACATAATAATGCATTGTCTTTGTCCATTGATTCATAACATGGTGGCAATGTATTCACTTGTTTATTATTTTGACCAAAGTTCAATAAAATTTTAATTGTGTTCATCTGCATATGGTCATTTCCTTTGATAAATCCATGTTTTTACATATTAACTGGTTTATAAATCCATTAGGGCCATATGTATATTTCCGACTTCTTTCGTGTAGGATGAACAAAATACACCATGTCAGTGCTTAACAATGCTTTCTCATAATCACAATATACAATTGCACAAATCGAGCAATCAGTAATGGAAGTAATCAAGTTAACACTAGGCTAATGATCCCTTGGACAAAAAAAAAAAAAAGTCAACTTTATCCACAGCTGAAAATTGAGATAAATCAATTTTCAGTTGTGGATAAAGTTGACTTTTTTTTAAAAATCTATTTATTTTCCTATTTTATCATTACAAAACCAAAAAAGGCAATGGCATATAATATACATTAGTTCCCTAACGTGCAGATTTAAGGAGCAGGAAGCAGCAAAACAGTCATCTTGAGGCCAGGATAAAGACTACAGCAAGAAGCAGAGGATTGGTCACTGTTGTCTTCAGGAGTTAACACCATGAAACAGCAATAACAGATCCTTAACTCTACGCTGGTGTGAGCTAAGTGGGGCACTCAATCAAATTGGATCGTGTCACATGGCCACATCTCTCTTGATCATCAGAAGGTCCCATTTAAGGCATTCCAAGAAGGTGTTGCGACACACCACCATCCTACTTAGTAGGTGTGTAGGTGGGAAGTAAGACGCTTCCCAATATATATCCTAAAAAAAGAGAGACAAACGTGTAAAATAAGATGGTGCTGAGAACACACACACACACACGCACACACACACACACACAACTATAAATTAGAGGCCGACCGATATATTGGCAGGCCGATATTAGGCATTTCCTGAACTATTGGTATTTATAATGGACGATAAAAAAAATTTACATAAAAATTCGGATAAATTAATATTTTAAAAATAAAATCGGACAGTCATCATGTTATGAGTGTTGGAGTTGCATGGTTTGTCCATCAGAGGGCACTCTACAACGTCCCTGTTATTGTGTTTTTCTTCAAAAGGACTTTAAGTTTCATATCTAAAGTTTGTATTTTTATACATTTTATTTATCAGAACTTTAATATATTTTGATGTTCCTGTTTTGTTGTGACAGTAAAACAAATTATTGTCATATTATTTTAGTGAGAACTCATGAATAACTACAAATAACTAATGTTAGAGAAATCTGTTTATGTTGTGTTAAGCGTTTCTGGATTTTATTTTTTTAAATATATTTCTGCCGATATATCAGATTTTTAAATAACCAACCACAAAATCAATAATGTTGTGCGGATGGAGTCAAAGGTCTGTTTGCATCAGCAATGTTTCTAAACATGTATGACTATTTGAAAAACAACAAGTACATGTTTCATCTGTATGTCAAATTATTCTATTATTTTTATGAAGATATATCAATTGTATGTGGTCAAAAATCTGGGCTTCAAACATTATTTTAAGGACCCCTCTGAAATTTCCTCTCAAGGTTCTCATTGATTTTGTTTTAGTTTTTGAGGTACTGAGTTGAGTTTGAGAGTTAGAGATTAAATAATGTTGCTTACCCTATGCCAACAGCGAGTATGTGAGAAATGATTAATGAAGGAAGGAAAAGCTTCAGGAAGTCAGCAGAGAGAACACCTCCCTTCTTCATGACACTGGTGTTCCTAATGCTGAGAGAGGTCGAGCGCTTAGGGTACTTCAGCAGGAACTCCCTATGGAGAAGCGCATTAATTTTTCAGTTTTGAATACATTAAAATCAAATGAGCGCCAGTCTAATGTCATACCGACACCTCTACTCACACAGACATCTCTTTTTCATTCTATGAATTGCAATTACAAATCACAGCATGAAATAAACATACTTAGGTTTATATGTGCAAGAGATTAGCCCAATAGAGTTAACAATTTCCCATTCCTATAAGCTCTACTATCACTCTAATCACTGCCATTTTTCCTGTTGGTGGTGATTACATGTGCATCTGAATTGTACCGTATTCACATGGTTCATAGTCATCAACATATTGCTTTATAATTGTGTAACAGCCCATTTTTGTCTTAAATCTAAGAATAATTATGTTAACTGAGATAGCAGCAGTGAAATGGCTACATACTTTGGTGGATTGTTCTCAGGTCGACTAGACCAGTCCCAGATCCAGTCAGCATTTTTCTTCATCATGTTCTCTACTTCCCGTCTTCTTTCTTGAAAGTCTTCATCTGACTAAAAACACCAGTTGTGGACAACCAAGCAACAATTTGCCATCACTGATATTTAAAAATAACATTATGCAGTAAAACATAATATGAATGGTTTAATAAAACTACACGTAATTAGTTAGACTTTGATATGTGTCAGTGGTGACAACAAATATACCTGTGAGCTGTTGGCCTCTGAGCCTCTCCACAGAAGAAGGGGTGTCTGGGCTCTACGTGGGCTGTTGTGAAAAAGACAACACGTTGGTCACTTAAGACACATGTATTATCTGTATTACACTTAACGTATAATAACACAAACTGTGCTTCCTTTTCCCCCGCAAACCTGTTGCATTGAGAGCTTCCTCTGGAGCTGTTTTTGCCCGACTCGTGCTGTGCATCTAGCAGCATTCTCTCCACGTCACCCTCCTGAATCGAGGTGGGGATTTGCTCCTGGCTTCCGTGGTGACTAGTACTTTGAGAGCCAGTACCAATAAAATGCAGCTCAACCCAGGAACCTTAAATGAAATACACAGTCTTAACACATTAAATTTGATGGGTGTCCAGTGCGGTATTATTGGCCTTTATAGGCTGGGACTGTCACGCAGGCTAGGGCTACAGTAGAACAACAAATATAATGTTCTTGGCTCGAAGGCATTTTGATTTTGCAACATTGCAGATACGCCACATTAACTAACTGGGTGCTGGGCTGTCCTCTATGTGGTCTATCCAAGTCTTATAGATCGATACAATAATGTAGTAACGTTAAGCTTTACCTCGACTTTTCAGCTCAGGCTTTAACGTTAGTTACCTCGTGTTTTCTTAACTATCTGCTAGCACTAGCATTAACACTGTGAGCTGCAAGCTGTTTGGTTGATTGACGTCATGCTTTACCTTGCAAACTCTCGTCCGATGAAATGTCCTTCTGGAGCGACATTGTACTGGTATAATTTACGTTAACGCAGTTATAGAGGCCTAAATGTAAGATAATAGTGACGAAATCTCTGAAAGCAGCTGAAGCCTAAGCTACCACAATAACAGTGACGCAATATTGTGTTTATCTAATATGTGATTGGCTCGCTCAACACGCAGACCGAGCTGCCTCACAAACGAGTGCGCATGCCCGGACACGCTTCTTGAGCAACCTCGATAAACAGGATTGGCAGTCTATTGTTAGCTTTGTCCAAACATTGTGTTAATGACCTAAAGATAGTTTTGCTCATGCCAGTTCATTTTACATTTTGTCTGAATCTGAATAATAATTACTATAGCAGTTCAACACACCAGTCTGCAGATGGCAGTCATTGCTCATTACTCCCTCTCTCTCACAATATGTAATACAAGGCCACACATCTCTATGTAGCTGCACACATTGTGCAAATATTTGGCCTACAAATAAAATTTAAAAAATATCTAATATACCTGCACTTTCTGTTGCAGTGTATTTACGCCTGTATAGGTGTCTAAAAATAGTCCCTAGCTATCCTGCTTAAATTAATGCTTTTGGTCTTTTTTGCACACTTAACTGAGTAGCATAGAAAGATTTTAACCAAGAAAAATTTACTCTTTTGACTTAACTATTCCACAAGTGAGTCACAATGTGCTGTACTTATACATGTACATAATTTCTTAAACAGCTCCAAATTCAAGGCTGGCTAATTTAATTATGCTTGTTACCATAGAGATTAGTATGACTGATTATTGTTGCAAAATGTAATTATTTCTACAATTGAGGGGGCTTGTTATTCTGGGGTGTGTTCTTCCTGGCAGAACAATGTTTATTTGGAATATGTGGAGCTTACATCATTTGAAAACAGAAATAATTTACTTGGAGAACCACCAGGAAATATGCTTTTTAACCTTTTTCTACATTCTAAAAACAAAGCCTAATATTTGAATAACCAAGTCTCTTGAGGTTATCAGGTTCAGCACTGTTCAATCAATGTTGTACAACATACAATCTAAAAAATGTCAGTGATGTTGATTCAATCAACAATGCATTCATAACTCAATAACACCAAAATGAACATTTATGGAAACATAAGAAATACAGAATTTATTACAGGTAATATCTCAAATAATATTACATTATGATGGTGTAAGTTGTTTAGATTTTCATGTAGCGCTGTCATAATTTATGATAGATGCCATATTGGCTCTAATTTTGTTAAGTGTTATGAATGTTGTGTTCCGCTCCACATCCCAGCTCTCATTACAAAAATGCTCTCCCCAGATGGCATATGTATCAGAATGGATGCATTGTACAGTAGTATAATGCCTCTCTATTGCTTTATTACTAGCTACTTGATATTAAATGTGCTTTAACTACAATCTTTATGTAGAGTTCAACACGAAATCTGATAAAAGACATACGTTATATGGTTATTTAAAAAATAAAAAACATTAAACATTTTCATTTGTGAGCTCACACAAGCAATGAGCGCTGGCCAGTTGAGATATTATCAAGAAGTAAAATCTGTAGTCTGTAGAGTTTAAGAATTAAACCTCAAAGCAGTTTGACTATGGGAAACTGTATCTGTCCAAATCAAAAACAAAAAGGATGGTGTGTAACATTGTATATTATAACATTATATATGTAACATTTTATTTCCCTAAATATAAAATACTGTCCAAAGCCAGAAGGAAGGAAGTTCCCCTTCAGGCCATTAAATTAAACCAGAAATTACCATCTGGAAGTCTATTGACAATCACCACAGATGATCTACCATTATCAGAGGTAACGGCTTAGAGCAGAAGAAAGTCACATCCTGTTTTGCATTAGCAAGCTACAGAAAAAAGTCATAAAACCCAAATGGCACAAGAAAATCTACCATTGGTACAATAGGGAGCAAGGGGAACAGGAGGTCAGTAATCATAGCACACCGTTTCACATGAACAAACTAAAACTTTCCAAACTTGTTTGTCTTGTGCCTGCATATACATACATTCAGTGTCACTCAGCTCTGTCTTGATTCCATATTACAGACCTAGTAATAGGTTTATTTTACACCTACCCACATGGTGTTTGGTTTATTGCTGCCATCAAGGAGAGCCATATCCTTTCCCCAGAAACTTCATCCAACACCTGCTGCAAACACTGCATTGGACCATAAGCTGTGCAAGACAAAAGAGGTGCAATATAAATAAATAGCTAAGCTTAGATCTTTTACAGTAGTAATAATTAGAGATCGCCTCCAATACTGCCTAAAACGCTGGTATCGGTATCAGGAAGTACTGGAGTTAATGCACCGATCCGATACCACGTAATAAATCCCTGAAGAAAATCTACATTAAAGTAGTTTATTTATGATAGATAGCTGACTGTC
Organism: Percina caprodes; assembly: GCA_013375575.1. Classification (NCBI taxonomy): domain Eukaryota; kingdom Metazoa; phylum Chordata; class Actinopteri; order Perciformes; family Percidae; genus Percina; species Percina caprodes. Next base: position 455,627 of record JABXJD010000110.1, on the reverse strand, counting down.
AAACTGGATAATAAAAGAAAGTTCTGTGGCATTCATTGTTTGTGTTTGTTTATGTTTCACAAAGAGTACAAACCTCAGCCAGACCGACAACAAAGACAAAAATCATATCACATCCATACAGGGATAGTACACAGCTGTTAAAACATAATAAAATATATGATTCTGGTATTGGATCAGAACTAGGTATTGGCCAATACGCAAGTTCAGGTATCAGAATCAGTATCTGGAAGCAAAAAATGGTATTGGACCTCTAGTAGTAGGCCTAATATCTATAAGCTACTTACTCCGCAGCACTGTGATAGGTCGGGCAATGCAAGACTATAGATACACTATTACAACCAAGTGCCTATAGGTAACTTAATGCAAACGAATTAAGTCCAAATTCTTTAATTTGTTTAAAAGGGATATATAATATGGAATGATGACAAGCCCAGTTTGATGGACAACACGTACCGCGGTTTTAAAGAGATTTCCAGATTACTTAATTTATCCTAGTGGAACCAATCTCAAACAGAACGAAAGAAGAGTTTGAACCTATATTTTATAAAGTTGTTCAACCGAAGACAACTTATTAACAGTCTATGGATCAAAACCATCAAACCCTAAAATCGCGCGCTGATATTTGGTCGCACTCAAGTAGTAACGTAACGCTAACGAGATGGGTCACTTCCGGCTGCCATTTTTGCAAGAAACGAAATAGCTATCTTAACGTTAACGGTTAATATCATTCTTTAACTGTCTATGTTAATATCTAGCTAGCTACATGAAACATAACAATTATATTTTGTTACAATGGATTAAAGGTATTGTTAGAATTTTTTGAGACTAACGTCGTGTTCTGTTGGATCTCTGAGGAAGGAGGCTGGGGGGTCGAATTGAGAATTAAGAAAAAGGTTTAATGCAACAGAATGATGAGGATGATAAGACAAAGACATACACAATAACAAAGACAACATGAAACATAATAACACTGCAGCTGACAGCGGACTGATCCACGCTCCTGACGGAGTCTGAATGCAGTCCCGAATATCCATGAATCGCACTCATTTATGCCGTGCACCCGGGGCTGCTCCTTTTCACCTGGTGCATTCAAATCCCTTCTCATTGGTCCGTTGTCGTCATGACATCATGCCGAGCGCACCTTTGCTGTCAATGAGAGTTAAAATGCTGGTAGACTCTGTCACTTTGGGGTCGTTTGTGGTGACAGAACAAAGGTTCTGTCGTGTAAATGTGAAATTCTATCATCAATACAGTTGAATCAACATTGTGTTGTCTTAGCCTAGACTAAGACCCCAGGGGGCTGGAGACAGTAGGCCACCTTTTGTTGGGTGGCAAGGTGTTCCTTTCCTGTCCGTGGTAATGAGGGGGGGAGGTGAGGGACAGAGATAATGCATTTTTCCTAAACCTGGTTCTTTCAGACATTTTAACTTTTTTAAACTCAACAGTATCTTTAAGGAATCTGTAAATGTGTTAAAAATAACGGTAAGTGTTACCAGACCACCTGCGGATTTTTTTCAATTTAATGAAACAATAGCGAGTAATCCAAAAGTATCAAGCATAACAACGTTAACTAGCTAAGCTAACGTAACGTGCTACAGGGGGTTGGTAACGTTATAATAATTTCATAAATAATCATTATATAGAAGAGTAGATAACCCCGCTTGCATAGCTATTGTTACCCTTACGTCGTACCTTAAAATGCACTACAGTTATATGTTTTAAAATGATGATTTACCTTTTTAGGAGTCTAAAATGTCTTCTGTGGAACGTCACTTTCTGCATTTCTTGAGAAAGGAAATCTGTCAATACAAATGAAAATACCCACACGAGGCGCCAAGTGCTGACCAGTAAAGGTAACTTGCACAACACTGAATCCACAGATCAAATAGCATTAAGCATGGCAGTAGTAGTAAGAGAGACGGTTTAGAATAGAGTCTATTTGTTAACGTTACTTCATATTTGTAATTTGGTCACAGGCTATTGTGTCAAAGCAGGTCCACTCTTCCACCCACTCCTATGCTTGGGATATCTAGTTAATATCTGTACAAAACTGAAACACTAAACACGTTTCAAAAGGTGAAACTATACATATAAAAGTGATGATAATAATAGCATTATATTTCAGCAAGAGCACAAACAAAATCATGCCAAAAATATCTCTTGGTCAGATTGCCTTGTATTCATTCATGTTGACTTTTAGTAATGTAGCAACACAATTCATTTTGGCTTTTAATCTTTTATTTACAAACATACAGTATATTATCTTGGAATTGTATTTCATCTGCGAATATGTAGAAAATCATTTGAAACAGTTGCTTACACCTTTTTTTTTTGCTGCAAGATATTGATTCCACTTCCAATCGAATTATGTAGTCATGTTTTCATTTCGTATAATCATATTTTGTGATTTATGATTCCACGACAGATGCCCTGCCAAAAAGAGGTAAAAAACACAATAGTTGCTGTAGATGACTAGGGAGAAAAGGAAAAGTGGAGAGACCATAGAGACATCCCAGTTGATAGTGTGGTACAACTTGCTTTTTCTGTTTGGAGGTGTGTTTTCACTGACAGCATACTGAGGGATGAATCGTCCACAACAGCTAGCTGGTGACTGCAGATAAAGTACAATCATAGGAAGCTTTATACTATCAGGAGTTGGTGTTTACTTTGTTTATGTGTATGTATCTAACATCATCCAGAAGCATGTGGTGGGGAGGGGGTTGTGCAGAAGCTTGGGTGAGAGGGGAATAGTAGGCCAGACTGGAATTGGATGTGATCGATAGCACAGACAGGACAAGCTGGCTAAGGAAGAATTATGGTGTCAGGAGCAGGAGATTTGCCAAAGCTTAATTTGGTATCAGCGAGGATTCACTGCCGAGCATAGAAAGCATTGCTGTGGAAAGTGCTTGGAGTTTCACAAAGGTATTTTGACTTTTAGTAGTGATGAGCAAGAAGAATCAATGTTTTCAAACTCATTACAATTTTTTGTAAATTTTAAGTTATTGTGGCAGATTTCTAAGGTCATTGTCACTCAAGACAATGAGTAAGACCCATTGTTTTGGGACTATTTATATTGGCTCAGCCTTCAACCTTTTCACCCCATTACACCCCCTTCTTTTCTTCTTTCTTCTTTCTCATGCACACTTATACCTAAAGTCAATTGTTGAAAAAAACGTCATTGTTTTTAATCTGCTCAAAATGAATAGATAATTCCTGTTGCATCAAAAAACAAAGAAAAGGTAAATATGATTAAATGAAAGCATGAATGAGTAAAGAGTAAATTGGCTGTGCCAAAGAATAACCTTCCATTTGTTGATACATTTGATATATTTAGTACATTCCACATCATCCCGCGCTTTGGCTCTCTTATCTCCCAGTTGGGGTCCTCATTCCTCCGGGGTCTTCTTGAGCCCCTTCCAGACAAGCTTGTTTTGATGACCTATGAAAATATATAAACCTACTAGCTGACTTTTAATTCTAAATACTAATAACAACAATCCCTTTCTCAAGGCCTCAAGTTTAAAAATGACCTCTTGTGAGTATTATCTTATTAGGCAGAAAAAAGGCAATGTCCTGGCAAGTCATTCAGAAAATACTAAGGCTGCACTGTAATTTTAATCACGATTTTGGCTTCCCACGATCAAATTTGCGTGATCAAGCGATATTTTAAATGCGTCATCATTCCGTTCATAGAAGGTTTCGGGCCTGCAAAGCCAATCTACTGCTCTGTAAATCATGTGGCAATCAGAGTTGTTCCCTGCACCGCACAGCTTAGTTTCTATATGTAAACATTCGCAGAGGATAGAGTAACGTGAGGAAACTTCCACAACAGATAGCAGTTGGTTATACGTCGGTCACAAGGTTTACCAGTTTACCAGTTTACCAGTAAAAGTGTAACTAATATTTTTCCCGCATCGCACCGGTGCACCTAATGTTCTTGCATCCACTGCCTCTCCACAAACTGGTAGCTCAGTTCGTAGGGAGTTGGGGTGGGAACCGGAGGGTCACTGGTTCAAGTCCCCGTTCGGAGGTATGGTGGTGGACTGGTAGTTGGAGAGGTGCCAGTTCACCTCCTGGGCACTGCCAAGGTGCTCTTGAGCAAGGCACCAAACCCCCAACTGCTTGGAGCACCTTTCCATGGGCAGCCCCCTCACTCTGACATCTCTCCATTAGTGCATGTATAGATACTGAGCATGTGTGTGTAATTCAGGCCTGTGTGTAATAACAACAGAGTGTAAATTAAAATTTTCCCTTGTGGGATTAATAAAGTATACATTATTATTATTATACAGACGTTTCATACACACAACGTGTGTAACTCTGCTGACCCACCATTTGACCCGTGCTGGACCCTTTCATAATGAGTCAGCCGTCACTCTGTGTGTAACATACGTCCATCGCACTCTCCCTAGCTCTTTTAATCAGTTATTGTTGAAAACAAGTGAAGGAGCTGTGGGGTAGGCAGACTGAAACATTGTAGGTTTCCAGAGGTAATTATTTTATTTACAGTGGTCTGCAGTACACGGATAATTAAACAATACAAAAAAGTAAGGAAAATAACACATTAAACTAGTAGCAAAGGCACACAACAAAAGGTTCCTAGCAGCACAGCCTATTGCCCCCTGGGAGCACAAATCCCACTGTTTATATAGGGTGGTCAATTCACACCCAACTGCTTCAGCCCATCCCATTCTGATGGAGGTTGATCTACTCCATAACATTAATGCCTAGAAATATCTTAACATATGGAACTTAGTTACTAGTTTACTCCTCTCCCATATTTTGATACTGATTTTTCAAACCTTTTTCTGTCATTTTGACAGCTATAATGTAATTAAACATATTCAAAAACATGCGGTTAAAATACAACTTTTTATTTAGTAAAACTTCTATGGCATATGCACTGGTGAGCAGCGGGAGTAGAGCAAGAGGCAAATTAAACCAGATATTCCTGTTGCGTACATCCTTCACAATGATATTTGATTATCCCACATCCTTATCAATTCAAGAGGGAGGAAGTAGTATATGCCCCAGTGTGCATGATGCATTGTGCTCAATTCATAAGGAATGACCCAGCATTCAATTAAAACACCCTATTCATCACTAGATATTATTGAAACTTGTTACTGTCCTGATGCCTCTGTCTGACTGCACAATCTCTGTCTGACATGCCGTCTGTTCTATTTGGTCTTTAATTGTCTTTACGTTCATCATCCCCTAAGATACATGACTAGCCTTAAAAAGTACTTATTGAGCTGTAGGCGGGAGACATAAGAAGCAAATCGAGAGGAGTGACTGGGGAGCTGTGAAGAAGTTGTCGGAATGCCTGCCAGAAGCAGCTCATAGAGCATAAATCTTGATGCTATGAAGTGGTAGAGGTGGAAATAAATCATTCTCTTCAGAAAGCAAAAGTGCACAACTCACACGCTGAGAATAGCAGTAGTAATGATTACAGTTTGTAACCAACTATAATTGATGGTAATAACTGAAGCATAGAAGATACAAACTAATCACAAGGGATCGCTGAGTCAACTTATGATGAGGTTTTATGATTTCCATTGTTTCATTATTCTTTTTGGGCAAGTAAGTTTATGGGTATTTGGGTATTACATTTAATGTATTATTTGGAGAGTATGTGCTTTGAACATGTAATGTATGTATCCTGCTGCTCAAGCATAGCGACAAACTCCATTATAGTTATAATTTTAATCAAAGGATGCATTCATATTGCAACAACTGCACTTTAATCTTTCAAGACACATTGATGTGTCATGGATCAGGGCCAGGTAGAAATATTTTAAATGTTACATAATGTCAATATTAGTATTATAAATAGCTACTTCTGTTAAAACATTCTACTAACTAGACTATAATACATTTTTTTTTGCAGTCTTCTGCTGTTATGGCAGGGCTTAATCCTGACTAGTTATAACATATTGAAACAAACTGTCACCCTCAGTCTTAACAAAGCCCTTTAATGATTAAACAACATTGCCAAAATACTTATCTTTGATAAATTCTCAAGTACCAATGTTTTTTTTATTTCTCGTGTCAGATTGTTCGTGGGAACTCTATCAGCAATATAGCTGGTCGGTAGTTTACCAATTGTGGTAAGTAAAATATGTTGTATTTTAAGATTCAGACACATGGTTGAACCCAAACAAGTGTACCACAGGAATCTCAAAACACCATAGTCCCAGAGAGCAAGTCATGGGAATCACTCTGTTATTTACTGTTGTATGAGAGGTGGTTGGTTGAAAATGTTTGCTGAGTTGATGCAATTATGGATGGTGCATTTACTTTATTTTAGGTTCACAGACTCTAAAAGTTTGTTAAAGAAAAGTTATAGTGCTTTTAACAATGTGCTAAAAAGAGAAGAGACAAGAGAGTAACTAGACCAAGGAGTACACCACATTGATAAGCTTGTGTGGATATTAACTACACACAGCAGCACTCATATTTCTATCCCTGCATGGTTTTTGTTTGACTCCAGGGGACGATTTAATGATATCCTGATATGAAGGACTATAATTTATGATAAACTCCATTCACTATTGTTGTGTCACCCATTCCTCCTAGGCGTAATTTTCTTTTCACATAATTGTCATGTTCTCACGTTTCTTATGAATGAAAGCAAACGGTGGTGGTATGGGGAGAAATATTTTGGGGTACAATTTGCTTTCATGTCCTTTTGCCATTGTTTGTACAATGATTCAAAGATGAATAGTTTTTGTTTTTTTGTAGCATTTACAATTTTTTTTAACGGTCTTCTTTCATGATGATGATCAATTACATAGACAGAGGCATACTTTCCAAATAATGGGTATCATTTTAGCATTTATATCTCTTGCAGAATAATTGCTGTCATGACCACATGATTCAGTTTTCAGTTATAATGAAATTATTGACCATGTTTGACATTTCAGTTGATTACAGTATTTGAAGCATATTGCACAACAGACACAAGTAAAACAATTCTGACATGCCCATGGTCTGTCAATTAGAAAAGTTGACAAATTAAGTTTGCATTATGTACTGTTATGTGAGCCCTAGAGGTCTGCTTTATTACGATACAAACATTATTATTTTCACTGTCACAGTTTTCTCTCACGTAATACAACAGGAATTTTTCTCTTTTCTGTGTCTAAAGCACGCTGTCAAGCAGTCTTTGAAGCCATGAGAGATGATTTTTTTTTATAGTTGACTGATTGAAATACTGTTACAAATGAACACATACATGTATCATTCATGTTGTCACAATTGTACAATATAAACTCTCAGGTAGCAACAGTATAATACTAGCTGTACAACAAACATTGCACGTTAAAATATGTTTGCATGAAGATTACATGTACTGTAACATGTAATGATTTGAAATAAACAAAATGTTTGAACACAAAAGCAAGACATGCTGCATTTCACATTTTTAAATATTCAATAAATATGGTTTTAATCTAACATTTACACAGATAAGAGCCTGAATATAGAGTGTAAAAAATGCTGTTTTTGAAATGCATGCATAAAAATCTCATTTATAAACCTCTTCTGTCTCTCTTACAAAGGATCTTTTTAAAAGACCTCCTGAAGTCATTGTTGAATATAGTGTATATAACAGGGTTTAGTGAGCTATTGCAGTAACCAAACCAGAAAAACATTTTGAACAATGTCTCTGGGACACAGCAGGTGTCGCACACGGCGGTGAGCGTGTATGTGAAGAAAAAGGGGAACCAGCAGAGAACAAACACTCCCATGACCACAGCCAGAACAAATGTGAAGCGCCTTTCTCTGTACTGCTTTCCTTTCCACTTGCTTGCTCTCACATAGGGCTGCTCCTCTGGCTTTGGAGAGGTTTCTCCAGGCTTCACCTGAGCCACTTTGGTTATTCTCATGCCCCGCTTCCTCTTCATGGAACATAGGATGGTTTCATTCCCATCAGATGATGAGGGTTCTTCCTCCACGTCCAGCCCGTTAATCTCTCTATCGTCCCCCTCTTCCACCTCCCCCCCTTTTTTGTCTTTTCTCCCCAGGGCGTCCAGCCCACACATTGTGCCTTCTGGATTGCTATATTCTTTCTGCCTTTCACCTGGCAGGGCTCTTGTTCTTCTCTTGGCAATTTGGTATATTCTAACATACACCATAATCATGATGAGGCAAGGTGCAAAAAAAGAGGCAGTGCTGGAAAATATGATGTACCATTTCTCATCATTAATTTTACATTCAGGGCTGTCTTTTTTACCCTCATCCTTTTTCATTGTGATAAGCGGAGGGAAGGAAATGATGGCCGCCAGTACCCAAACTATAAAGACTGTGCATTTAATCCTGCCCGGTGTCCTTCTCAGGTTGTACTCAATCGCTTGAGAGACGGACCAGTATCTGTCCAAACTGATTGCACACAGGTGTACAATGGAGGAGGTGCAGAAGAGCACATCCAAAGCCAGGTAGATTTCACACCACACTTTACCAAAGTACCAGTAACCCATCAGTTCATTTGCTAAAGAAAATGGCATCACTAATGTGGCAACCAAAATGTCTGCACATGCCAGAGAGACTAAAAACGAGTTCTGAGGTGCTCTCAGGGCTCTGCTTGTGATCACAGCAATAACTACCATGACATTGCCAAACACAGTTAGCAGAATCAGGATACCCACCAGGATTGTTAAAGGCACACAGGTCTGCACAGTATAAGGGTGCCTGCCAGGCAAAGTTTCATTTCCGCTGGTGAAGTTAAGACAACCCATCAGGATGAGCTGTGGTTTCGATGAGTCTGTCTGTCTGAACAGTGCTCTTTTAGGAGGGTTGGAAGCTGTGTTTGCCAGCAGTCTATTAATATCATCCATTCAAGAGCACAGCATCAGAGAATTTAGTCTTTTCATTTTGTTCAGTGAAAGATGATGTTGCTTCTTTCCTCTTTGTCAGTGAGAAAATAGACACCAACAGAGAAAAATTAGGAGAAGTGTTTCTTTAGGTTAAAAGATTAAAAAATATATATAAATATATTGAAAAGAATAAAAAAAAATTTGATTTATTCCCAGTTTTGTCACATTAGATGGATTTTAAAATGGATCTATTCTAACAAATGATTCTTTATCCACCAACATTTTAGGAGAAAAAACTTGCAGTCAAGTCCCTGGAAGACATTTCATAAAACAGACTTACATTGTCGATAGACTCCAGGAGATCTTGTCCTCTGTTGTGGCTGAAGTAGAGAGTACGTCTTTTTATATTGGCTTGATCTCGCGCTGAGGATCTGTGATGCTGGCTCCACTTCAGTGAGATCAGGAATGGGCGGGGTTCAGCTTTAAAAGCAATTTGGTGTTGCTCCCAGACCCTGAAACCATTGGCTGATTATGACATTAACAATGGTTTTTGATTTATAGAAGTAATATCTGTAGTTTATTAAACTAGAATGGATTAAAAGTGCACTCTATAGTTTTGCAGTTCTACCTTATGAACAACATGTTCAGATGTATCCTGAAAAAAGAAGCTTGAAATAATACCTAAATCTGTAGAAAGGATTGGAGCCATTTACTGAAGAGATTAGACACTAGTAGTGCAAGAGTAAGAGAAGTACATTTACAGGAATAAAGTATTTACCTAGAAAAAATTTGCTTTCCCGATAAAGTAGTATAAATCAAACACAGACATTTTGTGTATTTTATAGTACAAATATAATCATGACATTGTGGCATATCTTTGCTACACCCTAGTCATCTAGTTCAAAGTCTGGTATGTGTCCACAGCATGTTATTATCGTAATATGTATTGTTTGAAGAGAGAAGCACACCTATTTATCTAGCAGTGATATATGGCAGTGGTTCTCAACCTTTTTTGCTTGTGACCTTGTAATACAAAGCCATGTCTACTTATGACTATGTCTACTTGTGTGAATAAGTTAAATATGATTTACCCCTCCCTCTCAAACTGTTTCATCTAAATATTATTTAAGAGGCCGGTATTATTTCAATAAAATGCTAGAAACTTCTTGGTTCCTTAGTCCAGTAGTGTTCTCATGACCCCTAAGATTCATCTTGTGACCCCTTGGGGCTCCCTGGCACTCAGTTTTGAAAGCCCTTTGGTGGGGATACATTATATATAGTGAAATCAGGATTGAGGTCCACAAGTAGCCTTTAACCTAATGTAAAAACATCATTATAAAATGTTAACATCACAGACACATCACTAACCATTAGTCATATGGTATGGCTATAGTCGCAGTACACACAAAGTGCAAGTGTGAGACATTTCTGTTATAGCTGTATACCAGTGTGGGAACATGATCCGCAGACTGAAGATATAATGCTGCTGGGCATCACTCTTCTTTGTACTTGATCTGATCTTTCTTGTTGTCGCAAGGAAGTCTTTTGCCAACTGTTCAAGTCAACATTAAATTGTCAAAATCATAGTGAAAAGGCATAGCGTGGAGAATATGAGAATATGAGAATAATGGACATTAACACTCAATCCAAAAAGGAGTACTGTATGTACGTTCAGTAGTAAGGGAACAAAACAGAAAGAGCAAGTAACAATAAGCAGGTTAAGAATTGGACACAGCAACCTAAATGGCACACACATCACATTATAGGGACTCCTCCAACAGTTATTTTTAATTTATTTTATTTATTTATTTATTTATTTTTTATAAATCATCTCATTGTTGAGTACCAGAAGCTGTAGAGCATGTGAGGAAAATCTGACATACTGGACGCTGTAGGAGTTAACTAACTCCAGAAGATGGCAGTAGTGCAACATTAAAGATGCAAGCTGACGTTAAAATCTAAAGAAGAAGGTCTTTCCCCCCCCCGACTTCCGGTTGGCTTTTTGTATACGGGAGTACTGTTGTTCTTTTAAGCAGTAACGTTAGCTAGGTTGGGCAAATCGTCGACTTGAGATTTGAATGCTTTCGGTATTTATCAGTGAAGAGCATTTATACGGAGGTAAGATTACACACCGACCCTTTCTTTTTTGTGATTGTCGCTCGTTGCTAGCATTAACGTTAGCCGTCGTCACGTCAAGTGTACGTCGAAGATAGAGGGCCGAGGGATATGGCTAACGTTGACCGTTTTAGCGTTAAGCTAACGTGACATTTTGTGACATGTTTTTCCTTTTATTGTTACGTTTTGAGTAGCCCAGGTTCCACTCATTTGCATTAAAAACACTGCACGAGCAATTTGTATGATTTAAATTATTGTTAAACAAAGATTGCTCGCTATCTATTTAATGATAGATGTTTAGCTACATTTAGCAGCTAGCTAACGTTAGCCAACTTTAAGAAAATGGTCTTGTTTTTTTGTCAACACACAGATGTCGGAAGACTTGGTGAAACAGTTGAACAGCTACAAAGCCCAGCTACAGCAAGTAGAAGTTGCCTTATCGACCGACTCAGAAAATGAAGACCTTCTTAAACTTCAGAAAGACTTGCAGGTTTGTGTGAATGTGATGCATTCAATTGATAAGCACTCCGTTTAAGAAGCGTATTGCTCATTGCTGGATTACAGAATCCAATAAAGGCTGGTATAATTCAATTTTATAAGCAACTGAGTACTTTGTTGTTACATGTTATCACTAACTGAATGTGTTGAAAATCAAATGCCACTAACATTCTAGGATTTATATAGTTTGAGTTCCTCTCTTAAATTTGTAATATGTAATTTCAGATTTTGCAACTACAAAAAAATCACAATTAAGTATTCACTTACCTACAAGAATAAAATCCTTAGAGCCTGTCTTTGCTTTCATAGATTTGCAGTATAACCTTTTTATTGTGAAATATAGTCTTACGTTGTAAGAATGTGCATCATCATTTACAAGCAAATACGATTTTTAAAATTTAAGTTTTTTTGAATCCTCTTTTCTTCTACAGGAAGTCATCGATTTGACAAAAGACCTCCTGACCTCACAGCCCGCTGATAGCGCTTCTAGTACCCATGGCTCGGAAACGATACCCCTGAAGCATGGCTGGAAAGTTGGGGACAAATGTATGGCTGTGTGGAATCAGGATGGACAGTGAGTATCACCAGCCTCCTCATTACATGCAAGCGCATGCCTTATAGCACTACAATTTGAGTTCTTTATCTGAATTAGAGTAGTGGTTTTATGAATTATGTTCTGTCTATCCATGTTATTTGTTTATCTTTGGTGCAAATGATTGTATGTAATTTGTATGTCACTTTGGACCAAAGTATCTAACTGTTTGTAGTAAGATAATAATTGCATTTTGAGATAAAACTTATTTTTTCACAATTCCCAACGATTTTACTCACTGAGAAATTCCCCCAAACCAGATTATCCACACTGCACAAATATTTGTTTTGGTGTTATTATACAGTGGCTGATCATTCAGGAGGACAAGAAGTTGCTTTTTTCTCTATGCATGTGCCAAAAAATGTAGAGACAAGCAACTGTAAATTTAAGTTTCATGTATGTTTGACCTTAAGGGGAACACAATGTAAATTGTCTTAGAAAATGCTCAAAGAATATCTTACAGTCATCTTTCACACAGAATAATTAACCATTAAGAATTATATTAGTTTAGCGTTGCTTATTAAGTAGAGCTTGAGTATTTGGCCCATACTCACCTGCTTACAGACGTGATTCTTTGGCAGGGTGTATGAGGCTGAGATTGAGGAGATAGACCGGGAGAACGGAACTGCAGCCGTTACCTTCGCTGGGTACGGGAATGCTGAAGTGATTCCTCTGCAGAACCTCAGAGCAAGAGAGGAGGGGAAACGTTCTGACGAGGAGGGGAGTCTAAAGCCAAAATCAAGGTATGGACAAAAAACTCCTGCCTCACTCACTTGATGTGCGTACACACAAACCTTTGCTAACATCCTTTCTATTAACATTTTAAGGAATGTATTTGGATTCACATTACATTGTGCAAGTGCCACCTTCTGTTTTTTTTATTACATTTTTTTGTCTTGTGTAATCCTTGGTTTATATTATGGTCTATATAATTGTGAGCAGCTCCCTTTTTTAATTGGCTTTAGGAAATTAGCACCAGTAAGTGGAGTAGTATCCAGTATACACTCTACTGTGCCATTCTCATATTGCATGGTAATGACATGAGTGACTGAAAAAAGTTGGCTATTATTTCAAGTTGGCTGCACAGTAGATAATTGGCAGGTGATAGGCATATAGACATCAAAACAAACCATTTGCATGCTTGGATGATTAAATAAATGATTTGATTGCCGTTTTAATCCTTAAAAGGAAGACATCTCTTTGAACTATATCAAATTTTGAGTTGACTGTTTTGCAATACAGTTTCAAATCATTCAAGCACCTAGCTTTATTAGTCCTTACTGGTTGGAAATTACGTATGCCCCCTAGAACTCAAATGAACATGTAAAGTGCAACACCAACAATGCCTCTGTTTACTACTTTTATTTCCCTTAACTGATTTTAAAAAGGATCATCCTGTGTCGTCTTTCTACATAAAGAACGATCAGTGATATGTACATTCTAAGGATAGAAACCCTAAGTGTGTGCTCTTAACAGAGTTGGCTTCAGCAGAGATTCACTTACAATACAATAGTACAGTTTATACATTACTTTAGCTGAATATATGTTGTACATATGGTTTCCTTCAATTTATACTGTATTTTGTACTCACTAATGATATTCTTTAGTAGTTATATGTTATATCATGTTTGTGTATTTGTACATCATGGACAGGATTTAAATGTTTCTCTTTGTTGTCTGTCTCTTTAGGAAAGAGCAGATAGCGGAGCAGAGAGAGTATAAAAAGAAAAAAGCACAGAAGAAGGTACTGAGGATGAAGGAATTGGAGCAAGAGAGGGAGGAACAAAAGTCAAAGTGGCAACAGTTCAACAACAAAGCCTACTCGAAGAACAAGAAAGGACAGGTACTGTCCTTTTTTTAGAGGCCTGAATTTATTTGAGAGTAACCCATGGCACATTGAGTAAACAGTGGACAACTTGGGGTAACTTAATGTAGACTTCTCCTTCCATTTGCTATCTAGCATTAAAATTCCAACTAAAGTGTGAATTCAGTTACATGGATATCTTGGTAACTTTAAACTAGCTCCACACAGTCCATGAATTGCTGTGGGAAGATGGCATGTGTGATGTATATTTAAAAGTCATCCATAATTGCATTTTGAAACATTAATGATGGATTTTCTGTTTTTTCTTCTAGGTAAAGAGGAGCATATTTGCATCTCCAGAAAGTGTAAATGGAAAGGTTGGAGTGGGAACATGTGGTATTGCAGACAAGCCAATGACCCAGTACCATGACACGTCAAAATACAATGTCAGACATCTAATGCCTCAGTGACCTGATATATTCTGTGTATATATATAATAATCCACTGTACACTAGCTGTTTCAGTGTTTTCCATTGTGTTTATACATGATTTATTTGTCCCAACTAAAGAAAGCTTTGAAAGGAATTGCTTGCACACCATTGTTTGAAATATTGATGTACCAGTAGTTTTCTTATATATTATGTAGGTACAACAACAAAAAATATCCAACGGAGGGGATTTTCCCTGCCCTGGAACATGGTCAGCTGTTATGTATGAACAGAAAGTGGCATTGTAGAAAAGCTGTAGAGTTTGCTGTTTGTGTCCAGTTTTCACTAAGGCCAAATGCCTGCTAAGAGTATAAACGGGGGTTAAATTGGGGCTCAGCCCCACTACATAGGCCTACGCTCTTCTACGTCAGTGGTGGACACTTAAGTCAGAAACTAACAGCTTTAATAATGGAATGTAAATTGCTTTGATATTCTATTTAAAGGCAAAATGAGTATCGTTTGTCAGTTTCAGTTCTTAAACCCAACATTCAGAACGAGTCCCTCTTACCACGCTCAACGAGCGTTACATTGCTCGCCCGCAGGTGAAAGCCAACCCCAGCTTCATTCTGGTTTGGAACGAGCTTTGTCCACACAAGTTTTGACTTACTATATTTGCATTTTTGTGTCCACCATTTTCGTAGCTTTCTCTTGGATGTGTGCTTATGATCTTAGAGGTTGATGCCCAGAAACATCTCTAACAAAATAAGAATGCAGGCCCAGAGCAGGGTCTCTGCAGATGCACACACTTCCAGAGGGTCCAGAGATGATTGAAAGGGATTATTTTTGTATGGGTCCATACATTGTTTTTAAGGAAAATCTTACTCATTGGGCCTTTTTTAAACAATGTTTTGATTTTACAAAATTATACTATGTCTTTAACGCAAGATGATTTGCAGCAAATTTAGCAAACCTGAAACCACTGAGCCCAATTTAACCCCTGAATATACACACCCGCAGATTTGGTTGAATTTAAACTGGATTTTAAGCACTGACCCATTGTGAGGGAGTCTGAACGTTAATAATGGTGTTGATTTGACATGGCTCAATTTGCGTTTTAATTTCTGTGTATATAACAGTGAAATAAACATTGTTTTGTTTTCAGTTTTTTAAATGCTTGCTTCAACTTCCTTCCAACTGTTTTGACATTACTTTGTACATTGTGGCTCCGTCGGGTTCTATAGTATTTACCATTTATTAATAAATAAAGCGGCATGCTACAACTGTTAATACAACCCATTTTCCTTAAAATAACATCAGTTTTTTTGTTTGACAGTGTTAGCTACAGACTTGATTTATCTGATACTTGTCGGCCTAATACAAGACACCCACTTTAATTAAAACATTGATGGTAAGCCATTGAAAAGAGGCCAAAAATGGTAAAAAGACAATGATTATTGTTTGGGTGGTAGAGGTTTATTAAGATTTCAGGGAAGGTTTCAGGAACTGTAACAAAGTACTAGCAGGGGACCAGCAGCACATTTTTGCAACAAAGTCACCTTGGATGGCTGATTAAGCACAAGAGAAAACATTCAGGGGTGTGCTTTGATGTACTTCCTTAACAAAAGTCTTTTTTATAGTGCATTTTATAGTTTCCCAAACAGGTTGAGGGGGCAAAAAAGACCTGTAACAAGGAACTTTGTGCAAGAGTCATATACCCATGTTAAGACACAATGTGGTGGTGATCTCCTTAGGACTTGGACCAGGAAAATGCAGATAAATGATCATATTAAAATGTCTTATTTGGTTCCATGGATTCCAACAGGTCAGCAGTGCAATATTATGTGTCAGATATACATTGGATTATTAATGGGAAGTCTCCAAATTTAAAAGATTTGAACTTTTTTGTTTGTTGCTACAATACATAAAATATACAGTACTAAACACTGAAGTATAAACCAAAATTAGTATTCTGTAGTGTTTATGTTCATGCTACAGGCATTTTTTTAAGACTCGTCAATCCAAAGCAAATAACGTGATTAGACAAGCTACATTCAATACACATGCACCATAGCTTTTTTTTTTTTTTTTAAATCAATTACAATTGTTCTTAGTGCTCAATATTAAAACGGATACCACTACTGGGGCAAGTGAAAACTAGCAAAAAGCTATTTGGTGTTGGACGGACAGAATAGTGTTCTAAACACAGCCAGCATTAAGGATATGATAAAACTAGACGCTTTATTGCTTTCAGCCTTGTGCTTGGACAAGTGTGGGATAGCTTATTGCTGTATAAATAAATTGTATTAGCGCACCGTGTGAAAGACGTGATTCTTGCAACAAAACATTAAGTAAACCTTTAGCACTGCATATGCTTCTGTGGGGCTAAATTTAATGTCATGTAATTTGGTAAACATAAAAAAATTGAGAAAAGTTCAAGCATGACCAAGATCTAGCTACAGTAAAATTAAATATACCAAAAATAAATACTATAATCATAATGCAAAATAAATAAGAATAACAAGGGTGGACTACACCACCTGTTTGGATACGACTGTATTTCAGTCAAGAGAAGGGACACCACGTGGATCAGTGATGGTTGTGGGTCTAAAGCAGAGAATATTGGAGTGTAATAAACATTTTGGAATGCAGACATTGTAGCCCTTGTCACCGGCTTGTACACTGACAAGAAGTGCTGTCTGGATATGTTATCCAAAGAAAAGGGGCTATGTTTTTACAAGGCAAATGGAGCAAACGTTCCCAATGAGGAGCTTCTAGCTGGTATAGGGGTTTTAGTGTTTTTGCTGGTTTCAGAGGATTAACTTGACTAAAGGTAGAGTTTCCCCCCCAGTGTTGGACACTGGTGTGATCATGGGTCCTCTACAGGGTCAGTTTTGATTGCAGGTATGGTTGATTCAAGCTGGTAATGGGTTAAAGGTCATTCAGGTGATTGGTTAAGTCAACTCTGAAAATGAGGAAACTGTATATTGCCAGAGAAGTTAAATTTGAGGCTGTTGTGTCAAATGTTTCAGACTGATGGAGAGGAGCCTCTTGGCTTTTAAGCTGAGTTGAACTTAAGGCTGGTTCTCAGGGTGGAGTAGACATTTCATTTGTCAGGTCAAAGGTGGGATTGAGGCTGGTTCTTCTTCTGAAGACAGTTAACCTAAACTGCAAAGGGAGAATGGAGCTTTAGGCTGGTACTTTCAAGGTGAAAACCATAAAAGACTGCAGCTGAAGTGAAAGTATAGGCTGGTGCTTTAAGCAGAGAAAGCCAGTTTTAGACTGCATGTGGAGTAGCCTTCATCACTAGCCGAGCTCTGGCGGCTGCTGTGGTCATCCAGGTCACTGGCACCACTGGTGCTTACACTGTCCATTTCTCCATGGGAGAACTCAGTGCTTCCTACATCAACTTCAATCTCCTCTGCACAAAAACAAAATGAATGAATACAGATTAGTTTTCTGAATCATGCAAGTTCAAATATTTGAAATTGTGCTTGCCATAAATGTTGACGAACCCTAATAATACTAAAAGGTGTGTCCTTGGATAAAGGCGTCGATTCAGAACACTAACCTTTGTCAGACTCTGAGCGGTCAGAGTCCATGCGGGAGCCCACGCTGTCCGTACGGACCCTCTCCCTATCTCCATGAGTCTGCAGCTGGGATAGCTGCCTCTGCAGGTGCCTCTGCTCCCTCTCTAAGGTCTCCAGCTGGTGCAGACTCCTCCGGTCCATCTCTTCAAGTTTCTGAATAAGAGGGAAATACAGAAGAGTTAATTGTATTGTTATGTACAGGTAATCGTGTGTGTGTGTGTGTGGTGTTTACTATGTTTATGTGGGGTCCAAAAACCAGGAGTCCAGTATACTTGTGAGGTCTTGACAGCTTTGTGGGGCCAACATAGGGTGACCACCCGTCCCGCGTAGCGCGTGCGCGCACAGCGTTTGATAATTGAGACCGTGTCACGGATAATCAATGCTTGCTCAAAAAAAAAGTTGGTCGCTCTATATCTTGGAGCCCCAGGCAGCCAAACGAACAATAGGCTCGTTCGAGATGAACTGCGCCTCGCCTGTAAAGTGGACGAGAGCAGGCGGCAGCAGTCGGACAGTTTCCAGGCGATTTCAGGCTGAACAGGAAGTGACAAAAACACTATGGTGCGATTCCGATTTAATAAAATGTTATCAGACCCACATATCAGCTGGTACACAGTCTCTAGTTGTTTTAATTATGACAGAGTAGCTCTCAAATTGTTCTACATGTGATCTGTTGCTGATTTTAATTAACAGACTGTAGATGATCAGTGATCTCTTTGACTTCTAAACGTCACTATCAGCCAGAATGTACAAAATATGACTTTAAATCAGACAAGTAGTTAAAATCCCTCCGATTTGTTGTTGTCATGACAGCGCACGCACGTGCATACCAGAGAAACTGGAGAAAGAGCCCGAGTCTGAGCAGTCTGAGGCCCCGCCACCATCAGTTAAAAAGAGAAGGTGTGGGTACAAGGAAGACTGGGAAGACTCTTTTGTTTAAACTGTTCCTGTGGTGTTGAGCAACTACAATTCCTGTTAGTCCTATAATTTTATATTATAATGTATTTAAAGTGAATAAATTGTAATGAAAAATAAAATTAAAAAAAGTAAATCGTAAGTGGAAGTGCATCTGTCAATTCATTGAATGTTCAAAATATTATGAATCTTTATTTAGAAAAAAATACACATTGGTTGGCCTATTCATGAGCTTACATCAGCAATTACACATGTTCAGGGGCATAGGGCATTATTAATATACCATGTAAGGTGGTATGTGCTAGAAATGGGTAAACCAGTATAAGTGAGTCTGCCCGTGGGGTGGGGGGGGCACCGCTGCACCAGGCAGTGTCCCACATTGTCCCACATTGTCCCTCAGAAACATACCCCTTGTCCCCCCTGTCACATGATGGACACCACAAATTTAAAGGGCTGTTTGAAGGTTAAGGCTTTGTTTTAGAAATAGGTTAGAATTTGGTTATGGTAAGGGTTAAGGTTAGGCATTTAGTTGTGATGGTTAGGGTAAGGGGTTAGGGAATGCATTATGTCAATGACAGGTCCCCACAAAGATAGTACCACAAAACTGTTTGTGTGTGCGCCACATTTATGGAAGCGAATAAGAGACATAAGTCTTTGAATTTTATCAGCCACTGAATACTTAATGTTGAAATATTTTATTTTGAAAATTATGGATCTGAATTTATTTGTTTTCAATTGACCTCTTTGAAATTATTTTACTTCAGAAACAATATATCTGAATTTATTTGTTCTGAATTCACCTCTTTGAAATTTAAATTTGAAAATTCTTGGTTTCCATTTTAAAAACATGAATTTCGATACATATTTTTTTAATGGTCAAAAATTCAAGTACAAAAATACAACTTGTAGAATTTCAGATAAAATAGATTCAAGTTGATCAAATTCGATTGCTAAAATTCAGATTGAAAAAATTCAATATCAGTCAAATTCAATTGCTGAAATTCAGATCAAAAAATTCAAGTTAAATATTCACACAGTAACATCCGGGCTACCCAGGCTAGAGAAGCAGTTGAGCCTGCATACAATCGAACCGACGTCTGGCCTATCAGAACACGGCCTGTCTGTCATGTGACCCAAGATCTCGGTCGGCACGGATATTTACGGGAGTAAAATAGGAAAGATATTCCATATATATATAGTACAGTTCTTCCCATCTCTGTTAAGCGCTAGCGTTAGCTACCTAGCTATAACATGTTGTCCTGCAGACTTAGCTAGCTACATAGAGACACAAGTCACACAAACCGTAGCTATGTGTTCCAAACATATTTAGCTACAACATACTTCTATCGAGCCCTGAGTTGGGTTGGACATGAACAGCAAACTTACCGAGCACCGTTTCCCTGGCTGTCATGGTAACAGCGGTTTACCGTTCAATATCCGTGCCGACCGAGATCTTGGGTCACATGACAGACAGGCCGTGTTCTGATAGGCCAGACGTCGGTTCGATTGTATGCAGGCTCAACTGCTTCTCTAGCCTGGGTAGCCCGGATGTTACTGTGTGAATATTTAACTTGAATTTTTTGATCTGAATTTCAGCAATTGAATTTGACTGATATTGAATTTTTCAATCTGAATTTCAGCAATCGAATTTGATCAACTTGAATCTATTTTATCTGAAATTCTGCAAGTTGTATTTTTGTATCTGAATTTTTGACCATTGAAAAATATGTATCGAAATTCATGTTTTTAAAATGGAAACCAAGAATTTTCAAATTTAAATTTCAAAGAGGTGAATTGAGAACAAATAAATTCAGATCCATAATTTTCAAAATAAAATATTTCAACATTAAGTATTCAGGGGCTGTTAAAATTCAAAGACTTATGTCTCTTATTCGCTTCCATACACATTGGGTGTTTACATTAAATCCCACCATTATGACAACACCGCTCTAGATGTTCCTCATATTAACATACTACATGCATGAGAGAATGGTGATCTTGTCTCGTGTGCAGTAATGTTAATATGTAGTTTCTGCTGCAACTGGGATACCCCCTGTGCCTTCTAATGAAATATTAAGCATGGTTGGATCCTGGGACTAGCTGATGTCTCTGTGTGATGTGGAAGTGAAAGATGACTTTATGCAAAAAGGCAGAGTAATTGCTTTGGTTTTGGTATACAAATGAATATAAAGGTCATCTTGTCCTGCATGCAGAAACAGTAATTCTTAGCTTTAATTTACTTAACCTTACCAAGCTTGGACATTGATTTTGGTTCATTTGTGGTGCTCAATAGTTATTTTAAATGTATACGTCAAACAACACACACAAACCGCTATTAAATGCTTTTAGCTACAGAGTGGAGTGAAGCATCTACACTTCTTTTCCATCTTTGTTGGGAGTTGTACATTCACAGTAAGTACTCCTTCTGACAAGTAAGCAGTACTTACTGAGTATGAGGGCATTATAATGTGTGTTACAAAGTGACGCATGTTTGTCACGGAAGTAAAGGCTGGACTACAATAGTGCTGTATGGAGCAGTTTGTGAACAGTGTTTTCTGTAAGTCCCTTTGGGGTGGACTTTGGGCTTTTTCACTTTGTAAACCTGTAACGTGCACCAAAAAAGATATATAACACAAAGGAAAGGAAAAAGCCAAAGAGCATAATATGAGCACTTTAAAGTTTGTTTAAGAAGCTAACAAATAACCAAACTAACCCTAATCCAATCGCTTCACACCCATCATCACATCTGATTAGGCCATAAATAAAATTAAAAAATTAAAAAACAAATTGTAAGTACTAACCAATATATATACCAACACAAATAATAAAAAAAGACCTAGTTCACAGTGACACGTGTTAATTTCCTGAACCATTTTACATGAAGGCACAGAGTGATGTTTGAAGAGGCTTGTGTTTCCCATAACCAGAAATGCAGTAAAATGACAGTTTTATAATGGGAGTTTGGTACAGTGAGGCAAGTGAGAGTAGCACTTATTCATGCTTTTCCTGTTATACAATACAGAGTGTTTTCTTTCTATATTTTGCTTCCTGCTGCCATGAGCTTCATGCTGCTTGCACCTACTCCGCCCTTTTACTCATCCACACAACCTCTGGTTCCAAAAATACAAAACCGCAGCATTCAGGGGCCATATTTCCTGGACTTTAAACAGGCAAGTCTGAAGTCAACAGATGACATCACACAGAGACACACACAGACACACATTCCCACAGACTGTTGCCAAGATTGATTTCATCTGTCAGCCTTCAATCATCCCTCAATGGCTTCCCACTGCTGGAGTCTGCAGACGGAGTTTAAGAAAATCCAAAATTTGTCCCAAAATATCTTATCTGGCTTACACTGTAGCCATCGGGGGAGCCAAAGTGTTGAGTCTTAGATGTTTTGATGTTACAGAATCATTTGCGCAGTTCAGACATACTCAGCGGCTCATTCAAGCAGGCAGTTCTAACAACCAGGACAGATCTGGTGATGGTCAGTGTACTATTCACATTAACCTAAAGAGTGAAAGACAAATAATCATACAACTCAACCAGGCTTAAACTCCAACAAAGGACAGCCATGGCAACAGGGTGATTTGTTTAAGAACAAAGCAGCAACCATAATGTCCTAATGCTTAGGCCAAAGTACGTTAAAGTGCAGTTCATCTAACAGTTCTGAAGAAACTGACTGCCTGAAAGTGCCCAGGGAAACATTTCTGTTGCTATAGTCAATATTTAATTTACCCACTTCTAATGTGGGGCGATTGAGTGACAGTTTAACACCAAAATGGTCTCAGCTTGCCATAAATCATGTGCGTGCTGTCCTTAACCTTTTATATTAGATATTGAATGATCTAATCCACAAAGTTCAAAGAAGAGATAGTAAATCCAGACCTTTCCGCTCTTATCCTGGTGTTTATACCGTGTTACAAAACAAGTAGGAGCGCTGTTATGTCTTTGTTAAACTAACACACCTAATACAATGTATAGAATTCCAAAGGTCAAATGGATTTTAGGCTAAATATCGAGCTGCCTATGTAGACAGTGGAGCTCCTTTGTGATCACGCCTGATGGACAGTAAAGTAGCACAGCAGCTTATACCAGAGAGGAAACCAGAGGCTGTGGGCCACCAAGGGTTAGAGCTACGAGACTAAAAAACAATTATTTTCTAAAAATTTAATAAATAAACAGGATCAGTCCATCACTATGGAATCACATCAGGTCTCAAATAGGAATCAAATGGGAGTCATTCTAGGTGTCTCCCCTACATCAAAGTCATCCTCTTTAGTACTGCAGATCTATATCACATTAACTGTTTTTACGCAAGGGTATGTCTTTTAATTTAAGGTAAATGTGAATGATAGGTACAAAACATGAATTATGTACTATTACATTTATTCATTTGGCTTCTGTCTAAAATGACGTGAAAATAGATTAATGGCTGTAATGCGACATTGCAAGCAATTAGCCTTTTCATTGATGACATTCTGACATGCCACAGTAGGAATAGCACAGGAGTAAATAAAAAAAGCTGCTTTAGTCTGTTGTGAAAAAGGACTATTTCAGCATGATGACTCTTGTGATATTGCTACTACTACTTTCCCAAACTAGCATTACCTTAACTATTAGCATGTGGCCTATCAGGACAAAGAAGCAGTGGGAACAGTATGTTGATATGTTTGGGTCATTACTTTTGAGCACTAAATTGGACAGAAATCAGCCCTTAATCCCATGATGGTACCATACAACAGGGGCTACCACACCTTGATATGTGCTTTGGCTTTGTTGAGCAGTCCCAGTGTGGTGTGCCGACTGCAGTCTGGTCCCAGAGGGATGAGGGACTTCAACCTCTCTAAACACAGGCGGAGATGTGCTCGTCTGAAGGAGGAGACAGTCAAGACGGGTCATTTCACTTTTGAGACAGCATACATGGAGTAATGTGCATTGTGCCACAATTATACAGACATAAAGATTAATTTCCAGACTAATGTATTATGTAATCTTCAGTGATGCTTAATAAATCAGATTATAATATTTCCTTCTTATCCAATCTGATTAGTTCTGTAATAGTTAAGGCAAACTGCTGTTTGATTGGTCCCGTTAAATTCTAATTATGATAGCATTAATCCATCTGTGATAAGCAATGTAACAGTCAAGGTATTCAGGTACTTGATCTATCTGTTTATCCATTTTGCTAGTTAGCCAAGCCTTCTGACGCCTTTGCGCCTTTACACATGGATCTGTCTGCCCCCGTTTTAAAAGCTGCTGAGGTCAGCTCGATACTCTGTTTCTGATCCAACGAGGCCTCTGGGCCTGTGGTCTGAACGAATGCAGAAACTGGCAAAGGACACTCACTCTCCTTTCAAATAATGGAGAAAAATGTAGGCCAAGTTGTGATGTCATCTCTTCTCTCTGCATTGGCCACCATTTTGTAAAATAAAATAGCCGGATGTGAAATAAACCTTGCTTGTGAAGATGCCCATTTTCTCATCACTTAGTGCATCTCTCAAACCAAGATTCTCACACACATGGTTTCCGGTTGAAGATTAACTCGGCATGTAATTTTGTGATAAATGTGTCTGGACATTTGTGCCATGCTCAAAGCAGTGGCTGTTTCATCCTGGAGCAATAGAAGCAAGCTGCTGAGAAACACTCAGGAAGGAGCCCTGTTGTCTGGAAACAGACGGTTCCCATTTGCTGACTGGGGAAATGTCTGCATGTCCTCTAGGAACTGCTGCTACTGAGGCTACATTACACCATCTATTTATTTGCCTTGCAAAATGCACACTGCCATCATACACAATAGGTGAATTTCCAAGGCTGTTGAAAGTAAAAGTCTTTTTGGAAGTCCTGTGATGCAGTGCATCTTCTTTTGATATGGTATGCACCAAGATCTGCAAACATGGCAGAATGTTGAAAGCTTGTGGTGTATCAGCTTGAAGCTCCATTTTGAAACAGCTGGCTCTTGAGATAGACTCCCTGTTTACCTTATTTGCTAAAGCAGTTACAATGCTGTGGATGCTGTCTTATACTCTCCCGCTTCTGTTTGAATTTTGTTGTTATGCACAAAAGTGGATTGAAGTAAGATGGCAGTATAATTCTAAGATGACTACCTACCTACCTACCTACCTACCTACCTACCTACCTACCTACCTACCTACCTACCTACCTACCGTCTCAACATTTCCATATCTTCATCATGTACTTCAGTGTAGTCTCAACCTTTTAGTTGAGTTTTTGTCACAAACATGCATTCACATGACCTCTTCAGTCTTGCTTTACTCACCTATTTTTTTCCAGTTCATTGTGTGCAGACCTGTTGATGTTAGAAATATATTAATAAAAATCTTATACAAGTCTCAATGATGCAAAATACAACATATTATACAGTCTATCTATCTATCTATCTATCTATCTATCTATCTATCTATCTATCTATCTATCTATCTATCTATCTATCTATCTATCTATCTATCTAATGCTGCATGTTATACCACAATACTGATAATGTAATGTTCATAATCATTTTATTAATAGTGATTGTGCATCATGTAGAATTTAAAATATGTTCTCAAATCTATGCATAAATGAAAACAAACATGGTATTCACATCTACTATATTTAATTTAGGACCTACCTATTGTGAATATTATCCAATTTCTTGTTCTTGAATTTACGCTGTTTCTGATGATGTGCAGTCTGGGTCGCAGGGTAAGTTGAAGCATAACCATGCTCACATTCTGGTGATGAAAATGATCAAGAGGATTAAAAAGAGGATTGTACAATTTTAACAAATGTGCTCCAAGCTAAATGCTTCATGGCGGATTGGATTTGCATGATCTATGTGACCTTAATTAACAATTAAATATGTTGCCAGTGGCAACACATCCATGGAATTGAACTAAAATAATTAAAACTCAGTGTAATAGTCAGACAACCCTTCTTAGAAAATGTTAACATCAAAACACTCATGTATTAGGCTGTATTTTCCTACAGTTCCCATGAACCCTCCTTCCCAGTAACATAGGACGTCAGACGTGAACCTGCGTGTGATTGGCTATCTGCAGTGACTCGCGCTGGGAACATGTGTGCCGACCAATAAAAACTTTACAATTTGTTCCATGTGGAAACCATGTGAACAACACATACAAGGAAGAGCAGCTGCTTCTGAAAATTATAGGTGGGCTTTCAATTGGAAATATTTAGAGAAAATAAACTCAAACACGCAGTTTGTTTGTGCAAGAAGGTCCTTGAATGCTATATTTTTGAGTGGATAAGATATTTTAATGGAATAAGCGTGAAAGGAACAGGGATACCGACATAAAAGATAAATCCAAAAATTAGGAGGCTTAAACATCATAAATGTCTACCTGAATTAACCTAAATGTGCATGCAAAGCCTATTCAAAATAATGAATGAATCGTGCTTATTCAATGAAATCTTCCGGTCTGTCAAAGACCAGTTTTGGTCCGAGTGGGAGCAGAAGATCATTTAGCTGAAGGCTATTGTTGCAATAAAATCTCTCTCTGGCAATGCCCTTTCATTATAAATTAAAAATGTAGGCAATTTTCCGATTTCTTTTCAAGTATGATACTTTGTGTGTTCGATCGATTAGACTAGTTTTTCAGTAGCAGGTGAAATATAATTGGCTGCTCTCGGGCTCATCTGTCCGCTGCGCGTCTTTTGTCGCCTTCGCCTCTATTGTTGTCTGCTCGGCGCATTACGTGTTAATATCCCCTACAGCCAGTGTTACTTACTTCCGTTGTTCTTGTCGATATTTTCTAGGTAATTTGCTGCATCTAGCAGCACTTGCACGTTCTTCATGAAAGTGCCGATTTGGTCCATTGCGGAACATTTGGAGTATAAAACGTCGCTGAAAGAATACTCGGACAATTCTCCGAAATCCTGCTGGTCCATTGAAGCATCAGACTCCGACAGAACCTCTTCGGGTTTCAGCTCGCTGTGCTGTCGCATGTACTTTACCATTTTCACTTTTTGGGGGGGGGGGACCTTGACAAATAAGCAGCGCTGAAAGTGCTCCTTGTCCCGTCTGTGCACTGAGCGGATGACTGAAATGAACTAGACTCGATGGAATTGTAGTCCTTAGCCTCAGCCACTTGCCCTACTTGGTGGATAATCCCTCCCACTAACGCATGCACATTGCATTCATTGTCAACTGTGCCATAATAAATCCTCATCATCAATACTGCATAAAAATAACACAAAAAAGTGCCTTTCATTTAGAACAACGCTGCTTTATTTCACTTGAAACATACTGATAATTTATGACAAAAAAAGCTGTCATTCACGTACACCCACTTTTTCTGACTGTATGTGAAAAGACTTTAAAAGTGAAAAGCATTATGAACACATGGCAGTAGACAGTAGCAGGTCTAATCAGCAGTGCAACCTGGGAATCAGAGACAGGAAAAGGGTTGGTGCCTGATGTGGTACTTTAAGGGGATTTAACACTGTTAGGAGTATTAGGAGTTTTCCCCCTTGTGTATGAATACAATACATTCATATAGTTTTAGAGGTAGTTTGAGGTTATTTGCCTTGGATAATACAATTGTTTCACCTATCTTTGGCTTTCCAAATGTCTCTTGTTTTCCCCTCAGCTCTTCTGGGTGTGTTGTATAGTTCTCCAGTTCTAAAGCAATCTAAATTCACGTAGAGATAACAAGCCAGTAATAAAGTGAGATAATGTCAGAATGAACAGGGGATGCTTCAGTTTGGTGGACAACTGAATTTACACAATGCTAAAAGTAGAAGAACTAATCTTGTAATTTGTTTTACTTTTAGTTTGATTTTCCACTTCTGCTGCCACTTTTGACTGATTAAGAAGTCTTTTTTTTACCACACTATGAGGGATGGAGGACAGAGGGGAAAGGGCCTGCCTTTATGAGGCTAGCCATGCGTGCAGGGTTGTGTTGTGCCTCTGAGACAATGGGTGCAGATGGCTGGCCCGCTGCAGATGTGGCCAGGCCTGTAACGGACGCCTGTGAGAGAGTACACCCTTCCACGGAGTCTATTTCAGCTGCCTGACAAGGCCTGACACACACACAGACAGTCCTGATCGGAAACAGAGTTACACTCTTTAGTGGCAAAAACTAAATTTGTGGAAAGATGCAAAGGTTTCTTATAAAATCCCAACAAAATACAGCCCTGTTTTAGGAATACTTTATCTGCCATTTTCCCCCATTTGATTAATGGTCTTGTTACCAGAGCATCTTCCACATACTGTAACACCAATGCAAATGTGGGTGGGGGGGACATGGAAAGGCTCACACCAGGAAAAGGCTCATCTGTGCTGTTAGGCTTGTGTGCAGGCTGACCGACTGTGCGAGCTGCACACTGATAGGCTGTAGGTTGGTGTAGAATGTAACCCCAACTGGAGTAATCTGAAAAGCTCGAGGATTACACCAGTGGCTCGGCTGTCACAGAGGAGGCAAAGTCACACGATGCTGGTGTGTGTGTGTGCGTGCGTGCATGTGTGTTTATGAAAGAATGTGCCAAATATCCCACACTGGACTCCCAC
Source organism: Percina caprodes (assembly GCA_013375575.1). Taxonomy (NCBI): domain Eukaryota; kingdom Metazoa; phylum Chordata; class Actinopteri; order Perciformes; family Percidae; genus Percina; species Percina caprodes. The sequence goes on along the minus strand of JABXJD010000110.1, from coordinate 427,340 downwards.
AGCAGGGAGTAGCATATAAGGCATATGGGATGTTGTTGAAAGGCAAGGCAAGGCATGTCAGTTTTATTTATATAGCACATTTCAGCAACCATGCACTTCAAAGGGAAAATATATATCTTTAATCAGGAGCTGTCTATCTATTTATCAATCTGATGCCATCATGCTGGTGGTATATAGTCTCAGATGAAGCATTGTGCAGCAGGAATCCCGTTGTTCTGAAACAATAGGTGCACTTTGCCCTGAGGTCAGAGCAGGACACTCAAGCAGCCAGACGTGTGTCACCTGCTCCGTCTTCTCCGTGTCAGGACGCGAAAGAGCTCAGTGCTAAGCCTTGTCATCCATACATTGAAAGGGATAGTTCAAATAACACATTTGGAGTCTGGCAGTGGTCATGCATTTTATGTAGGAAAAAAGACAAAAGTTAAGAAAAAGCTTGTTTATCATTCCCATTGATTAGTGAAAACTAATTCCTATTTTTTTTTTTATTTGGTTGTTTTTTTTATGTTCAATTAAACGCGCTAGCTTTTGACCTCATCTTCTTGCCTGTCATCTAGGAGAGGTGTGTGTGGGTTGGGGGTGGTGTAGGTATAGAACCTGTCACTCCCCCAACTTGAACACCTGTTGGAGACACCAAATCCCCTCTTTGTCTCCACAACCCCCTCTCAGTGGATTACCATGACAACGGCCATTCATATAATGGCTGAAGACTGATTATACAGCTTCACACGGTCAATTATCATTGAACAGAGTGTATTGTCTTAGGGGGACGCTGTTTTTTTTTTTAAAGGGGAACCTGTGTAAATAGTTTTAGTTATAGTAAGCTGGAGATTCACACCACATCATACTGAAATAAATGCATAATTATCCAACAACATAAAGATCCCTTCATGTCTGAAACAGTATTTAAGTAAAGATAAGAAATTCTAATACCTTTTAGCCAATATGCCATAGAGCAATAAAACAGGTATGGAAACATATCCAAGTTTTTATTACATCAGATGGAAGGCAATTTTAAAAGGACTTTGAGGGAAGGCGACTGTAATGTAAAGCACCATGAAGGAAACCTAGGTGACACAAATAGCAATGTAAACTATGTGGGAAAATACAAGCACTAGGCACACAAATTAGCAAGTAATACAATTTGTAAACACAGTGCATGTTCACTAAATAAGGAGCTTAATTAAGGTGAATAAAAATAGTGTTAAAATAGTGTTTTTAGATTGTACTGTCACATTTCTATGTTTCATTGATTAACATTTGGTTTAGTGTAACAAAGGAACGTCACAAAAACAGACTATTTACAAAGGCAAAGATCATCATCATCAAAAATCATTCACATTATTGACTGGGATGTAAATATATGATCCTCTAATATACTTTATATCAAACTCTAACAGTGGCTATGAAGACAAGCTTTACCACAGAATATTACCATTAACTGACAAAATGAATCAAAACATCCATCTCTGTTATTCAGGCTTGGCACTTTCATTGTTGACGTCCAAACAAGCAGTGATTTTCTGTCAATTCTGTAAAAGTCACTCATAAACATCAATATGGAAGAACCATCACTTTGCTGGGTTCTTTGTGTTAGTCACAGTCAATTCCTTGTCACAATTACAATAAAGCAGCAACCATGGGAACAATACCTTTGACATAAATGTAAAAACAGTATGAATTATTTCTGAATTATCAATCACAGCATGTTTAGTATAAGAGTTAGTATGCAAAGTAAATGTGTAAAGACTATCAAATCATTTATGTAACTATCAAACACTATATTGTAATACTTATAATATGAACCAACATATATTACAAGATAGTATCCCTATGAATACATTCCGATACAATTCGTACTCCTTAGGCTGAACGTTGTACAATATGTTCAGCCACTGTTAAACTACTAGGGTGATTGTGAAATTTTAAATTGTTAAAACAAGTTTCTTAGCTTTCAGTATACATTCAACAATAAACTTGTGCAAAAAGAAGAAAAGAAAATCACAAATACGTAACTGTAATCTGATGTTTATATCATTCTTAAACCCCATTAACAATATGGGTAATAACAACCACGGATATGCAGTTTTGCGTTTACTTTTCATTTGATTTCATTTTACTGAACCCTTCAGGAGTGGTCAATCATCAATTCTCATGGAATAAAAAAACTTCCATATTACCATCTTCTGGCACATCTTGGAAAAACCTTCACATAAAATAATAGCTGTGAATGAGGGAAGGAAGATGTGTAAAAACACCACAGTCCTGGGAGACTTTCTGACTTAAAGATAGTCTTTTCTCTCATTTCACCTCCCTTTAACAAGCCGAAAATTAAAAAGGCAATTCTGATGTTTTTTCCTCGCAAAACACTAATTGTTGTTTACAGTAAATGCCCTCAGGCTTCTGTTTTCACTTTCTCATCCTTGTTTTTCTTGCTCTTTCTCAAGAATGATGGTGTGCGGAACTTCTTTTTCTTTTTCTTGGGGGACTTGGTTTGGCTCTCCGGGGTCTGAGCCTCCCGCGTCTTAGATGTGATGGAGATTTCCACCGTTTCCAAAGTGCTCACGCTCAGCTTAGATACCTCCATGCTCAGATCCTCGTCTGTCTCTTCCAAGTAGTCTTTCCCATTGGGTACTTTGTCAAAAGATAAAACCAAGTCAGTGAGGAAGGATGTGGATAAGAAATGCATTGCAGTGCTTTTTACATGTGACACAAGATGGAAATAAAACGGAAACAAACAAGCAGCTATTGCTAACAATTTCAAATAAAATCAGTTTAATGCCTATTGACTAGCTGATGATTACCTTTAGCTGGCGTCATTATGGGAGAGAGGGAAAGGGAGATAGTAGAGCCATCAAATGTTGTCATCTCATCTGCATCAGTGGCATCATCATCTTCTGTGAAAGGATTGAAGTCATCAGGAGTTATTCATTATATATAGTTCTTCTTAGTTTACTGTTTGCATTCTAACATTTGCCAATCATCACTAAACACAAAGTGCAACTGAGGCTTAGTTGCTGATGCCACGAGATGAAAAGTTAAGTGATCGCTGAAAGTTGATCCAGAAGGGGAAATGAATGTCTGAACAAAACTTCATGGCAGTCCATCAAGACATTTCATTCGACACCTCATGGTGGCGCTAGAGAAAAGGTCAGGTTAGGTAATGCTCTAGATCCATGCCACTAGACACTAGGCTGGTTTATACAAGGTTGCTACATTTTATAAATCTTTTATTTATCTTTTATAAATGATGTGTTGCGAGATAAAGACAAATAAAGGTGCTACTCTATTACAAAGCAGCTGTAGAAATGTTTCCCCCCTGCACACACATTTCTTCCTTGTCTGGAGTCATAACCAGGACATGAGTAGTTTGACAAGACCGATGTCTTGCAGCTCATCTCTCACCATCCCAATGAGCTGACTTCACAACTCAGGGAAGAGTGAAACCATTGACTATCATTTTTCTCCTGCAGGCATTTTTGCAGAAATATCCTCATTTCGTGAATGTAGTTCCAACATTTCCTCCAGGCAGGAACCAAGCAGAGTTGACTGGACTAATTAACTGCCTGGACTAGGCAGTGATTAGACTGCTTTCATGTGGTGGAACATATAAAACTATAATATTAGCATCACACCCAAATATAAAACTACAATATTAACATCACACCCAAATAATTATCAAGACAAGTAATTTCAAATTCATCCCATAAAGTCTAATGTGTCTTTTTTAATTTAAAAGTCAAACCAGTTCAATTTGATTTCATAATTCTGCATTTAATTGGTCCTTAACTTTCAATTGAACTATTTCTTGTTGGCCTTGCTTGGTGAAGTCAGAGATTGCTGCTAAACTACCAGATTATCTTTGCCTCTCCATCTCAATTTCATTCATGACCTCTGTGACCGCATAGGATTAACTTCAAAACATCATACACGTATAATCTTCATGGGATGATGTCAGATATGAGCTTGTATAAACCCAAGAAGGATTAAATTAAGTAGTGGTTTTCTGTGCTTCTAATGAGCAATGGTGCACTTTAAGGCTTTGTAATGGTAAAGAAACAGTTTGACTACCTTCTTGGCCTTGCTGCTTTCTTTCTACCATGCTCTTGTATTCTTCAAGCACCGTCTCTGTAAGCTCATTGAAAGGGTTGGGGGGCAGAGAGCGAGTCTGCTCCTCGTCCTCAATGATGAAAGCCTGATTGACAGAAGAGAATATATAATGCCACCTGGTGTGTAATGCATTTTTCAGTGAATAGAAGTTGCTTCTTTGGCACATCAACCATTGGTGTTTTGAAAATGTGCTTAAGCAATTGCGAAAAATAAAATACAGTGACACGTTCAATATCATGCAATGTGGTTGCACCTCTGACAATAACTTTTACAAATGGTAAATATACTCACTGGGCCTTTTATGGTGTCCACAACAATGCCTGCTAGTAACTGAGATTTTGGTCCAGAAGTCATCAGGTCACCTCTGTGCTGTTCTTTTATCTGAACATATTTGTCAAACAAAATTATATTAAACTTGGTTTAGGAATCTTTGACATTACATACAGTATCTTAATGCCATACTACACCTGCCAACATGAATTGTGTCAGACATACTGTACATCTATAGACACAGCACAGAAGCAAGAGGGTGGTGATGACGCAGTGGATACATCAACCAATGTGTCCCTGAACAAGACACTTAACCCCTGAGGTGTGAGGCGTCCAGAGGCGTGCGATTTACAACAATTGTAATTTGCTAAATGACAACGTAACGTACAATTAAAATTCTGTATGGAATGCAGCTTCCATTCTACTTGTCAGTGAAGCTGCAACAATTAGTCAATAAGTTTAGTTGGCAACAATTTTGAAAATTAACTAATCTTTTTAGTCATTTATACAAGCAAAAATGCTAAATATATGGTTCCAGCTTTTCAAACTTAAGGATTTGTTGTCTTTGTCATATATGACAGTAAACAAAATAATATAGGGGTTTTCAACATTTGGTTGACTGCAACAGCAGACTGTGGAAAATGATAATTATATAATATAATTATGATGGAGACAAAACAATTAATCGCAAAAATAAATGGCAGATTAATTAATAAATAAAATGTTACTTGCAGCCCTACTTGTCAGAACATATTGGTCAGCATCAATTTATTGAAAAACAAGTCTCTTTAAACCATACATTTGATCTTAAAAACCGGGTGTGTTTTTAAAATAACAGCTCTTATCATGTCTTAATACAGGCAATAAGAATTAATTAAATTAAGTCTTTGTGCATCTTTGGTGTTGAGAATTAGAGCAGGCATGTAGTGTGAAAAACATATTTCAACTGACCCGGTTCCTCTTATCCAAAACTTCTGTTGGATCAGTGTTGAGTGGGACAAACTGGTTGGGGTCCTCGATCTTTATTGGTGTGCCGATGCTATTGCCTGGCTGTGAAGACTTCATCCACTGAGAAAAAGAAAAAGTACAAATTGGGAGAAAGAACTCCAAGATTTAAAACCTGTATTTATCAAACTGGCCACAAGAGGGCAGGCTAATACAAAGGAATGGCAGCTAACAATGTCACTATTTCCTTCAGAGGCCAAAACAGTAAGGACAAGATCATTTTATTTCTTGTTACAGTTTGACATGAAAATCAACGCACCATGGTCTTGGTCCTGGGGCTGACATCCCCGCTGGGCGAATGTTCAGGAACATTGACCCTCAAGTAGCTGTTGGGTGAGTTGAGCCACCGGGTCCTTTCTCTCTGCTGTTTCTGCACCATAAACTTGAAGGGGCTACGCAGACCCACCTCACTGTCCTCTGGTGGCACCGCTGACACCGTGGCAGGGATCTCTACGTCGTTCTTAGAGCGGGGTTTTTCACGGACAATGGGGTTCCTATAAGAGTAGCCTGTTCTGTATCCCTACAATGTCATATAAAGAGGAAAAATTATTCTAACATACTTACTGAACAGTTTTTTATTTTTTATTTTGCCAGACCCATTAAATAAGAAAAATCAACCGCTAAAAGATACAAAATTCAAAGGATGCATAAGCCACCCAAGATCCACTTACACAATGCTTCTAAATATTTGAGCGCGTTGTATATACAAACAGCGTTTTTGCAGATCTGCCCAGTTTCAGAGGGAAAAGATAAAACTTTTATCTTTAAAGCAGTGTGTTGTTAACAATACATCAAAGACGAGAGAGACAACTAAAAAACTATGGGAACTTGCAGTGGGTGCAGAGTGCAGTCTGAAGCGGGCAGTACAACACTAAAATCAAAACTGGCATTTTCTCGCAGGCAATTTGGTTGCCACTGAAAATTATCCCTGCTTTGAACTTTGATCACCATAGTGTGGGCAGACCATCATTTATTCACAGTATTGTTCACTGCCACCCAAAGCACAGTTTCCAAATGTTGGAAGGATTAGTAACACTTTTTAGGTATAGGCGTGTTTAACATATGACAATTGTAAAAAGAACAGGTATCTGTTACCTCCTTTTAGTTAGGGAACACATACTACTACTAAAAAGTTAAACATGCAGAGATATTCATCACGTTCACTACAACAAGCACTCCACTCTCTGGCATGGACAGACAGCCCTCCTGTTGTTGTTGTTTTTGCTGCAGTGAGTGTACTGGCATTTGCCTCCAGCGCCATATTCAACAGACTTGGAGAAAACGCCAAATTCAATTTCCAAATTGAGTACACTAGAGTAAGTGTGTGGTGTGTGTTGGGCCTCGACTGCCCACAGCACGCCTCACCATCTGGAAGCTATAATCGAGAGGGGTGGGCGGGCTATGATCACACAGAGTTAACACAGATGCAGCCCACTGCAGCCACAGTTGTTGGCGAGACTGACACTCAAACAGACAGAACATGTCAGGGGCTGGTCATTATCAGTGTGGTTAAATTGACAGAAGTGTAGCACAGCACAGCAAAGGTGAAACAAGACCAGCAGACAGCATGTTAGCTACAGACACAAAAAAAAACATGGTCTGACAATAATTACATGAGTATCTGTAATTGTAGTGAACAAATGTTCCCACATTGACAGCAATCATAAAACACTATGATCCAATTACACAAATCTTTTTCAGATTAGATTAACAAGAAAACCTATCTAGTTTCATTGTGTTCTCTAATCAGACACTTCCTGAGGAAGCGGCTGTGACAGGAAACTCAAAGTATCATGGGTAAAAGGCACAGGTCAGGGTTCACGTACCAGGTTGTCCAGCATCCTCATTAGGGACTCAAGCTCGGCCTCGCCCACTTTCCACTTGACCTCATTGTCCATCACCAACCCGGCAGCGGCCACTCCCTGGGTCAGGGGTTTAAACTTCTGTCTGTCCAGCAGCACGAGGCCGTCCACGCTGCCTGAACACCTCAAAGCATTCACCTAAACAAAGGCAACACAATTATTCTGGTATACACAATTTTTACTTTTGGAGTTACAAGCTAAATATTGGTTCTGTGCAAATTTACAGACAGTTTTCCCTAATGCGTTAATTAAAATGCTGCACTGTCAAAACGTACTTAGACAGGGAACATTAGATTCTGACCAAACATTTTTCTCTTCCAAGATACAATAGGATGTTCATTTCAAAAAATATTGTAATTTTATGTCAACTGGGCTGTCAACATACGTCAAAAACAATAAAAAAACAAATATAGTCCAGACACAGCAGGATGATGAAATAACAACCCAACTTTTTCCCCGACACACAGCAACAGGAGTTTCTCAGAAACACTGCAGGGTTCTGACTGTGCACAGGGCTCACTGGCACATATTTGACTTAGCTTTGTTCAAACATTCTGTATTTTAGACATTTGCTGTGCTTCCATTTCAGGCACTGCAGTAATACTTTGCTATTTGCAACTGAGTCTGACTCTTTCAGAAATGAAATGCAGAAATGAAAAACATTGCGAAAGGTGAAATGTGAAAGATTATATACGTTATACACATGAAGTTATCTTATAAATGTGTAAAAGGGCATCATGGCCACATTGACTATGTTTACATGCACATAATATTCCGTTTTTGCCTTTATTCTGAAAAAGACAATATTCCAACTAAACTATTTACATAGCTTATGAAAGTGAATAGTCCACTAATATTCTTGTTTACATGTAGCCGGGCAAGACCAGATTTTTTTTTTTTTTTAGTTTGGTGGTGGACTTGTTGGAGCCCAGCGATCCTCTACCATTCCTTCCATCTCCTTGAAAAGGTTGCGTAGCGATGTTTGCACATATTTAAAAACCTGCTGATATTCAAGTCTTTCATAATGTTTTAAAGTAGCTGTGTTTCTTTTCTTTTGAGCAAGCATCTCCACTGCAGCTGGACTCTTGAACTGTTGGCCGATTGGTTTGTGTACAACAACCATAGCAACAGAGTTGACCGTAAGCCGCAAACAGGCCCTACACAGGCCGTAAACTGAGGTAAAACCACAGATAGAGACACATATTCTGAATGTGCTGTATATACAATATGTCTAAAGAATGCCTCTAAAACCCGAATAATACCGGCATATCCCAAGTCTTCATTGAAAAATGCTAAATTCGGAAAAAGGTCTTATTTGGAATATGCTGTTTACATGACCTCAATCAAATCTGAAATATTGTCATATTCGGAATAATGGTGGAATATTGGTGTGCATGTAAACATACTCACTGAAGCTTACCAACTGCTCTGACCTGAACGGTGCATTTCAATGTCATTACCAGGAAGTGGTAGTATCAAGAATTGAAATCAAGCTTTTTATACCTGGATTTCACAAGCTTGTTGTGAGTGGTACACATAGTGAAAAGCCTCTTCTACTGTTTCTCCCAAAGCAAGCAACCCATGGTTCCTGAGGATCATCATCTGAAAAACACAAGAGACATTTGAGCTGCATGATGGCCCACCATTATCACCATGAAACACTAAACAAATCCAGCGGAGCTAATACAACAGTATATCCAGATATGCTAATTTACATTAATTGCATGAAAGGAGACCAATTATCCTTTTCCATATTTTCTGCTGATCATATTGAGTGTGGCCAAAGCTTCAAGTGAGAAAAAGGTAAACACATTTAAAGAAATCCAGATTTCTTTTCCAGAGAAGCTCAGCTATCACTGGTCTAAACAGGTGTTTTTTTTATTGCTAATGTGAACAGACAGACATTCAGCAGGTCATGGCAATTATTATCCTACAATTAAATATTCCAGTGTGTAAAAACAACAACATACCAGTCAAATGATATATAAAAAGTACATTAAATATAAAACATGACAGATATAAGAGTGGTATCAATCTTCTCAGCAATTAAAGCTTATATGCTTAAATACATTTCAAACTATTCCAATAAAAGGTGTTTCTAATATTCTGTTCCCTTCATGTAGTACCAACACACTAAAGAAAATGATCAGTTTTAGACAAAATGCTTCGGGTTGAAGGTGATAAGCAAAACAAAAAGGTGTTACATTTTAGTAATCCTTTTGTATAACTTACTTCAGTAAATTACTTTACATTTACTAACCAACAGGTACAAATAACCTCACATACATCCAGCTGTGCATACAGTGATATGTAATAACTCATGACTTCTACCCTGTAGTTGAAAGCCTGCTCTAACCCATGAGAAAGTGAGTGTGTCACTAATGGAGTCCCTTGGTTTGACAGTACCTTGGCAGTAGGGCCCAGAGCTTTCTGAAACTCCACCTTCTCCTCTTTATTATCCAGGCTTCCATGGTAACCAAAAGAGCTCACGTCTCCCAGAAGCAAAGCCTCCTGGGATATGGGCAAGATTCCACATTTCATCGAGGAGACCTGTTAACACATTATAAAAGCAAGTAAATCTTTGACGCACATAAATAGAGGCAATTATTTTGCTATCAGGCACAAATAAAACTTTACACAGCGATGTTCAGCATGTGCTGTGCATTTTACAGCCAAACTTCAAAGGAAATGGTAAAAGCGTGTTACAGGCATCTAAAATAAGTAGCAGGGGGCTGCTTTGAATTCAGTCTTTTTTCTGGTGCAAAGTAAGTATTTAGCAACAGCTTTTATGCTTTGATTAAGATGCAGCTCATTTAATATCGGCCTGGAGCGTACTTACAGCAGCTGTAGCGGGGGTATGTATGTGGATGATACATCTCACATCAGGGCGCATTGAATATATGGCGGAATGAGGAGCAAACCCAAAGTGGTCGATGCCCAGATCAGTAGAACCCTGGTCCACCACCTCACCAATTATGTTCACTTTCACCTACAAATGGCAGAGAAAAAGAAGAACCATCTTTGACTCATTGTTATTTTAGAAGACCATTAAAGACTGGTACCCTGTGGAGTTTTCCTATAAACATGCAAAGCTTCGGTGTACATTCATTAATTTTTAACAAAAACACATTGTGTCTATCCTTGAGGCCTAAAAAAGTGTTGAATGTATTTATTTTGTAAAACATTTGCAAGGCCTTTTTTTTCATATTTTAGAACCTCCATCATTTACACCCACGTTTGCTAGCTAGCTAGCATTCTTCTACTTCCTGGCCTTTTGCTGGAACATTACTATGTGTATGTGTATCGCGTCATCCACATGCTTGTGTGTGTGCATGTATGTCCTTGTGGGAATGCATGACATACTAGTAAAGCAGGGATCCACTCATAAAACATTGCTCTGTAGCACTATGGGTAGTCAAATACTCCACAGAGTGCATTTAAGGCAAAATTACTTCTCCATTGTCTACCTTTTATAAACATGACACTGCACTAGCATCTATGTTGATGCAGTTTATTAACACAGAAAACCCTGATACTCAAACAGCCAGTCAAATATTTTGTTTAAACTTTAAAAAAATTTAAATCACTTTCTATTTCATTTTTAAATTACCTAATTCAAAATGATCAATCTAATCAAACTACATACTGTAGCCATTACATGTTTTACAGTTGCTAGCATGTTGCTAGCACTGTTTTTGTATAATTACCATATCCTGTATAGGCTTAAGTTTGATTTAACATTCAGTGGTGCTTACATTTAATAAAGCAAGAGTCCAATTGAGATCTGAGCAGATGCCAGTTAATATGTTCTTCCATACAAAGTTTTTGGTCTTTGGTAGGACTAAAGACTCCAGTTATTTTTTGGAGACAAATGACAACTCACACTATTATTACATATTTTGGAATGGACAGAGAGACTAATGGTATTTGAGCACTGTAGTTTACTGTTGGATATATCTAGAAACCTGTAGGAACTCTGGTGAAAACAGGTCTGGCAGACATAACCTATGTTGAAAACACAAATCCAGTGTTACCATCAGAGGGACCATTCCCATTAAAATAAAAAAACAAAAATTCTTACTGCACTTACACAATATATTCCTCGCTTACATTTTTAAATTGGAGGGTATTCATTCAATGGATTGTCAACAACATACATTTTGATTTCACCAAAACACCAAATTTTGCCCAATTCATGATGAACTTCAATGACAAAGCAATCTGCCCTCAAGATTGAAAAATAGCAACAAAGTCATTATGCTTACCAAATTTGCTGCCGTCACCTCGGCGAAAGACAGACCTTGTGGACTAATAAGAACATGATCCTGCTCTTTATTGACACGCACCTGAAACAAACATTAACACATTAATAAAAGCCAACAGTTAAATGTAATCAACACGAGACAGACATTCCAAATTGTCTGTGATGTTACGTGGTTTATAAACAGTGTTTGATATTTTTCTCCCTATAAATTAATTATTGTCAGTGTCACAGAAAACTACATCTCTACTCTAAAAACATTCTTTAATTTGGGTTAACAGATACTCAGAGCAGGGAAACTCTTTTCACAGATTCAAGGGTACAGGAAACTCTGAACCACAAAGGAAAACTCTTCACTCTGAAAAACTCAAATCATTGTGTGGGTTGATAAGAAGTACTTTCTAGGCTTTGTCTTTGGGGAAAATCTGTGCTTTATATCTCAACATCGCAGGTGTTGTTCATCACATATTTCAGTATGAGTTCTTGCTGTTGGGGAGCTGTAAATATTCACAAATCTGACTTTTCCAAACCATAAATAATATATAGGCTATGAAAATAATGAGGTATTCCCTGTTAAGCCTCTCGGTAGCCAAAGAACATGAGGCACACATAAAGATACACAAACCTTGTGCAGCATACATAAGCAGAGGTGTACTGGAGCTGCAAGAAGTTGTGAAGTTGTACTCACAGTAATGTAGGAGCTTGTAAAACGAGCCCAGCTGAAGATGTCAATAAGCCTGTAGAGGCTGGCCAGCCTGCAGCGACTCTGTTTCTCCCCTTTGGCAAAGGAGGGAGACTCAATGCCATACAAGTCATTGACTGGAGTCACCATCCCAACGCCTGCCACAAGACATAATAATCAGTAACTTGGTGATGCATCAACAACATAAATTTGCTACAAGGTTGTTTACATGGTTTGCTTTCACATAAAGTTAAAACATGCCAGAGTTTCTACAGCTGAAGCTTAAATAAGGCCTTTCTCAGAATTCCGAATGTGTATTTTGGGCTGTAACACCATATAAGGGCATTTAATGACACAGAACCCTATCTTTTACAGCCACTTTTGCATTTTAAAAGAGCAGATCAGACCTATGCGACCTCATAGCCATTTCCTACAGCGACGTAGATGTTACCCAAACGTATGGCTTTGATAAATTGTCAGTTTTGAGTGCTCTGTGACCTCCACAGAAACGTAAGGCCAAGAGGAAAGGCTGACATAATTAGCATTGCAAACTGCTGTAATTCATGACTAAGACTGGTCATGAGGGCTACTTAATAGAAAAACTGACAATGAAGAACGCTGTCAACAGCTTTCTGCCTTTTCTGCTGTTTCAGGGTTGTTCAGTGTCACAAGAGTCTGACAATTCAGCTTCTGACAATAAAGATATTCACCCTGCATAATGCACACAGAGTATACACAGTGAATAATAATCAGGCCTGAAGGGAGATAGATGGAGACGTTCGTTCACACACACACACACACACACACACACACACACACACACACACACACACACACACACTGCTACTAACTGATTGGTGAAGTCAGGGCGCCAGCCCCTCCCAAGGTGTTGGCCATGACCAGGTCAGCAATCTGTCTCAGAGCCAGGAGACCTGTAGGGTTGTTGCCCTTTGTCATCTGGTCATGAATCAGACCTTCCAACTCATCTTTAAATACCTGTAGACAAAACAATAAAATGAAGAGTTTTTATGGTAAAGCTCCATCATCCTAGCAACACTTTATAAATAACCTAACCTTAACCTTATGCCAACACCTCAGGATGTCAGTCAGAACAGCATGCTTATTACATCTGTACACAAATCAAATCACCAAAGACCACAAGAAACCTCTTGTATGTGTGTGAAAAGGGCTTGACTAGAAGCAGGGGGATCGCATTAAACCTCACAATCAATCTGTGAGTCTTGAAAAAGCACTTTTTTTCCTCTGTGCTGCAGCTAAGCTCCAGCATTCTGCTTCATCCCACCACGGTTCCCATGGTGATGAGATGAGCTCCACTTGTTGGGCTTGTTATGCAATCGCAGATGAGTGTGGGCTCGTCTTATTTCAATGCACTTCTATGATACAAGGAGCATCCTTATACTTCACTGAACCAGACTGCACTGCTATGTTTCTGAGATAATCGTTGCTACTGAATATATGTGCAGACTGAAATGCTACAATTAGGGCTACAATCAAAAATATTTTCATTATCGGTTCATGGTTTAAGCTATTAAGTGTCTGAAAATAGTGAAAATGTCCATTTAAATTGCTTGTTTTGCCCGATCATCAACTCTAGCTTACAATATTAAGTATGTAATAAATGTATTAGAATATGCAGCCTATTCTTACTGTAGAAATAATTGCTTAGTACATTTGTAATAACACCGGTAAAACACCAACAAGATGAAATTGATTTCAACAGACAGATACATACAGATGGACGTTTATCTGCCACAGTACCAGATTTCATTATAGTTGCAGGGTAAACACACAGCTAAACCCATGTTTGAGCCAAGCAGAGTGTATGAATTGGCCTTTACATAAACAAGAAAAAACAATGCATTTCAGTCAGTCTTAAAGTGAAGGTACGGAATGCCTCTCCGGCTTTAAAAAGACTAGTTTATTACTCATACACTCTAATGCTTGAGTGTAGAAGGACACTTATGCTGCGGGCTACATACCGGACTCTGCAGGATCTGGGTGACCCTCTTCTTCTGCTCCATCATGCTGAAGTCCTGCCTCAGGTCTGGCGACATATTCCTGCTGCGGAGATACTCTGGGTCACTCTCGTCCACGCGGTCAAAGTAGCGCTCCTTGGGGTCGTTGCTGGACAGGGACAAGGTGAGAGACCCCGCCATCTGCCTCAGCTCCACAAGACTCATGTCTTTACTAAACGGCCTCCTACTCTTCCTAAGGAATCTGTAAGAGAGGATGAAACATCACAGCTTACTTTACATTCAGGCTGTCAAGGCAATGGGTGTTTTAACAGAAAAGACACTGTATGGGTGCTGTGGTGATCTCATCTAATTACAGAGATGGAGACAAAAGTGAAGAGGACATTGTTATGTGATGGATGTCGCTTTGTAAGTACAAAGCTGTTGATGTGCAAAAAAGGATGCTGCTGTGAACATAATGAAGGTACTTTCACAGAAGTACAGTTCAATAACACAACAATAATTGTGAACGTCTTGCACTCACAGACCCTCTTATTCTCACAAGAACTTATTTTCTATTACTTTATGGGTCGGAAAAGTTCACTGTCTCTCTCTTTTCTTCTCTACACACATGCAGGCCAACTCAAATAAAGTGTGAGATGAAAGCAGACACTTCTATCGTTCAGCCAGCAGCTATAAAGCATTGTCATTAGTAAACAAAGGTAGGCCTCATGTAAATTAGCCGTCTTGAATAGCAGTTAGCACCTTTAGTGCTGCTGTGGTACCTGGATGTGGGGGTGAAGGGATACAAGAGATTCAGCCAGACTGCATTACATTAGGCCTGCAAATTAAACCGTTCACTACACCAAACCGAATGTAAACTTTTACTGCGAGTTTAGTAGCAGCCTGTTATCCAGAGCGCGCGATGCATGGCGTCAAATTACAACTTTAAACCATTTATACTACGAAAACTAACGCGGGAGGGGATTTATTAGCCGAAGCTACACTTTAATACTTGTACAAGCTCCATGAAAACAAAGCGAACACAAACCCACGAGGGGAAAACTGTTACTGTAAGTTTAAAATTACCTGTAACAAAGTGCTCAGTTCGTAAATTAACTGACTCCGGGCGATGGGATGTTGAGTGTCTCCGACAGAGGGTCCAGAAATGTGAATAAACCAGACGGATGTTATTCCCGATTCGGATAGCTAGCTACATGGTGGGAAAGAGCGCAACTTGGTGCAGCTACAGTAACCAGACGGAGCAGACTGCCTGCTGGCTGCTGCGGGTGAGTAGTAGTGAGATGAAGAAGAGTGAAGAGTGGGTCATGGAGGAGGATGTGGGTGTGTTTGTGTGGGAAAAAGGAAAAGTTAGTGACCATGTGACTTCACTTATCCACCCACTATCGGCCTTATGTATGCAGCGGGACAAAGGGATGGCCACTCAGGATCAGTTTAGCTTTTCAGGCTCTTCTTTACAACCACAGTGTAGCTCTAGTTTAGCGACCTTATTTATCTCTTATGGTATCCTTAATATCGCACATGGAACCTTATTATACGTTGCTACAGTTTAAAGCAGTTTGGGATTTTTTTTAATCTTTCTGTGTCTTTGTATGTGATTCATTAAGTCGTAGCCTACCACTTTATTTCATAAATAACCGACAGGCTCGTGTGTTACTACAGCTCCTCGGTAGAGGTTTTATCATAGCTATATGGCCTAGCCATAACACAGCTCTTCAAAGCCAGAACAAGTGCTTCCCTCAAAAAAACGAGTGCCATTAAGGTTTTTCAAGATATAGGATGGTTGCTCTCAGAAAGCAATGAAACACAGATGTTGTTTCTAGAAGGAAAGACTGTGGCCTACCATTTGTGATTCTTTTATTCAAATTATGCCTACACTTAACCCCACATCTGCAAACTTAATGTATTCTGATCACTTTCATGTGCCACATACATTAATATTTGTTATTTTAATTAATTTGCTATATGTGCATCACATTGAATTGTATCAGACAAACTGTATACATACATTTGGTTGCTTAAAACAGTAAAATGGTTATCACTAAATCTGCTGTCAATGCTTTCATGGAAGTCATATTGCACATAAGGTCATCAGTTGATAATATAGCGATAATAACACGTCTGCTAATGGAGCATCATGCTAGGTTTGAGAAAAGACCTGCAGGCTGCTTTTCTTCTAGTGAATTAATTTGGTTTTCTAACTGTGGAATGGAAATATGATTAAAGCAAATGTGAAACTGTCCAGAGTTATCCTGCTAAGAGAGCAGGGATCCCTTCTCTCTTCTTTACACCTCTCAACTCTGTTCTGCTGTGCTGGCCAGCCTCTCCAGAGAGTATTCTAGCAAAATTCAAAGGCAACTCTGGAATCTCTCATTTTCTCAGCACTGGCTCTCAGAGTTATTACCCCTTTAATCACACACACAATCAGACACACCCACACCAATATCAAGATTTAAGAAGTAAGAGAAAGAAGGATTGGATCACTGACTGACATAACAATGCCAGGAAACAGAGTGGAGTCTGGGAGGCGGAGCAGCTATGTGGACATATTGGTTGATGTAATGAAAAGCAGAACTTTCTGACTCCAGAGCTGTGTGAACCCTCAAACCCTGAAACTCTGCCTCCCTGTTTTCTGGCAGCGCTCCCACCGAAACCACATACAAGCTTAAATGTCTGCACACACAGACGCACTAAACACACAACATCCTCCCACCCGCCAGCCCCTGCATTCTTGCTGACTATTTGAACTTTTCAGTGATGGCAGTCTATCTTGGAAGCATTGACCAAATGTCAGATATTATTAGTCAACGTCTCATTCATACAGATTACTGCTCAGGGTCATGATGTCTACAGATAAAAGCACACCTTTGTCTTGTCACAAACCAACTATAACCTCCCAAATAACTTCCCAAATAACCCCCACATGCAGACACACAAATGTTGACTGGATCCACAGCCAAACATGTGAGAGTGACATCAGTACAAAGAATAATGACCAGTACCATAGTGTGGTTGAACTTTGGTTCAACCACAATATGGCAGGCAGAGCATGTACTGAGAAAATAAGGATGCATACAGCCACATTTGACCTGGAAATTCTCTCTCTCATAATTTGGTCTCATCTCTACTGCTCATGGGTTTGAGGTAAGGTTTATAATGGCACCAAGGCTTGTACTTTATCTAGTTTCTCTGAATCTGTGATATTTGTCTTTTAACAGATACATAATATAGCCTATGGACTGTCCAGGATAGGGAGAATGTAGAGGAGGCCACTGAGCTGTGTGCTCATGATACGGTCAGCACTGTTGTCAACGTTTCAAATTGGTGGAGTAACATTTTATATGTATGGTTGTGCATGAATTGTAATTGGCAAATAAGTAGAAAGTTCTGAAATTATTCAGCAGTGGAAAACAGGACCCTTAAAAGCAATTACCAATTTAACTTTACAATGTGATTTTTATTTTTTTTAAATATCATTAATTGTGTCATTGAATATACTTGTGAGAGATCCAGTCAGACTCCTTGACTTTTAGCCCGCAGTATGGGTTTAAGCTCCAAATATCCTGGATCCTACACTTCCCATAATGCAACTCAACGGCGTGTTTAATTAGACCCTGCCTGCTTGGTAAACATGTATGTCTTTCAAACTCCCCCCAGTATGAAAAGCAGACTTTGTAAACGCTTATAAATTAGTTGTCTCCATGCCCAATGTGAGATCATCCTGATGGCATCACAATGACATCATCTGGGTTCATTTGACAAAAGCTCCTGCAGAGCCACATAAGACATTTTTCACAGGTTGAGTAGTAATAGTACTCCTTCTGACAAACAAATGAATCTTTGTGTGTCAAACTGTTGAATTTCCTCTTTAAATGTTTTACTTTATTTACTTTTTCTATATACTTATTTTTAATCTCCCAGTTGATCCATAATAATTGTGAGGTTGGCACAGAAAATATTGCAAGCTCTATGCAAAACTCAAACAGAATTTCGTTATTTTTGTATGCCTCATTTTTTCCCATGATCCTTTGATAGCTTTGGGCTGTTTTAGTCTCAGGTCATTAATAATAATTTCAACACTGATTCTAACTTATGATTTGTAGTATTAATACTGGACTACATCAAAGCAGACATTAGGTGATTAGGACAGTGTTTGGTTCATTGGATATTATTACAATGACTTAAAGCTAAGTTAAATCTCATATAGCTGTTAAATTCTGTGGAACAAAAAGTTTGTCTCTTTTATTGGAATCTGTAGTGTTATGTTCAAGCTGACGCATGATGTCTAAATTCGGATTGTACTCTCAGCAGATACTACAGATGACACCAAAGTAATGCAGGACAAGAATTCTTCAGTGGATCTTTGTTAATGGGAACAATATATGAAGCAGACAAAATCATCACCAAGGTTTATTGGGACCACTCAGAAAGTACTGCAACATTCAGAGCAGCAGATGCACATTTTTATCACGATTGATGTGGAGGTGTTGGGTGTGAGGAAGGGGAGATGATATGTTTGTCTCTGGCCTGTTCCCAGCATGGTTGCCATGGTAACTGATGCTTATGCTGTCTCTTGTCTGAGGCTGAATTTGGTGAATGGTTTACAGACAAGGGGCTGTTATCTGCAAAATGCATTAAAAAAGAAGGAGCCCTCTACCAGTTCATGGAAATACAATGAGAAGTAGCAAATATAACACAGTTAAACTGCCTCCTTGACTGATTGTTCTTCCTTGTAATTAGAGCACAAAGGAAAGAGTCATTGTATTCCTTCGTTAATCAAAGCCATTATGTATTGGTTTCCAAGAAGATTGAATTTACAACTGTTTCCCTTCCAACTACAGACATCTTTGAAATACTGGCCATAACCGTTCAGAGTTTTGCAACCCATCTTCCTGATAACTATTTGTGGTAGTTGTACTTTGGCCATTGCTGGGGACTTTTTATGTTAACTCAACCTAACCCTTCCTCTGAGACAAGCAAAATGATAAGTGATCTCGGAAGCTTAGATTTTATTTCCAAATCCAAATATTTAAATGCTTTTGAATTATTTCATTCCTGTGTATATACTGTATCTGTCTTTTGGTGTTTATGAAAGGCACTAACTTGAGGGACATTTGGATTTAGCATTTAGCATTATGTAAATGTCCATAAAGTCTAACTCCTGGGAATGGTCTATTTCCAAATCACAATTAAAGGTGGGATGTAGCTGAATGTCCTTGACTTGAAACAAGAACTTCCCTACAGTAGTTTTATAGGTCTACTGTACATTAAAATGCTCATTTGCATGAAGCCAGACAAAGCTCTTGCATCAACCTTTTTTTTTAAAATTCCAATAGCATTGTTACTTCATAACGTCACACAGAATATATCTCTGCACAACTTGCTAAAATGGTCCTGCTACACTCCCACAGCAGGGTGGGTGGCAACAACAGAGCATACTTTGAACTTGAAACTATTTACATTGTTACAGCTTTTGGGTGTAGAACTGCATCGGCATACACATGCACGTAAACACGCACACACACACACACACACACACACACACACACACACACACACACACACACACACATTGCATGTGGATAGAGATATGGAGATATGCTTTGTTTATCTAAGTGGATGAGGTGGCTGTATTCCCTACTGTGATTGTCTTTGGATGGCCTCAATGTTGGAGATCTAGTGGTTAGCGTGTGGCTCACTTTAACTCAGGGCTGTAATGGCAGTCTGGCTAACAGATCCCTTGTATGTTGTCACAACCAACACTCTGAGAAAATGAAGGGTTAATTTTCAATTTTTTACTTCTGTAAAATTCTGTACACCACCAACATTCATGCAAAACCCTGACATTTACTACAAACCAAAAATTGTCCAAATTTAGTGCAGTAAAAGAATGCCGTTTATTATGAAATTCACTGTGCAAGAAGCTGATGACATCATAAAACTTATTCTAACGTAATATTCATTAAATGAAAAATGTGAACAGGAACAATCCATTGCATGGGTGAAAGGGTTTGGGTCATGACCTGCCTTTTCAGTTTAATGGCTGTCTATAACTCACATCACCAGGCACACATATTATGAAATCCTGTTTCTGCCTCAGCCCCACATCTAAAGTCAACAAATGCTTGTTCAGAGTAATGTTTCTACAGGGTGACATTAATTGAAAGCAGCTGTTTGAAGCCTCTGCAGCTGGAGTTGACATTGCAGATGCAGAAAGGCCTGTTTAGCAATGAAGATCTCCAACAACATTAAAGCTAGAGAATGCTGTAAAAGTAATCAAATCTTAAAGCAAAAAAGTGAATGCACAGAAACCATATATACCATGTCTTGATGTTTCGTAAATTGCTTCACAAAAACATGGATCACATTATCTGCTATCAGCGCATTTAACATAACCTCTTAGTCTCCCAAAGCTTCAAAGCCCACAGATCACAAAATGTGCTTTATTTGTAGCTCCAGCGAACACCAGTTACAATGGGTAAAAATATAAAAAGAATACTTACGGTGTTGGTGGTTTTTATCCTGCAGGATAATTCTTCAGGTTTTCTTCCAACTCCCACGGTTCCAGCAGTTGCTAGCTGTTTACATTATCACTTTGAAGAGGGTCATCTGGTTTCCCAGAAGATAGTCAACTTCTGCTTTGCCTCTGATCTCCTCGGCTCTGACCGCGGCTGCTTATTCTCACAGAAAAGCGAGGAAACTTGTCAGAGGAGGTTCTGGAGACCAAGCTATAAGATGATACTGGACTCAACGAAAAGAAATGGGAGGGACAAGCTTAGTGTTGAAGGTAATACTAAATGTTTTAATATGCAGGAATAACTTGCAAATCTGTATCTAACCATAAACGGAGGAAAACTGCATCAGTCTCCTGTCGGGCATATTTTTCCTCTGCAAATTGAACATGCTTCATGTTTCTGAATTTCACTGTCGAGGAGGACATTGCACACAGTCAATGCTTGCCCACTTTCACCTCCTCCCACATACTCTCTAACAGTGAGTGAGTAGGATGTGCTGCTCTCCCTCTTTCTGTACCTCATGAATACATCAGGCATCTAAAGAGAAGAGTGCATGCTATTGCTGTGGAAAAGATAGAAATTCAACGTGATTACATGCTATAGGCAGTAAGCTACAAATTTGACTATAGCAGCAAATGCACAATGATGATAAATGATCAAACTGTATATGTGGGATGTATGCACGTGATAGGTCAGTCTGGATACCTAAAACCCCATCAAGAAACACCAAGAGAGTGAAATATGTTAACTTTTTGTGCAGATTCCAGCTCAACAAAGCTCTGCTGTGATTTCTGTGATACATCTTTAGTATTTATGTTCTCAATAAACATGGATATTATGCATCTAATGAAAATCCAGATGTTTTGGAAGAGAAATCAACAGGAAACTGTCCTCTGATGATTTTATTTGAGTTGGCAGCAGCTGATGAGTTAAATTTAGAGATTTCTCTTTTCCTCCCCACTACGCTGTTGTTGTTGTTGTCTTTGCACAGGCTGATAAAACATTCATTTCCTGAGCTTTCTGCAACCACTGAACCACACCCATGGGACGGCCCCCTGCCAAAGAGAGCACCCAGCGAGGTCAAAGGTCACACTCAGATGAAGAGTTATTAAAATAAACATCCAAATGGTGAGGCTCAGACACTTCCTCTGTACAGCCATAACTTTGAGAAGTTATTGCATTTCTGTTAGAGCAACACACACACACTCAAAGAAAGTTTCTAAAATTAGGCCATGTCTGGTAAAACTTGTCAAACAATAATCCTACACGACACTGCCATCTAGTGAGGATTCTGCAAACATAATGACAGTAAAAGATGTCACATCTCCCCATATGCCCTCCTGTCACAAACACTTCTCTCTCTCTCATTTGGTTTTTGGACAGGCACAACCAGTTATCTGGAAAATCAAGAAAATAAGAAACTTGGGGCAGTGGAGGCAGGGAACGTCACTCTGTGGCTGGTAGCTTTGGGCTGTGAGGTTTCGTGCTTTAGATTTGGGCAAACAAATACTTCACTTTGTTTCTGTGAGTGTCAGTCAGATACTTTGTGTTTTTTTATAGGCTGGGGAGAGTAGAACATATGTGTGTAATTTTTAATTTTAAGTTATTTAAATAAAATGCTGTTTAGTTTAAAAAAATTAAATTGTAATTTCCCCTCTGGGGATCAATAAACAGTATAAATTATAAATAAATTAATTATAAACAAGACCAGAAATGACAAGAATTCCCTAGCAATGGTCAATATTTAAATGTGATGGGAATCTATTAGATTGGTATATGAAGTTATTCAAATTTAGACAATAAATCATACATATCAGTGGTCAAAGAATTCAATTCTTGCAGCAAAATGCCAAAGAATTGTTTTGAAAGCAACTTATTCGTAATCCAAATAGCTCTCTCCCCCCTCTCCCTCCAGCAACTGAATAGTATTTAAACATAGACATAGTTTCTGAAGGATCTTTTCCGTTCACAGAAAAAAGTGGTGACATGATCACAACAATTGGCTACAGCAGGACATCACGCACCATATGAGGGAACATGTGAGGTATGTTGATGTAACAGATGTGACAAAAATGTCAAAAATAACTCGGTTTCATATGACAGCTTGTTATGTAAGCTCTGCGAATAACTTTGAAATGCATGAATGAAACTAATTAGCAGCGACAAGCTCAACTTTTTTAAGGAGTTATCAAGACTGTTACATTTCTGGTTAAGATGTGTGTCTATTTCACAGATCTGAATCCTACAAAGCAATGAGTAAAAAACAGATTTTGCCCTCTTCAGAAGACATGGGAATATTGCGTATGTTTCAATAAAGTATTCATGACTGAAATCAAGGAGCGGCACAGGTTAAGGGATTTTTCAGCAGATATTTTACAGAGGAAGGCGTTCGTACTAGTGATTGACTTGTCAAAAGCACTGGCATCACACCTGAGCATCACCTCAAAACATGTAACCGATCACACACGCCTTTGAAAGGCTGATATGTGTAGCGCATCACCTTAATCTATCTGTGGAAGGATGATCATCTGATGGCAGTGGCAGAGATAGTCTGAGACAAATGAGCTGCCTCTTGTCAAGAAGACATGCTGGAGATGAGACTTCTGGTTCTTTCTTGAGCTGCTTTTATGTAGGCAACAACATGAGTGTGCACCACCGTTGTTTGACTCTGCTGCTGTTACTTATCACAGAGCCCAACAGTTTTGTAAATAAATCAAAGCTTCTCCCTTGGGGCTACAAAGCTATGGTCTTTGTATCAGAGAGTCTTTGCAGCGTGCTATTCTTTTGTGGTGCTCTTGTCATTTAAGCACTCGCCGTGATGTTTGCTATGGTCATTTAAACCGCAAGCTCCTTCAACGGTAACAGGCAGATAGGATGAAAATGTTAATCAGACTCTCCTTTCACCCTCCAACCAGAGCTCAGTGCCTGCCCTACTCGTCACAGAGCAAAAGAGTAATGGCTGTGATCTAAAAGGCAAAGCCTCAACTGGGGTCACACTTTTATGCTGGAAAAAAGACAGGGTGCTGTCAGACCATATTCCCAAGTACTTGAAGAGGCTGTCTCAGGCACAAAGCAATTAACTGTTGTTGTGGTTGTGATGAAGCCAACTGGTGTGCACTGCTGCCTTAATTATAGATAGATTTGGTCATTTATTGATATTTTTTATAATTGATAGTATAATTCTCAGCTTTCATATTTTATCATTTTTGTTGTGCGTATTACGTTTAGCCTCACAATATCTGGGAAATTGAAAAAACAAAACCTATTCACTTCTATAATAGGATTCATTAGCTGTGTGCCTCAGATAATTTGACAACAGACAGCACTATAGCATTAATGTTTGAATAGTGGAGGATTCACTCCTAACATGACCCTGGGTAGTCTAATGGCTGTTGCAGATATAGTGAAATATCTTTCTGCACCACCATATTAAAGACAAAAATAGCCCATTTTCTTTAAAGAATGATGCCTAAGTCATCCCAAATAATACCAATGGACTTAGACAGGTTCACTCAGGAGGACATGAGGCACTTTTCCTACCCACTCTGGCTTTGTCTGTTGTTGAATTCCCCTCTACACTGCGACACAGATTGTTAAAGCCAGCTTGAGGAGCCACAATATCTCCTTAGATGACTCCAAACCTTAATTACCTTAGGAACAGAGGCATAGAATGGATATCTAAGACAGCGTCTCACTGAGTACTCTGCTGCCTCAGAATCCTTGCAAGGTAATTAGTACCTCTGTAAAGAATCAAGAGGCATTAAAAACATTAAAAGCATATCCCCTCCTGTGATCATCATTTTCTTGTCCTGCAATTCTCTACACCTGGCTGCAGCCCAGACTCATGGAGGCATCAGACTTAGTATCAAACTGAGAGGGACTTTAGACTGCTTTGAAAAAACCAGAACAACTACATTTAAAGACATCATTCCTGTTGTGTCATTTGTAAGGTAAATTGATTCCTCAGCCCTACAAACTCACCCTCAGCATTTGGAATCAATTCTCTGCCTTAAATTCATACTTATGGATTAAAAACAATAACTGTCTAATGGTGGAAATCCTATCTGAAGCACTACCAAAATGAAATCAATTGTTCTTTGGCTCAGGGCCTACCTGTCCAGATAATATCATGTAAATCCAATAATACATTTTGAGATATTTGGTAGAACAAAATAACTAAGAGGCAAATACATAACCTTGTTAGCCTAGGTAATAAGAGAGCTAGTTTGAGATAAATATTTAACACATGCTGAGAATCTTTCTATATTTTCTAGGCTAGTGAATGGTTTCTAACATTGAGTTTTAAAACATAATTACTTTCTAGTAGAATAACAAGGAAACGTCATTAAAAGTTACTTTCACTGACTTTTAATGACTAAGATGATGATGTGGATGACCACTCTGAGGGCTGTAATACTTTGATATGCTATATAAGTTAGCTGTAAGAGTGACGCAAGAACTTTCTAATGTAAAACAATATCACAATGGAATTTTATGTTCAGGTGTGTGAAGCAGGGTTTCTCACAGACAGCACAATTTGTTACCTTTATATTGTCCCCAGAGTGCTCAATTATTTGTTTGATCTTCTTGGGCTTTTTCAAAGGCACAAAAGTATTTGTGATCTGAAATACCATGCTGAGTTTTTCACATAACACACCTGGACGTTTGGATTCATATCTGGAAGATCAAAAACTGTTTTCAATGTTGTTTCAGCTGAAATAAAAATAATATTTCAGACTTGCAGCACAGTGTCCTCCCAACACCCACATTTTGATTAAACACATCCCCTTCTTAGATTAGGTTTTCCTGTGGAGGCAATTTAAAAAAACAACGTACTGGAAGTGCATCTGTCTTCTGTTTTTTTTTTCTCTCCTAGATCGTTGATGAGAGTGTTCAGACAATTCAGCCACAATGCCAAATGTCTAACTTGCACCTTAACTTGATGTGATTATCATTGAATTCTTGAGGGTTTTCACTGTGCAAGAAGACATTATATTGCTGTAGCAGAACCATTCGGCTTCTCTAACCTTAATTCATTGCTGTGTTTTGTTGCCCCTCATCAGTCTGGTGCTTGTTCAAGGAGCCCTGATTATGGCAACACTTTTCATTGTTCAGTGTCAAGGAAGGACAACATTAAAAAAATAGTAAGTCTCTTAGAGCTAACTTTACGTTTTTTACATTTTCCCTCTTTCTGTTTCTGATTTAACATGACAAAGAGTCTACAATGCTATGCTATCAGGCTACTTAGGCACAGAGGTAGGCCTACTTTAGCCTAAATGCTAATGTCAGCATGCTTACAACGACAAAGCTAACATGTTGATGTTTAGCAGGTATAATGTTTACCAGGTTCATAGTACACACTTAGGTTAGTGTGTTAGCATGCTAACATCTGCTTATTACCACTAAACTCAAAATAAAGCTGAGGCTCATGGCACTATATTTAGTGTTGCAGCTATAAAGGCATAAACCAAAGAATTGGGCAAATGTGGACGTGATGATGGCAGTAGCTGAAAAGTTAAGGGATCACCAACACCATTACAATTCCTGAGTGGGACATGTCTGGACCTAATTTCATTTTAATCCATACAGTTGTTGATACATTTGAGTAAAAACCAAAAATATCTACCACAGCTATTTATCCTCTGAGGACCGTAAATGTCTGTACAAATTCTGTGCCTGTAAAATGAGATATTTTACTAAAAAACTTCTAATTGTGACCTGCTGGTGGTGCTACATGAAAAGTCAGGTGATAAGCAAAGTCATTAGGCTTAATCCTCTGGAGACAATGAATGTATTTGTACAAAATGTATGGCAATCATTTCTAATAGTTCTGAGATACTTCAGTCAGGACCAAAGTTTTAGACTGACAGAGATGCTGTTAACATTTTTAAAAGGCATAAATACTTTCTGTGTGGATCCTCAATCAAACTGGAGTGTGATCGCATATCTGGTTGCAGGCTAAAGTAATTTTAGCCTGCTGTTGCCTATGCAACATTAAAGATGAAAGCAGAGAGGGAGTTACATACTGTTTAGGATGGAGAATAGGACCATCAATGCAGAATGCAGCAAACAGTCTCCTGAGTTGAAACTTCACTTAACTTAGGCCACAGGTGACAGTTAAGATTCCTCAATACAATTCATCTCTGGCAACACAGTGTTGCACACACTCAAGAGGAAATGAGAGAATAGGGGTAATAATTTTTTTTATGTTAAAAGGATTGAAAAATCAAGTGTGAAACCATTCAATATCAATATTCTGGAGGTTTTTATTATTCACAAAGCAATTGTTGATGCAGCTGAATTGTCCACAACTATTTTTGATAAAGGATAATCAACAGGACATGAGGTTATTATTACAGTGACAAAAATGTATTCTGGGTTATTTTTCAGCAAACACATAGCGTGAGTTAAACCACATTGTAAATAGATTTGTCAGATGCGTTATCAGACAATGCTCAATCATCTTTCAGAAAACTCTTCCTGCTCCCTGGGACATTAGCACCATATTTCCAGGTATTGTTTTTCAAGACAGCAACAACAAAGTAAGATTTTTTTATATGTTATCATTTCTCAGCATTTCAACATATACTAAAATCCTGTCACAACGGTATGCACTGCTGGCAAAGTCAGGCCTTGTGTGCATGATTTTCATGGATATTTATCTGTATTGTGACAATCACCACAGATACATAAAGCTGTCCATTCTATCTTTAATTGATCAATGTACAGTATTCATGCAGTTGATAAAAACTACATTTGATAGTGTTTCAAATGCAAAAGCACACACTGTAGCCTTGTACATGGGCAACAGTTCTCTCTAAAAAAACTCTGCTGCTGGAGTCCTCATAGGCGACTTTGCACTGGCTTTCTGTTTGTCAAAAAATTGATTTGAAAATACTGCTATTGATTTTTTTCAAGCACTGGATGGTTTAGGGCCAAAATGCCTGTCTCATCCACTGCTGTTATAAACCGTCTAGATCTCTCAGGTTGTCTGGGGCAAGTTCCCTTTCTGTCCCCAGACATGGAGAGGCAGCATTCAGTATTTAATAGCATTCATCCTCACATATCTCGAGGTCTGTTCCAACTCGCAGTTCTTTTAAATCAAAGCACAATACATTTTTGTTTGCTGTTGCCTTTCTAGGGAAAGCCATTCAGGGATGGCAATATCCTTTAGTCAGTCCACCACTTTAGTCCAGACTGAAATATCTCAACAACTATAAGATAGATTGCCATGCCATTTTGTGCAGGCATTCTTGGTCTCGAGAGCTGGAATCCTACTGATTTCAGTGACTTAACCTTGTTTGTGGTTCAGAGTGAAATTTCTTGAGAACTATTTCATAGCTTGCCATGAAATCTGCTACAGATATTCAAGGTCTAAGGTCTTGTTTTTGAAAGATGCTTTATGAATTAACATTCATTTATTTAAAAAGCTGACTGCCTCTGTGTCACAGAGCAGGAATCTAATTTGTATGATGGTTCTCTACCCCTATACATATATACGAAATATTCGTATAGCAATGGAGTCTAATCGCCAAAGACTTTGCACATTTTAGCTGTACAATTTGCATATATCTGCAAACGTGTCTCTCCTGATTGAAATGTTTTAATACCTGGCTGCAGACCAAACTTTCTTCAGAACAATAGTCATTGAAAATTGAAGTTGAAAAACTGAAAATCCACGATCTTTCAAATTGATTTTTATTTGTTCAGCAATGTGAATAGTTTTTAATCGACATCTGTAGGTCTATTTTTCCCACACTGGGCTGTTATTGGCGTGCTGCTCCTCGTGTAGTGTCTGGCCTTTTTCTTTACATTGACTCAAAATGCATTCCAGAAGGTTTTATAGAAATGAGTTAAACCTTA
The DNA here is from genome assembly GCA_013375575.1 of Percina caprodes. Taxonomy (NCBI): domain Eukaryota; kingdom Metazoa; phylum Chordata; class Actinopteri; order Perciformes; family Percidae; genus Percina; species Percina caprodes. The sequence goes on along the minus strand of JABXJD010000110.1, from coordinate 398,781 downwards.
ACTTTACCTCAGCTTACACACATAGTTGCATACAGAACATACTGCACTATTCTTTGTGAAAACTGGGAAAAGGAAAAGTATTAAACGGTTCTATAGAAACCCGAGGGGATCTTTACCTATAATTCACAATAATGAAGGCAGTAGATGGAAATGAAAGACCTTTTGGTTCATGAAATATAGCTGAGGGGTTGGTGCGGTACCTGGTCCTCTTGGTCGTCATTGTCATTATCAAAGAGCAACATGGTTAAATGAAAGAATTAAGGTCATGACTTCAGTATCTTGGCTGTGATTCATGTAAGCCAGCTGTCCCAGGATTTGAACTGCAGCTTTTTGAAGTCCAACTTCAATCATTTTAATGAGTTCATATCGCTGCTGACTGAGATGTCCCTGATGTCACTGCAGGGTCCACACTAAATGTATTCCATTGTTGTAGCCATTGATTTTTTTCTCTCTGATGCATTTATTTTTAATGAGCCAGGTCCCCTCAATGGTCCTTAGAGGCATTAAAAAAGTGACACAAATACAGTAGGATCCCGAGTGGTGCTCACACACAGCACAGCTCTATATGTTAAAGGTGGAGAAAATCCCTTGAAATACGCCAAAAGAAAAATGGTGCACTTCTCACAGTGTAGTCTAGTACACAATGTTCTATTCCTAATGGAAATAGTCATCCTATGTGAAGTCGGAAACAGGCTACATGAACTCAGCACAGTCAAAAAGTTGGCCTCCATTTAAAAATCCACACTATCTCCAAATGTACATTGTTTTGCATAGAAAAGAATAGAATTTGACAAGAAACATAATGCTGCATGGATTATGTTCACAATCAATATATTTCCAGTGTAGGAAGTAAGTATTTTTACCCCATTAAGTCCCAGGGAAAGGGTTTGGTGCATGAGTGGGCGAAGAATGAGCAGGACCTTGACAACAGAGACATGGGTTCACATCCTGAATGTGGTTAGGTTTAGGCAACAAAAGGACTTTGGTTAATATTAGGCAAAGATCAATGGTTTGGTTAAATGTAAATAAAGTTGAATAGTTCTGTCTCGTGCTTCAAATTCAAATTTTGACGTGATGATGGTGTGTGTGTGTAAGTGTGAATGATAAAGGTGCTATATAATTGCATTTACCATTTAAAAAAGCATATTTATGCATACATTTTCCATTTTTAACTCCATTAGTATGAAAAGAACTACATATCCTCTTAACAATGCAGGATGCCTTGATTTTATATTTTAATATAACAACCCAATCACTATCACATATGAATGTCATGTAGGAAATTATAAAGATGAAGCAGTCTTATCAATGTTACCCATGCAGTCACACACAAAAGCAAACTCACCTTGACTTTGTAATTTTGTCTTCAACTGAATCAACATTGTGTTAGCAGCATTGTCCGTCACGACTTACATTGTGTTGCAGCTGTTGTGACTGATACCTTTATGAGCAGAATTAATGGGTTACTCATCTTTAAATGACTATCAAAGCCACCATGGGTACAAGTAAATCAATTTTGACTACATCACAATGTAATTAAACCACGATTAGGGCTCTAAGTCACAAAAATAATGAGTTCAGAAAACTTTTGATTCATTTCTACTGCGCCAAATACTCACAGATGCTATGATTGTGAAAAGACATACTTTAAAAGTGACAATGACTTTGTGACCATTTGTGTCTTGTTTTCTTCACAAAAGATCTATTTGAAATCATTGTAGATCAACCCAGACAGTGTTTCTTTTTGTTGCTTTAGCACATCCATGTGAACGTCATATTTTATTTATAATGTCTGAAAAATGTGCCACAGAGAAGGCTTGGCATCCTACGTCAGGCATCGAAAAAACTGGATGGTGCTCATAAAAGTTTCAGCTCCTTTCAGGGAGAGTTTAGACATGTCTTTAATTATTTTATTTTACATGAAAAGCTTAAAAAAAACATTCACTCCATATTCAAAAAATGGGAAATATTTCTGGGTGCATTCTGAGGGTAACCCCTTTCTTCCATCTTCCAGGTGGATTTTTAGAAAAGATTAGAATTCTTTGAATTAAGAACCAAATGGAAATGGATGATCTTTATGTTATTTAGTGTCCATGTCTAATGTATGGACAATATTATTTGTGGAAACACGATTTCACTGAAATTCTTCATTAGAAACATTGCCCCTAAATTTTTTGCTTTGATGCCAGCAATATTTCTAATGCTCTCACATCAAAAATGTTCTGAGAAGTTACTGAACTCTGATAGTCTCCCATTGGAGATGCTTGTACCTCATTTGTGACATGTTTCTTATTTCAGTCTTTCACAACAAAGTATAAAGTGTGAAGCTTGATAATGATGAGGTCATGCAGGTAAATAAAGTATCAGTGTCATCACCCTGACACTGAATACTGATGCTTCCGTAAATACTCTATTGACGTCACTGCACGACTCCACGCACAGATTAATTTGAACCTACATAAGGTTTGTGAATACATTTCTGATAGCCTTGACAACTCTCTCTTCTCTCACACCTCTGATAAAACTCAACTGAGGAGTCTGCAAGCCTTTGTGTTTGCTTTTCACAGAGGCAAATCTCAGAGGAGCAGCAGTACGTTGTGCTATGACAGTCGAGCCTGGGACGTCGAAGTCTCGCACTTTTCTCCTTTTCTTTATCTTTCCTTTTTTCCTTTCCTTAGCTACTGAGAATAGGCTGAGTCTTCCCAATTAGCAGTTTTCTGTAGAGGTGTTGTGACAGCCAGGGAATGCATTTTACAGTTGTTAAAGCCTACCTGAAGTCCTTGACAGTGTCTAAAAAAGAGAATAGGCTTGATAATAATCCAGAAAACGTATAAAGTACTGTGATGATTGAGTGTACTTATGTTTGGATCAAAGGTGGTCTAATCCATACAGCACATCTGTCCGAGCTGCTTTAACACACAATTCTGAAATTGCAGTCTGCTGCCAGATTATGTAGACCAGTCACAAATCACACCTGCATACTGTAAGCTGGTGGAAGACCTGCACACCTTAGCTGAAAAAGCAAGAAGAAAATGTATAATGGGGAGACAAAGAGAAGAAATGTTACATTGGTGTTGGCGTTTCCTAGAAGTGTCCATTTCTTATTATCTAGCAAAGACAATGAGCAAAGTGTGGATGCAAAATGCAATAGAGTCATTTCACAGATGTTCAATAGAAATATGTTCACCATACTTTTTTTACTAACAAAACAAACCTCCTCTATACGTATTGAACAAACAAGATACCGCATGGATTTTGCCATCTTTGGACCGAGCCAGGCTAGCTGCTTCTCTGGTTTCTAGTCTTTGTGCTAAGCTAAATTAGCCAGCTGCTGACGGTAGCTTCACACGTAGCTATGTACAGCCATGAGAGTGGTGTTAATCTCCATTGCCTAACTCTAAGTGTGTGTAAGGGTATATGTGTATTTCCCAAAAATGTTGAACTTTTTCTTTTAATATGCATATCACACCTCTGCCCTATCTTCCACTCACAACACGTCTGAATAATGAAAATATATATCATCGTACCTCCTCTGTGAGACAGCCACTATCGCATCTCAACACTGTCATCAGAAGCAAAAAGGAACTGATTTCTAATGGCGGTTTTAGTCTTAAATGACAGCCCTCTGTGAGTGCCATTGTGTGAAATCTATTCCAATAACTCCATTGATTAATTTTGTCTTTTGAAATGGCAGCCATCAGTTCTTTTATACTGATACAGAGAGTCAATATGTGGCTTTACTGTTCTCAGTTTTCTCAGTTAACTTCACCCCCTTAAGCTCAGCATGTCTTGGAAATGAAGTAGCCAGGAAAGAACGGGTCTGTCAATGTAATGAACACTGGCATGCTCTCAATAGCGGCAAGCCCTCTAGCTTGCAGTGGAATAGATTTATTTCATTTTCTCATTATTCATATGCTATTTATGACAGTCACCTGCATGCTGATGACTTCCTTTCAGAGATTGTCATTGCAAAAGCATTGTAAATATGAGCACACACAGTTGCAGCTACAGTTTGGTAAAGCATGCTGCAGTGCAGACCAGCTCGCTGTATAATTGAGAACAGGGAATAGCAGTGAAGGGGCTGACCTATATGAAAGGAGCTGTGCATTGCATACCTTCAAACCACTAAATTAAAACCTTAATAAGTGGAGATTGACAGCACAGTTGCCTTGTGTGCTTGGGGAATCTTGGGGAAGTGCTGCCAAGTACTTTACCTGTGTCCCTGAGCTGCAGTGCAGGGTCAGCGATGGAGGTGGCCACCTCAGCTGGGTGTAAAATGGCCAGTAAATTACAAGAGATACAGGCTAGTGCTTGTGTGGATATGTGTGTGTGTGTGTGTGTGGGAGGGGGGGGGCATATAGAATATGCTTTCAATTTTTTATATTTCAATGCTGTTCATCCTCAGAGCTTTGTCTACACAATGCAAGCATGATCAGCCAGGAGATTATACATTCAGGCATCAGGGTACTCTTTCTGCGCTGGTGACTGTTTATGTTTGCTTCTATGCCAATATTTGCATGTGCATGTTTGTCTGTGTGCGTGCAGGTCACCCTGAAGCTTCCAGACCAGATACACAGGAGTCTGGATTGTGCAGAGTGATGAGTGGCTCCCTCGCTGACTCTGCAGACTTGGAACAATGCATACAGGTCTCTCTAACTAATGAGCTATCTATATTGAGAGCACACAGTACGAGCCTCCACTCTGGGTACAGTTTCAATCAGGACAGGACCACCATATCTGGGGAGCAGAGCGTTTTATACTTGTGCTGGAATCAGACCAAGGAACTTAATACAAAATGCAAATCCGCATCAAGTACCTGAGGTGGTTCCAGTTTGTTTGTGTCACAAGGAAAGTGACAGGTTCTTTGGATCAGGATGGAGTAGGGTTAGGAATGCAGAGGCAGCAAGGCTATTTTTGGTTTAGACTTTTTAATAGAGACAGTACAAATGCATAGGATTTGCTTTTCCCAGATTCTGTTACAAAGCACATTGTATATCTGCTACAGTACCCCAAATCGTATAAAAATAAATTTTAAATATTGTCAAAGGTATGTTGTGTGGGTAAACATAGCATACTATATCACATTTACGCATCACAGCACAAAGGCAAAGATGAATCATCTGTTATATTGTTGCAAGCTTGTCGTATTGGAAAGCTCTGCTTCCCTATGGGCTGTTAAAACTGACTCAAACTAATAAAGGTTACACGGGCTAGAGAGTGACGCAGCCCCCCTTGAGGCACGTGTCCAGACTTCTTACTGAGAAATGACTTTACATTATTCATTTTATGACTAATAACTTTATTTTGCAACAGTGCTTAAAACACAGCAGGACCACTACCTTAACTCTAAGATGCCTAACTACCAATGGGAAGCTGTAACAGAGATTAGATAAAATTTCACTCAGTGCATAACAAATTGTCAGTTGAAAATATACAATAAAAAGTGCTATTGCACTGGTAGCAGCAAAATTGAAACCTTGTCCTCCAAGTGCTAAATATGGCTCTGTGTGAGTATGAATGGGGGCTTTTAACCTTGGGTAAATATTTTTACCTGCCTTGTGGTTTTTAACCTCAGGGGAGACAATAGAAAACACCATACCACATGTTTTTGGACTGCTGGCTACATTAAGAGGTTGGTAATGATCACTTTTTTGCACAACATGCAGTTTGTAATGCAAATCTACTCTTATGCTACCAACCATAGCCTGGTAGCAATATCATAAAATATTCATTTTCACAGGAACCCTATTCTGTGGTGGTGCAAAATTGTCTGCCTATGATGGAGAAGTACAAAGATATACTTACATACCCTACAGTGTTCCTGTGCCATATCGTGTACCTGTCAGGGAAATTACAAAGACTAGTGAGTTTGCGTTGGATTTCAAACGCCTAACCTTTCAGTCTTAGGCTTGTGTTTCTCTGGCAGCACTAAATATGTGAGATGCCCTCTAGTATTTTACAAGCTTGCTGTTTTGATCTATGGGGTTGTGATATAAGCTTTAGTTAATAATTGATGTCTGGAAGGATCTCTCTCTCTAGTTCCTTCATACGACTCAAAAATGACATTCCTGAAAATAAGAGGGGTCTTCTGCAGGATGAAATATTTCACTTTGTGAATCACTGATGTACATGTGGGAGTTCCAACCCCCTCCTCGCTCCCTTATTATTGTGCAAAGTTCAGTGTTTTTTAGTTTGCAATGGCCTTTAGACTAGTAAGGATAGGCTGTGCTGACCTCATTAGTGGTTACTGGCTAGCATGTGACGCTAGTGATGTGTGTCCTGAAGTTTCTCTCCATATGCTAAACAACAAAACTGACCTTCTCTTTGTCTCATGTGTCTCTACATGACTAATTAAGTTAGGGAGAAGAGGACTAGATGATGACTGCTTTGAAAGGAGACACATGAGAACGGAACATTGCTGCCAAAGCTAAGCTGCTACTGAAGGGTGTGTAAGACAAGTTTAGAGAAATAATTTACATTTATTTGCTTTCTTGCTGAGAGTGACATAAAAAGATCACCACTCTGGTTGGAAAATATGAAGCAACAGCCAGCAGCTGCTTAGCTTAGCTTAGCTTAGCATAAAGACTGGAAATAGGGGGAAATGGCTGTTTACAGTTTTTGTTGTACAGTAAGCTAAGCTAGCTGCTGGCTGCAGCGTAATACTCACTGTTTTGATATGAAAATGGTAAAGCTCCTCACATCCACACAGACAAATAATGTTGTCCTGCCCATAGATGCCGTCCGATCAGTAAACGCTTCTATGTGTCATTGTAGAGGGCATGGACAGTATTTGGCATTAATGTTTTATTGTCATTTAATTTAGAGGACCTGTTGTAATGTTGGATTGTATTTGGCATCACACTACAGTAAACAGCATCAGTTCTCATTGGAAACTGTGGATGGATGCATGGATGGATGAATGGATTGATGGATAGAGATAAGAAAAATGTTGTGCAAAAGAAAATGGAATTTATGAATTTGCATCTGATGAATATGAATGTTACAATAGTGATTGTACTAATTATTATTCAGTTATCAATGATACCACAGAACACTAAGGGGACAGATTGAATGTGAACATCTATAAGTGATAATTACAAGTCTGTGTGTCATTGTTGTGCTGCTGTGGGCTAATGATGACTTGATATAGACTCCCACTGTGCTGATATTTATTTGACTAGTCCAGCTGAGGGATGAGGATCAGGTTTGTCCTGCAGATCTCTAAAACCCAATGTTTTTATTTATAATATTCATATGTGTGGTTATTACTTAAGATTTCTTTCTCCATTTCCAAACTGCTGTAATAATCTCTGAAGTGAGTCAGTCAAAAAGAAAAAAGACACAGCCATGAGGAAATCTTCAACAGGGTGCTCAGACTTCTGTCACAACCACACAGCCTGTAAATGGACATGAAGGACTTCTTAAAGTTTTAATTACAAGCTACTTAAGGAGAACTTTGGCCTGCGCTGTGCTAATATTTCAATATTTCGCTCTCAGATATTAATGTTTGCAGCCAGGGTATCTCCGAACTAAGGCTTATTTTTATTTTTGCACTCTCTGGGCTTCCTCTGACCACCTAAAGCCATTCGTCAGGAATCACATTTCCTAATCTAATAAAGGGGTAAATCACCTCGCCATAATTTCAAAAGATGTCCCATTTTCATAAAGAACAATAAGAATATGGCCATAATACAGTATGCTTACTTGTGTGAATGTGTTCTCTAACATGAACTTTATGTCAAGTTTAAAAGCATCTTTTCACAACTAACTTCTCTCTAGCTTTTATTTGAGGCACCAAATAACAATTAAATTTGTATAACAACAATGGATAATCACATGGAGAAAGCTATCAGCACTAACATCTCATTTAACTCTAATGTACAGGGCCACAAAAAACTCATTGAAAAAAGATATTAGGCTGGGAAACAATGCATGGAGAGATCAATCCAAGTGTGTAGACCAGTGGGATATTAATTAAAGAGATAGGCTGTTTTATTTTTAATGGAAGGTACAGATGGGCTCAACATCTATGATGTTTTCTTTGTTTTATTTATTTATATAAGTCTGGTGGCTTGACTGTAACTGTTTTTTAAGAACATTGTTTCCCAGAAAGTAAAAGTAATGACATTTTGTTGTGAAATAAATTCATATTGTGACATTGAAAATGAAATTAAAGAAGTCATATTTTGGGGTGACCTCTATCTTACCCGGCAAGTGCGTTTGCCCCATGTTGGCTAAATCCTGCAGCGTTCTGAGTTCAAATCCAACCTATGGCCCTTTGCTACATGTAATCCCCCTATCTCTCTCCCCCTTTCATGTTTATACACTGTCAAAAATAAAGGGAAAAACTCCAAAAAATAATTCAAAAAAAGAAGAAGTCATGTCTCATTTTGTGGGGACTAGAAAAGATAACATTTACTCCGGAGAACTTTATTTTGGTATTTTACTTAACAAACCTTTCATTAAGTTCTCTGCATACTTGGTCTTGCACAAAGAACTTTACATTGAAATATGCATAATAGAATGATCCATCACATATTTTTTTGTGGTTTTATTCCCCACTGAACCTTATTAATCTTAAACCATCAAACACAACAGATACAATACTTAGTAAGGGTGTATTTATTGTACAGGATAGTCTAAAAGGATATTAGCTTGTTGGCAATTCTAGCAGATGTGAATATAAACACATTTTCAAGATAGGGAAATGCATCATCTATAAAAACAATTGGAATCACAGAAGAATGTTATGTAATTAGTTGAGATTGCTTATTGCACACTACGTAGTGTTACTAGTTGACTATTTTCTGTGAAGATCCATAGAGATACGTTTGAGACTAATTTCAAATCAAACCAAAACCACTTATGAAAATGTGGTCCAAAATACGTAATTGGCTATATTTTACCATTTTGGTCATGGTAAAAGAAATATATTTCTTGTGGCCTAGCATGTAATTTAATTTCTTCTAATCCGACACACAGGTTAGGCCAATAATTATTTCAGACCTATCACACTAATTTGTAGTTTAGGTCATGCAACATTAGTGCATGTTTTCTTCTTCTTGGCAGAAATGAAATGAGGTATCTATTCCCTGTAGCTGAAAATTATCTTATTGTTTCTTCAAATTGCCTGAAGAATTAGCGTTTAATAAATGTGAATTAATGTAACTTTACGTTCATTTGATATAATGTTGTTTTGGCTCCAGGAAGAGCTGATCGTCTAGGCGTCTACAAAAAAATATATATATATATATATATATATATATATATATATATATATATATATATATATATATATAAAAGACTCCTGTTGTTGTAGTCCTGAACAGCACTGAGACAAATTCTGAAGATTAAGCAAAAAATATAGAAGAATGATCAAGATTAACGTAATGGTGAAAATCCACCTCAGTGATGATTAAATTTGTGAAAAAAAAACTAATTTGCAAGAGTTGAAGGTTAATGAATTATAGTCCTCATCTGATGTACAATAAAATAAGTAGAAAATAAAGTAGAGGACAGCAGTATACATATGACATATTTCAATGTATCTGTACAAATCTGAGTATCATTACACCATTTTACTTCACTGACAACATATTAGATGTCTGAGAAAGAGTAACTCAAGGATCTGTTGTATCAAATAGATAGAACCCTGACTGGGTTCAGAACACTTAACTGGCTGCCTGTGTTGCATTTCACTGTATCTCTCAATGATGTAATTGAAATCATTATTTGAAAAGGCAATTTTATCTCCTGGTGCCTCAGAGGTGGGTTCATCACTAATTGAAGTGAATGTCTTGGGTTGCTATAGCTACCTCAACACCTTCTATCTCAGCATGAGTGGTTCTGTAACACATCTGAATGAAGGCAAACTACAAAAATGTACAGAAGTTTCACACTTTTTTCCATTCCTTTTTTTAGAGAGAGATTTAATTACTGAATTCGGAAAGAGAGATCAGTTTTCTATGGCAATTGTGTGTGGCTTTTGTCACACACACACACACACACACACACACACACACACACACACACTGCTGCACACTGCTTATATTCAATGCAGCACTGAAGGCAGATGTTAGCTTTTTAGCTGGAGCAGAAGGGTGAGACAATGTACTGTGCATGACTAATGTCCTGAGTGTCTTTGCTCCTCTTTTTTACTGTTATGAGCACCGGAATAATTTAAACAGTGAACCAGACATCAGAGTGTAAAAGGTCTAATTTCAGAGATGGTGCTCTTTTTTTCATTCACTGAATTCTATTTAATTAGAAAACAGACAATAATCCAACAACATGGATCGCTGTCATCTCATTCCTTTGTGTGCTTTTCACACTGTCTGTTCACAAGTTTCCATCATAAAAGTATGAGCTTAGGGACCATAATGCAGTTTGTATTCAGCCTGTGTGACAGGCGGCAAAGCAGCAATCTTGTCTGTCGAAAGACAATAATTCCACTCAGCTGCCATGTTGTGCACACAAATGTGCTATAAGACACCAGTCCTGAAATCTGTCACCTTGCACAGTGAAGTCAAAAAGATCCTCCATCGATGTTTGATGTTTAATGCACACCTCCCAAAGTTTGCTTGTGCTTTCATTTGCCTACACAGGTTTTATTTTGACATGTGGTTTCTAAATCCTCAGTTTAGTTTTAGAAAATTAATTATTGATTTAACATATGCCATTTACACAGCTTTGCCTTCCCACTGTGGCTACAAAGAGAAATCTACATTATAAATAAAAATGGAAGTAGTACTTTCATCCAGAGCTCAAACTCTAAGTCTACTACTTGATTACTCTCCAACTATATTGCTGGTCAAACTATTGTTTAAGTCATTTTTTAATCACAAATGCCAAATATTCTTAGTTCCAGTTTCTAAAATGTGACATTGTCTGCTGTTCACTGATTTAGATCATTATACATCTGAAAACCTTTGGGTTTTGTGCTGTTCCTCAGATAAAGCAAGTGATTTGAAAATGTCACTGTAATCCTTGTAAAATGATGGCTATTTTCATTCTGTTTTGACATTTAAACTATCAATTGGTTAATTGAGAAAATAATCAGATTAATCGATAGCCATCTAAAGGTTAGTTTAATCCATTATTGAGAAATTCTTTTTAACACAGGCATATTAGAATCAAAACAAGACAAAGTGCCAAAAACGAGACCTACACAAACCCAGCATGTGCGCAACCATTCGTGTCTAAAATCAGAAGGTACTGTAGGTCAGGCAAAAACCCCACTATGATCACTCCACAATGTCATTGCAGATGTAGCCCAGACAAGCCACAGCAAGTAAAAAGTTGTGCAGGTGCCACACACACAGGCATTACTTTCTTTAAGACGTCGTCTGTATTGTAATAGTTGGACTGTGCATTAGGTTTGCATTATAGTCAAGACTTGAGCTTTTTAGCCAATGTTCTCCATGATTGAAATTCTCAGTCAGCCATCAATCTGCATTATAGACTAGTTTCCCCTTGTCTGGTGGGGGCTAACTGAAACAGATTGAGACAGCTCTTGCTCACTGCATCACTAATGGCTGCCAATGAAAGACATCTCTGTGCAGTTGACCCGTGTGTGGAACAGGATCACGTCGCAGCTCAGAGCGATGGGGAGAACACAGCTCAATACAGGGAGTCTCTTCAGCATCAGTCACCAGTCAACAGCATCCTCATCCTATTGACTAAATGTTGCCTAGAAATAGAATCTAATCACGGGGTTTGGACAGACTCTAGTTCTCCTAATGGTTTACCATTAGCTGACTGGAACAAAGCCCAAAGTATAGTGAAATATACCTTTATATTCCAGGGTGTCAGCATTGCATGGCAGTACTCCTCCGTGCTTAAATACAACAGTAGAGACCAGGGGTGGTTGATAGAGAAAGTGATTACTTGCTCATCTCTTGTTTGAGCCCTTTTCATTATTTTATGCCAGACACCCCTATATTAACCCTGAGAAAAGGGCACAAAAAAACAGAAGCTACATTATGGGAAATATGCATTTTCTCCATTCAGCTGTTGAATGGATAATACAGGAGTGCAGCCCAGAAGCGAAGCAATTTTCTAAGCCACTTTGCAGGCGGGCCACAACAGACTCATTACCTGCACGGCATAATTGACAGTGATCCCAGGCAATCCTGGTAATTGATTACCTAGGCCTTTACTAGTGAAAAATGCAAAGCCTCATTGTATCTTCCATAAAGGCCCTGTTAGGAACATTTCCACACAAAGACTACCAGAGCCAGAACCAATAATGTATCTAGACCTTTCCCCATGGGCCCCTAACATCTAAATATTTCAGATTATGTATAATTACCTATATTCAGTCTGATATTTTACAGTGTAATAATATCTGGCACACTGCTGATCAAAACCCGAATAAAAACCCACATGGGACCACGTGCCTCTACAAATATATAACTTCACTATTAGCCTACGCAGTTTTTTTCAGCCAGGTTGAGATGAGGAAGCGGGGGTATGGCCCCTCTCCCCTCTCGTCCAGGATTCAGCCTTCAGCTCCTCCTCTGATGCATCGTTTGCATCAGTAGGGAAGCACTTGTCTGCGCGCTGCTGTACCTCCCCACAGTGCATTCACGGACTCCACTTTATCAGGTGAGGTGATGACAGACAAACGCTCAAGAGTGAAAATGATATGTTTTTAACACGGCTGAAGTCGAAATTAACGTAGAATGGAGAAGCGCCTCGGTCACTGCCTTTTTATCATTCCCTCTGAGTGGATTTGGCTCTTCACCCTAACTTCCATCCTGGTCGGAACAAAAGCAGAGCTAAGGTGCGTTCCCTCGTGCCAGCTGCCGCTAATTACAGCATTTCCCAGAGAACTCTCAGAGCTGGATTTGACTAATTTTGGCGAGGCACCAGTTGAAGAATTTATTGGTTTTACGGAGGGGTCACCGGATACCAAACCCATCGCCTGCGGGGACGAAAGGCACAACGTTGCGGAATTCACCGCGAGCGAAGAAAGTTCGTCCAAAGTGCAATCACGGTCAGGGGTTCATAACACAAGTTGTCTCAAAAAGGACGCGTTGAACGGACAGCAAAAACTTTCCCACCCGAAAGTGTTTCCTGGAAGTGCTTCGACCGCATCTGTCACTTCTCCTAGTGAGGCTAACGTTACCGAAAATAGCACCGGTGATGGAAAACAGAACAGCTTTTACGGTGAAAATGGGGCACAGGTTGATGTGACAGTAAACGAGGATACGGATGTGGCCAGTTGGAGACGAACACGGAATGCGAGGAGCGCAGAGACTTGGTCTGAACTCAGACCTGAGGGCGGGGAGGGCGCTTCGTTGTCGGACCAGGAGTTTGAGCTCACAAGTTCGACATTCGCACTCACCGGGGACACTGCTCATAACCAGGCGATGGTGCACTGGTCCGGACAAAACAGCAGCGTGAGTAGCTAATGTGCTCCAGATTTACGCACGGACCTCTTTTGACGCAGTGTGTGGTCAGTGTTGACTCCCTAATCTTGCATGGTAATTAGAGTCATTTAAAGTAGTAGTTTTGTGTTGGCAGAGCACATGAGACGAAACTGAGATTAAATGTGACTGCTGAGAGGTTGCAGAGTTTGAGGTAATGTCTTTGCTTGCATCATCTCTCTCTCTCTCTCTCTCTCTCTCTCTCTCTCTCTCTCTCTCTCTCTCTCTCTCTCTCTCTAATTAACACACACGTTTTTTTAATGGATTAGCCTATTTGGCAGGTAGGTTGAAGTTTAATGGAAACAAATGAATACGTCAAAGAAGTTTAATTTTCTCCAAACAGTTTTGCTGTTTTGTTCTCAAATCACAGATAATTGGCTGTAGGAATGTATTTGCACCTGTCTTCTTGCTAGAGCCTTATCCCCCTTGCTCAAGATAGAGAGATGGTTGATCCTGCTAAAGGTTAAGTAGACAGCTCACTGAACACAGACACTCGGTCCAAATGTGAAAGTTATTATACAGCAGATAATAAGATTAATAATATAACTTCACTTATATAACAGTCTTTACACTAAGCATGTAACTTGAAGTGCTGTATACAGTGAAGAGAAATGGGTGGTAAAATGAATAAAATTGTATCATAGTATTATTGTAAAATACTATATATATATATATATATATATATATATATATATATATATATATATATATATATATATATATATATATATATATATATATATATATATATATACACACACACAGAGCTAAAAGACAAGTTGAAAGCTAACAGAAATAGATGTTTTAACCTCCAGCAAACCCAGTTTAGGAACATCCAATTTTCTTACAGTGTATCTGTGGTTCTGAATATCTAAACTACTGGAGGATGTGAGTGAATCTGAAGGCACTCAACAAAAAAAGCGTAAGCCATTCAGAGCTTTACTGCAGGCCTATACATACAAGCAAAGGGACTTTATAATCAATTTGGAAAAATACTTGGAGAAATGTGCAGTTCAGCCAAAAACCACGCTCACTCTTTTTTTCTTGTTTTGATTAGGAGTCAAGCAGCAGAGTTTGAATTATTTCTCGTCGCTAAATAGACACTTTGGTAAGACTAGTGGAATGTGTTGTAACCTAGCCTGCTTGAGAGGTAAGCATGAATTAGCTATTTAACATATTGCTGGCTTAAATTTCACCCTGGTAATATTTCTGTGATGAAAGAAGCTGATTTGGAGGTGTGATTTAATACTTAAAGCAGTGTCTACTATCAAAGAGGGCTGAGGCTTGATGTGAGGAACCAGAGATCCAAGAAGGGCAGCATCTAGACTGAGAGCATGCTACCACATCCAAGTCATGTATTAATGATTTAAAACGCATTCAGCAAGACCAACCCATTTCACAAGGGGAGTTATAACAATGCTGCAATAAAATAATGCAGCCAACCAGAACAGTAGGCTATCTAAAATGTTTTAAAACTTTTGAGCCATGTAATGCTTAATAAACATATATCATCTGACTGTTAGTCATGGAAATAAAACCCAACAAATAGTTTGAGTCAAGTTTATTTTTTAATAGTTATTTTGTTTCTTACTATTGCTGTCATTAAAGGAACAGTTTGACCTTTGGGAAATACACGTTTTTGCTTAATGACTATGAAGCCAGCAGGTGATTAGCTTAGCTTAGCATTAAGACTGAAAGCATGGGGAAAACAGCTAGCCTGGCTCTGTCCAAAGGTATCAAAATCCACCTACTACAACCTCTAATGTACTTATTAAAAAGCTATATCTTATTTGTTTAATCTGTACACATACAAACAACTATTCCTTGGCTCTGTTAAGCGTCAGGTATAATTGCCGTTCCCGACCTGTCGCTCGTAACGTCATGGGAGAGCCATAACTATTTATACTTGCGCATGGTGGTCGCGACTCTAGTTGCAGTCTTCTCCAAAACAGAGCTGGCACAACTGAGGAAAGGCTACCAACTTTGCTGTTTCTACGGACCAGAAGAAGAAGAAAAAGGTAAACAATAGCAAAGAGAAGAAGAAAAGCACTTTGAATACTTTAGAATGTCTGCTTAACGATTTAACCCGACGATTTAAGTTTACAAGAGAGACTTGCAGTCACTTTGAGAGTCCTGGCATCCGGTTGCCCTTGAACTTGTCCATGCTTCCTGTTTCCGCTTTGTTGTGTGCTGCTCAAAAAATAGAGTGGTGCACGACCTCTGGTTGCGCACTTTTAAACCTAGTGCGCCTGCGCGATCTACGTCATTTTGATGTCACATTGTCGCGCAACAGGTCGGGAACGGCGACTGTAAAGAGGAATTTAGCCGTTTCCCCCTGTTTGCATTTGTTATGCTAAACTATAAGCTATCACATCACAGCAACATTATCACCAGAATTTGGCATAATTTTTTCACAGTTACTCTTTCTAGTGCTGTTTTGAGAAATGTTTCCGCTGATAACACAGAGCCTCATCCAAACAATGTAACAATGTATTAATGTGTGTGTGTTCCTACTTCTGCAACGTGCCACACCCTTTCTCTCTGTGTAGGTGCAGGCCACGTGATCCCCAAGAAAATGTGCAGATTTTCCAGTTAGTGTACTCTTTAGAAATCTATTTAAAGTAATAATCTACATGTATTTCAAAAGTGGCCAATTTTCTTTCCCAAGTTAAACGTCTTTGTCTCACAGTTCAGTCATTATGGCAGCAATCCGCTTCCCTGGGTTTATGAGAAGATTATGAGAGGTTTAGCAGCCAGTCACACATCAATAGGCAACCTTATCTTACAGAACGAATAAGGAGAGAAAGACCATTTGTAAAATGTTTAAGTAGATACATTGTCCAACAAATACAAAGGATGAAGAAAGGGTTTAGAGGCGGGTGAATGCTTGCAGTGCTCACATACGTTGAAAATGAGGCTCCTTTTGTGTGTGAAAATGCTTCTGTGTTCAGACACTTCAGGCAGTTCCCACATGTTGATGACATTAAATCAATTTTTCACACTTAAAACACTCTCAGAAATTCAGACATTTGTTTGCAGCCTACTGTGATAGTGTTAGTTTCAAATTTTGAGATCTGATAATTGGTTTAGTTGTGGGTCTCCAGAACATCAGTCAATTTGCATACCGTTTGTTTTTTGTAGTTTTTATATTATTTATTTTTATTATTATATTTTTTTCTGTCCAATTCCAGATTTTATTTTGCCAGTCATTTGCTGCTGAAGCCTAGTTGGTGGGTGATACTGTTACAATGTTATCATTTGCCTAATGATCAGAGTTTAAAACTAAGCTGCAGTATCATTTCAGCCTTTCAATCAACATGAAAACTGAGGAAAATGTAGTGCTTAATCCATTGCTGCTTCTGAACTGATTCATGTGGTTATTGTCCGTCACTAACCCGAGTTTGTGAAAAACACCGACCTCTGCACTAGCGGTATTTACAGAATCTTCAAAGACTCTTCTATCTATATGAAAATATATTCCTTCTGTTGAATAATAAAAACATATTTTTTAACTTTTCCCAAGTTGTGCCGGCCTATGTATGCTAATGCATAAGCAACACAACCTGGGCCGAGTCCATAACACGCAACCTTTCAATACCAAGTGTCCTCTCACTGAGAATTGAATTGCAGCAATTCGGTGGCATGCTTTAAGGATTTGAAAAAAAATGGAATGAACATTTATGGCATCATTTTGAGCAAGTAAGCCTACAGTATTATTAAAAAGATGCATTTGAGGGTTTGCTTTATTCTGAAGTTGAATGTAGCATGAATGCTGCCATAGCCTTGAATTTGTTTACCTACAGGAGCCAGTACAGTAGATACTAAATCATCTTCTGTTGCAGAGGATGTTAATCAAAAATCCACTGGGGCTTAATTAGCATCAGCCAAGACCACATGTTTTACTGAATAAAATGTTAGGGATTCAATGTCTGAAGGTTTCCAATGTCCAGCAAGGCATGTTTGATTTTGTTGGGTTTTTATAACTGCAACAGGTCATGCCTTGTACTCCAGGGGTGGCTGTTCATAAAACATTCTGCATGTCCTGTTCCCCTACCTCTTCATTATGCTATTTTTGTCTTCTCTAATGCAAAATGGTAAAAAGCTACCAAGCAAACTAGCGATAATCATGACCTTCTAAGAGGTAATATGATGAAGCATTTTAGTTTCATTTTTGCATTCTGCATGTTTTAGTGAGTCTTGTACATTTTGTTAACTCACATATACTTAAATCAGCCATTCTGTACAGCCTTAACATATGATTTCTTTGCTCACACTGTACTGATCAATTGGCCTGTCATGACGTAGGGTGGTCACACTGATTACGCACAGAATCCACCGTCGATTTCGTCCAGTGACAATTTAAATGAAGTTATCCAAAGAAGAAAATTTTGAACATGCTAGAAATTAATCTGATTGCCCAGCAGCCAGATCATTGATGGTTCAAACTGAACATTACAAAGCAACTAATGTATAATGCATTGTATGCTCTGCTTTACAATAATATTAGCTTGTCACTTACAAATAAGCAGAACAATATTAACTCTAGAGCATTTTTTAAGATTATGGCATTGCTTTTAAATTAATTTGAATGAATTCCTAGTTTTAAAATGTTAGGCTTTTACTCAGGTACTCTAGTTTCCTCTCACAGGCCAAACACATGCAAGTAAGGTAAATCACCAAAGTCTAAATTGCCTATAGGTGTGAATGTGTTTGGCATTCTGTGTTAGCCCTATGAGACTGTCTGTCCTGGGTGTTGCCCAATGCATGCTGGGATAGGCTCCAGCCACTAATGACCTTGAACACATCTGTCCTATTTTGTTTCCACTCAATTCAACTGTTTTAAATACCACACTTAATAACTTATAAGTATAATAGTAATTAATAAAACAGATTCTCCCCAGAAGATATACAAGCAGTACACTTTATTATTTATAAAATATCACAGTGGACTAGTAAAAAGGGACATTTCTTTTTTTTTAAAGCATGAAGTTGTCATAGTTTTAAGTGGACGTGTGCTCCATGTTGGTGCCAATACGATAGAGATCTCTTCAGCACCAAAATAGTCAAGTTGTTGATGTAGAGCCTGTGCCTACATCTCACTGGCCTTCTTGGCAAAAAGGGGTCCTAGTAATTTTTCTCCATAGCTGAATGGCCACTTCTTTAAGATTGAGATTTAAGATTGTGAGGCAAAAAGGTGAAAGTAATCAGTCAAGCAGAGCTAGGGATATTTTCAGGTTTAATTTAAACTTGATTCTATCTTATTATGAGATGTTAATTACAAGGATTTACCTTGACTTTTTCAATGCCTGCATATTATTACACAATTTATCACAAATTACTGTATCTACAGCACGTTCTGCTGTCAGTGTGCAGCATGGCTTAATGGGTGAACTCTTCAGTCAAAACAATCAGTAAAACTTTAAATTAACTTTCTGACATGACACCTAAGATTTATTCAAGGTAACATTAAAGTGAATTGTGACTTGCTGCTATTTAGCTTTTAAATACACACAGTATACTATTTTTAATAAAAATACAGAAGTTGCAGTTTGCTATACTACAGCAAGATCTAATTTGGTTGACGCTGAGACAATTTAGTCAATAAGTCCTCGCTCTGCATTTTAAATGGACAGACAGTGCCTTAGGGGGAGGAACAGAAGACTTAATATGACCGATAGTTAAATTCAGTTTAGTTCTAGTCCATTTTATCCCTCCCTACCATCCCTACATTGATTCTTCTATCTAAGCATACCGTCACAAACAGCCCTGTTCTGGACACTGTAATGCATGCAGCTTCCTACACATAGCATGTTGACATGCTCAGACAACCCTGTGGCTGCTGCTTTCAGTACAGACCCCTGCCAGCTCCACTCTCTCCTGGGTGGCTGTGATGGACAGGCTGCTAGGGTGGTGGGGTGGTGGTGGTGGTGGTGGGTTCTGTGGTATTATTGTTTCAGGGAGTGAACATAACACATCCTGGCAAAGAAACATAAATAAATTCATGAAATACATATTGATAACAATTGTAACAAAACGACTCGATTTGAGACAACCAAAGACAAATATTTTTTTTCTATTACAAATTCAAGATGTGGCATTGCCTACATTGCATGGATAAACAGAAGGGCTGGTTTTTAAAGCTTAGTTCTGCGATGAAACTACCTGCAGGCTGAGTTTAGCTCTGCCAAGCCACCAAGCCTTCCTGCGGGGAGGATCTCTAACGCCTTGAAATCCTGCAGCGTGTTTTTCTATCAGCAAGCTGTGTTCCCCCGCATGGTTTTTTTTTCCTCTCCATTGCGTGCTGTCCATAGAGCAGAAATGCCATAAAAAATAGAAAAAGATTTGATCTTAGACCATGATACAGTTAATTTGGCTGGAACAAAGCAAAATGACATCTTACCTTTCATTACCTCAGCCAAGGTTATTCTTTCTACACGGTTTGTTCGTCTGTTTGTTTGTTTATTTGTTTGTTTGTCTGTCTGTTGTAAGTAGGATTATGGAAAAAACTACTGGCTCGATTTTCATGAAACTTGGTGGATGGTTGTACCATGGGAAAAGGAAGAACGTGTTAAATTTTGGAGCTGATCCAAATCACGTATGTAGATACTTCCAATTTCAAATTGTTCAATAGTGTCAGAACATAACCAATAGTAGAAATTAGATAATAATAATATAATAATAATAACAATAATAATAAGTTATTTGATATAGCACCTTTTACAGTCACAAAGTCACAATAAAGATTTGTTAAAATACAGTAGGATCCAAAACAGAAAATATACAAGCAAAAACAAATACAATACCAATGAAGGTAAAAGTTTAAAGACTAAAAACCCCAAATTACAAACATGAGACAAAAGTGAGTTGAAACACGTGTGTCTTCAGCTGCTTTCTAAAAGCTCCAACCAAGACTCTAGAATGTAAGGTAATAGGAAGGGCGTTCCACAGAGTTGAAGCTACCACTTCAAAAGAACGGTCACTTTTAGTTTTCAAACGAGTGCGTGGGACCACCAGTAGTCCCTGGGTCCTGAGGACCTGAGGGACCTGTTAGTAGTGTACGGATGGAGCAGGTTAGAGATATAAACAGGTGTCTAACCATGCAACGCTTTACATATAAGAACGAGAACTTTAACTTGGATCCTGAGCTTGATCGGAAGTCAATGTAACAAAGATAAAACGAGTGATGTTTGGCATCCTGCTGGACCTGGTCAACAGTCTTGCAGCAGAGTTCTGGACCAGTTGTAGACGGTCCTGTTACGACTTGCTGAGACAGGTGAAAAGTTAGTTAGTTAGATATAAAAACCATGAGTGATCATCTCATGCCTGCATGTCACATTCCACATTCACAGAGGCTAGTAATCCTCTGAGAGAACAGGTACAATTTTAACACCACCAAAATTGAAGGTGTGGCTTTGGAAATGTGATGTAAATAAACACACATACTGTATCATTTAACTAGTTATACTATTACTCACATCCAAATGTGAATTGTCTGCAAACTGGTCATTACATTGTAAAAACTGGTTTTCATAACATGTTCATAATGTTTTTTTTCTGTCTAAGCATTTGATATTTGTACATATGTGCATGCTAAGATGGTCCTGAATGTATGTTAAGTATGTGAAATAGTTCCAGTTCATAAGTACATGATAAATGCACATCTGAGATGACGAGGCTTCTGCTAGGCACAGCCATATTTTGACTTAATTCTAATTGGATTGGAGAGATATCCAGACAAATATGGCTGTTGTGCTTGCAGATTTGCATATCATAGAAGACTGGACTATCTGCTTTGGTGGAGATCTGCACTCTCCGAGTGCCATTCTAGTTTATTTGTTAATTTATTTTACTTTGTTTTCATATATCAAACTTATGTTGTGCAAGTTCATATTTTTGTCATATGTGCTCTGCAAGTGTTCACTATTTCACTGTTTTTAAAAATTTAAATGACCACTGTATCTTTTGAAATGCATTTTCCAGTTCTCTACTAGTCTGTGTGTTTACTTTTAAACTTAGATGGTCAGCGCCTCAGTGCTTCATCTATGAATCAGAAACACTCATAGTTGCTGTTTTGGTTTTTGGCCATTGCTGAGTCGCCACTCATTTTGTGTTTCAGAACTCTTTCATTTGATGGTGGCCACCTGCATTACTCATTCATACTGTATGAGTTACACCATCTGGCTGTTGTAAGAAAAGTCTCACATTCAGAACCTTGACTTTGATTTAATCACTGAAGTTTCCTTTTTGGATTTAGAGTGATGCAGAAACCTGAGGTTTCAAACACTTGCTAAGAAGTCATATGGGCACGATAAATCTTTCCCCAGCATATTTATGTAATCTGCTGTTTTACTTTATTTATGTCATAGAACATGTAATTTATTCATTATTATGAGAGTCCAGGGAGCTTTTGGTTTGTCAACATGCAACCAATATTCTACTATCGCACTCAGCACTTTCAAACAAGAGTGATAAAGAGTTCAAAGAAAGAAAGAAAATCTCCTTTCACAGTGAGCTCAACTTTTTGGTTGGGTTGACAAACCTACCCTCTTGCTTTCTAATCTCGCCTGCATTGATCAGACCCCCTCCTAATGCACACTGAAGGTTCCAAGCTCAGCAGGCCACAGTAGCCTAGCTGCTGCACTAGCCTTGACGTTCATTTATGGGTAAGAAGCAAATGATGCGAGAGCTGTAGCCTGAAGGAAAGCCGTTTCAGATGACTTGTCAACCAAGCTTCTACTTCCACACAGATTCGTGGTCTCGACACAAGTCCAATAAAGTCAGACTGTTCTGCTTGAAAGCCACAGCTGTAACACAGAGAACCTGTTATTTGATGCTCATAGATCAATAATATACCCTCTGCCAGTATGTTGCCATCAGTCACATTGTAGCTGAACTTTTTACTTTAAGAATCACATTTTAAAATTATATTATATTAAAACCCAGTGCTGAAAACAATGACCAATAATGTTTTATTCACTCCTCCTTGTATAATGATATCAGGTGTTATTACGACACCCATAGCTTTTTTTTGTGCAAAGGGATGTCACTTTATAATTCATGATTGCAGTGACCTGTTATCCATGTGAGAGCCAACAGCTCTGACTTCAAACAACCTAGCTTCAGCACAACATCTGGTCTATGAGGAAATTTTGCCATTGTTAATGAAGTGATATAAATTGATATGGCAGACAAAAGCCTCTGTACGTTATGTGTCTCACTTTGAAGTATAGGTGGATGTGTTTTTCCGCAGGCTTTTGTTGAGTGAATCACAGTGCCAAAACAATGTAATACATAAGGATTTCTTTATTTAAGGTGTTACATGATGCTGTTTTAATGTGGTGATTTTATTAAGTGAAATATCATACTTCATGCCATACTGGCCCCTGGGGTTCACTGCCACGTTGTTAACACTTCTGTGGTGTTAACATCTTGTAGGCAGGTGTTCTCAAGCTTCTCCTCCCAATTAGTTTGTCTTAGTTGTGACATTTGATGTCACCGGTTATCACTTCTTTGAATATCATTACACAAAATCTTATCTGTCCTTTGACCAACCTTTTATATTTAAAGCTGCTTTAATTAATTTTATTTGTATCAATAATGGATCAGATTTGGTGACATGTTAAAATTTCCAACTGGCCATTGTCAGCCCAAACCCACATTAAATTAGCAGAAAATAAAAGTGCCCCCAGAAATACAATGTGCAATGTACTCAGCCAATCACTGATATCCTTCCAATTACCCAACCCTAGTGAACATTAATGTTGATTTAGAATTTGAATGTCAACACAACGCTATGATACGTTATTTGTTATAGCCCCGATTAATAGTAGGGATGCACGGAATCCAGATTTTTGGGGATCAGCCAATTATCAAATCCACTGGTAAAGTTTCTGTCAAATATGAAACCGAATACCGAATACCGAATCCTACTCCCATCCTCAATCCATTAATACAGTAAACACCATAATGAAGTAAACAGTGTCCACAGCCTCTAAAATGGTTAAATGTAACAACTCAATGTTGAATTCATACGCTCTTTTCACATCGTAGCAAAGCACATCGCTATCGCCAGATGAGTGACACATTTTCGCTAACCAGAGTATGATTAAGGCATGTTGGGTTTGTGAAATAAGGAGGCTAATGTTAGCTAACAAGTTCCCACTGTAGGGAGACTCATTTACCAAGAAAACAGCTGACAGCCTGGGAGAGCCACTGTCTGGTTTTTAGCTGTGACTGTCCTTCCTTTGCCGTACCTGACGTTGCTGCATTTTGGCTGTTGTCTGTAGATTCCTTTATGCACAACTCGTAATCTTTTGGATGTTTCATCCGCAAATGTTTTAACAGTGGCAATGTTGTGTATTGTTTAGGGTCCTTGTCACCAAGAGACAAATCGGCATTGCAAATTGAAATCATTGCTGGACTTGATTTGCCTTCTTTTGACTAAAAGTACTGTCAAACAACACTTTCTCTGCACAAAAGTTCCATTTTCACTTTCTCACAGACTACTGCATTGAACGGTCCACCTAAGTAAATACCTTCTCGTAATTAATGACGGCGCCATTACGTTGACCAGCGTAGTGTGCCTAGTGCAAGCACAGAGTTTGGTTCGGCAGAAACCGAACCCCGTCAAAAAGCCCATTACTCAGAATCCAAACCCGAATCCTGGATTTGGTGCATCCTTAATTAATAGCTTTTTTCCCATTGCTTGTTCCTGTAGGCTCAAAGGCGACCTGGAGCTTAACCCATCATGCATTGGGCAGGGAACACTTTAGACACATGGCCAGTGTTTGATATGTCATATTTGTCTTTATTATTAATATTCCAGTCATACCTCTTGTTACCATTGCTTTTATGGAATCATCCATCTGTTTAATTGCTGTAGCTAAATGTGATGACAGTTTAATTGATGAGGCAACAGCTGATGAGGCTGGATCAACTGGTTGGTTGCAGTGAGAATGAATCATAATGTGTATTCTGTTGCTCCTTTCATTTGTCTCAGGTGTTCATTCCCCCTTCTGCTTTCTTGATACCCCACCCCTTCTCCTCGTCATACAACACCTCCATTTCTCAACAGTAATCTCTTCACCCTAAGCCCTATAAGTCCCCAGTAAGCCTCCATTCTTTCTTACATAATGATCAAATTCATCCCAGTCCATTTACCTTCATGGTTTAAGATTTACAAAGGATTAGAGGTTGAAAAATCAATTTGCTTGCTATTGGATGTCAAGTAATCCAGTTTGGAGATATGTTGGTGCCACTGCAGTCTAATGGGCTGTGCACTACAACAAATGTGACACATTTGTTGAAATTCAAAGGGTAATATATGCTAAAACATATGGCATTATTTAAATCCAAAGGGCATTAAAGCATTAAAAGAAGCTTTGTCCAGGGATTTCAAATAGCAATTTAATAGCTTTTTGACATGCCGAACTCCAAATACCTGTTTCACACAGAAAGATCTACAAAGTGAATATTGTATCACTGTATTTATACGGCAACTTCCACTGTCAACATCCCTCAGAACACAGGAAACTTCCAGCCGGCAAAGTTGGATGCAAATTACATCCGCCTATAATCCTGGATCCTTCCCAAGCAAATGCATAAAGTTAATAGCCATACATAATGGGGGATATAGTTTGTCCTAATTTTCAGACTGCTGCAGGTTGTTTTATTGCATATGACAGTGTCCATGAGGGTATGACTTTTAGAAGGTATGAAGGCCATTTTATTGGAAGACCATAAATCTCTGCAAACCATTCGGGACACCTGGTACCATAGTAATAACAAGAGCTATCGATTATCTCTGAACTAAAGCTCATCTATTTAATACATTCTTCACAAAGCAATAGCAGAGTCAGTTTTCTTCAGCTTATTCACAACAAGGGCAAATAATTGGGAAATAAAACAAAACTGGTTAATTTGAAATGCATTGCATTGGCAGCAAGAGATTCTTTAGGAACATTATTTAATGTTCACAGTATATACATTGAGATATCGTGCAGGTGAAGATACATACAGTATGTCTGTTAGAAAACATAAATCAGCACAATGATAAATGTGCAGGACATGTAAGACCTTTTTAGTACAATGCATATATTGTTATACTGATTAGTTCATTTTAGAGCTGAAAAAAATTAGGCTAGTAGATTCATCAATTAGTAGACGAATTAATCAGCAACTAATAATTGTTTCTGTAATGTAATTTCTAAAGGAAAAATAGAAAACTATTTGTTTCTAGCTTCTCATTTGGGCATTTTAGGCCTTCAGTTATATAGGACAGCCAAAGACATGGAAGGGGAGAGAGAGGGTGAATTACATACAGCAAAGGGCTGCAGGGCGGAGTTGAACCTGCGGACGCTGCATCTAGGAGTAAAATCTGGGCGCCTGACCTGTTCTACCACGTGTGCTACCCAGGCACCCCTAGCTTCCCATTGGTGAGGATTTGCTGATTTTCTATGTTTGACTTGTGATCAGACAAAAAAAGGATCTTTTATCTTGTTAGGCTCTAGGAAATTGAAAATCCTACATAACAGGAGATTCTGAATAGTGTTTTGTATTGCTAAATCAGTTACTTTTATTGTGTTTTGTGATTTAGCACCAGTAAAGCATATCAACAGACAGTTGGTGTTGACTTATTTAGCTTAAAAACACCTAAGGTACTATCGTTTTTTAAAATTAATTTTACAGCTGCTGGAGTTGACTGTCACATTTGGATTCAAGAGGCTTTTATTTAGAGATGAGGACAATTGACTTGTTTATGCTTCTCGTAGTTGTCACGGTGATCTCCAATCCATAGCAGATCATTATTTGGAATTTCTACAAACTGTGCAAGGTTTTATAAAAGTTTACATTTTTTGTTTACATGATAAAGTTCTTTCTTATTATGGAGAATGTTACCCCAAGCTCTCATAACACTCGATAATTAGAGGATAACTATGAAAGGTTGCCCAGAGAGGCTTCTCCAGGGAGCTGTATGATCTGCAGATTTTACGATTGCATGGTGCAGGCTGGACACTGCTTGAGCGATTCATTTGTGTAAAGGGTGAAGGACACAATGTGAACAACTCTTTTTGTGTGAAGGACTGTTGAGATGTTACCAAACGCCATTGTGGAAAAATACATTTTTTGGACAGAGGTTATTATAATAATTGAGGTTTTCACTTATATTACTGCCTCACTGAGAAGAAAAGGAGATAACAAGTACAATGTAGCTAAACATGGCTTTGTGCCTCAGTAACAACATGCGTAGGGACACACAAGTTTTGATTTAGCTAGTTAGTCTCTCCTTAATAAATGAAACTCAGGCAAATAGAAATGTCCACAGTGAACCATTCATTAATAGCTGGGTCAATTTAAAAGACATTTGTAAATCTAAATTTTGTATGTATATCAACTAAAGGCCTGTTCATTGTAAACCACATGCAATCCTCTTATCCTCTAAATAAAATATAGTGTTGACTTATTTATTTATTCAGTCATAGTTTACCAGTGGTAGCATTTGCTGGTAATCCACTGTGTTTTAGAGACCATTATAGCATGCATATGTGATCATCTTTTCCTCAGAGAGTATGCACAATTTTTATAGCTTCACGACAAACAAAGCAATGGATTGACATGCCATCACAGTTTGTTTGTATTTTATAAAGCTGTGTCTGTCAGGGAGATTAAAAGACATGTGCAGGGAAGACTCGGCTCTATTGTTTCATTTATGTGACACTTTATTGCTGCTGTTCACAAAACTGATGCTATCACTCCTTGGAAATAATCTGTTTATTCTGTTTTTTAGGTGATCCTCATGTTGACAAAGTACTACGACTTCAACTCTGGCAGAGTAACAGAGAGTTCTTTATGGAGGTAAGATCTTCTTTCTGGTATTACATATCAAATTGATTGTGATTGTCAGAAATCTGCTACAGGAAATGACACATGGTTAAATGCAATGCCTTTTAATCTGCTTTATATATATGACTGAAATGTGTAGCACTTTTATGCCTTACTAAATTGAAAATAAGTTTATTTGAAATTTATGTAATTGGAGTTTTATAACAGTTTTTTTGTATGAAACAGTAGTTTAAAACTCTGTGTTGTCTAATTAAACACAAGTAGCATTACTATGGTGTATAGAATAACAAATGACAATATGAATGTAACACAGTCTAACAGTGAGTTTTCAGCTCATTGTCTTGCTGTCCGGCTGGTAACTTTACTGTTTTGGTTCACTCTTACTGCTCTCATACCATTGTTTTGGGCTCCAAGTTAACATACAGATGTTCATTGAAAAGCTCTAAAAACCAAGTGTACACAACCTGCTTAGCACCAAACAGCAGACAGACACAGCTGGTGAACATAGGATTTAACAGCTAAAGAGCTTGATATTTTGGAGTTGGATACTAAAAACAGACCTGTAACAGAATGAGTAATGGATTTGTCTTCATCATACAACTCCAATCGAATGATAATTTTGCTCCCTGGATTTGTACTTTTTGCAAACAGATTCACTATATAAACTTAAAAGGTGATGCTATGTCAATGTTTTGTTCACAAATAGTTTCTGCTACCCTCAAGTGCCCCATTGCATGTTTAATCTGCAAACTCAGTTAGTGGCAATTGGAAAGGGTTGCCACTTTAATACCTTTCTACATATTAGGTTTTAATGAGGTCAGAACAAAAAAAAACATGGTTATTACAGTTGTCATTATTTTTACACATACAGATTGGGATCTGTGAGACTCCAAACAATCATCAATTCACACTGGTTAAATAATCAATAATGACTTAATACTTAATATGAAGTTCCTATAAAGAAAGATCCTATAAAAATTATAAAAACACAGGAATCCACAAATCTTTTATTTTTTATTATTTATTTTTAGGAAAGCAGTGCCATTTTTGGAGGACAATTTACATTTTTAGTATATCTAGTTTCAAATTTTTTTCATTTATTAATTTTTTATTCAGCCAACAGGCAAATATTTTACCCAATCCTCCATTTGAGTTCTGAAACATAAAAATCCCAAACATTAAATTATGTTTTTACCCTAACGCATCAATAATAAAAATATCTCATCCCCCCTCAGTGCATGTCACAAAGGATATTCTTGTTTACTTTGATAATTAAAAAAATCTCCATTCATCTAGAAAATTGCTTCATGACTTCTGCTGTTGCAATTTTCTGCTCGCTTGATATGCTTAATGATACCATCAGCATCTTAATCTTAGTAGATGTTCCTCCTTTCTCCTTTACTCTCCACAACAACCTATTTACTTTATACTTATATTTGAATTTTAGGTCAACTGATTATGGGACCACATATGAGAAATTTAATGAGAAAGTCGGGCCAAAAACCATCCTAAGCTACTTGTACGTGAGTCCGAACAACAAAAGGAAGGTAAGTCGTATCTTGTAAAAAGAAATCCTGCCTGTATTGAAAAAAATCTGTCAATTATTATCGCTGTGCAGCAGAGTTTTTATCATTTATACCACATAGCAGCCCTGCAGGTGCACCATACGTTTGTTTAAGGCAGTGCATCGCACAAGTACATATAAGCCCTGTGGAATGGATGCTGTCAAGGTGGGCCGTTGATTCCCCCATCTCCTTTCTCATCTCTTCTCAGATCATGTTACTTACCGACCCGGAGGTGGAAAGCAGCTTGCTCATTAGCCTTGACGAGGGGGCGACCTATCAGAAACACAGCTTAGCCTTTGATATCCTCAGCCTGCTTTTTCACCCCGAGCAGGAGGACTGGATTATGGCTTACAGCCACAACCAAAAGGTAATGTGTAGCTGTCAGTATGTATTAAATAGCTAGAATAAAACTGAAAAAATATCTCTGGTTGCTGAATAAGGGCTGTTATATGTGATTCACTTTCTGCTTATCATGCACATGTTAGCTCGGTGTGAGTGTTCTGCCAGATTGTTGTTCCGTCCAATTATATATCACAAGCCTGTTGGGTCACAACAAAATGAATATCTCTATTAAATGATATAACACATCTTTGTAATCATGTTCAAAGGCATTCATTTTGAAAATGACTGCTAGCTTTCAGGACACAGTCAGAGACATCTACCACTTAAGCCAAGGCTGCGGTTGCCAAAATAGAAGCAGCTGATCACCTGCTCATAGGTCATAAGGTCTGGCTGCAGACTCTTAACTCTGAATGGATGTGTCCCAGAAAACACAGGGCAAAGTTAACGAGGAAGACACACTCAAACAAACCACAAGCTCACACAAAAAAAACACAATTTGCAAGCATAAACACACGCTCTTCATTACTCTGTGTAAGGACCCTGCTGTCTACTTTACTCAACACCACTTACGTCAAACTCGGCCTTCCCAGCATGCTATTGGAAGACTTGATTTTCCAAGAGTAAAACAGGCAAGATCTGAGAAGTGAGATAAATGGTGCAGGGAGGAAGATGAAAGCTTAGTTGAGAACCATCGACAGGTCCAAATAAAGACGCCATGGAGAATTTTGCCTTCACAACTTTGTAAAAGCTAAATTCAATGTTTTTTGTTTTTTTAATTTAACTGCTAAAATTAACTTTAGTTTGGTTTCATTTTTACCTTTATGGATTGCCTGTCTTGTCTCTAAAAATAAAATGCTCTTAGATAAGGCAAAATGATGTTGATTATCCTTGTAAAGCCCTGAGCTTAAGATGCTTGCAGCTTTATCGTTATGGCAAGATGACAGGCCTTCTTAAAGCTTGAAGTCTACCTTAATGGAATAAAAAGACTACAATGGCAGTTAAACACCAATTAGGCCAAAATCCTGCTGATTTACTATAAGAAAGAGACACTTTGATTTTAACACAGAGACCAATTTGTCAGTCCCCACTTCCCTCTTTTCCAAGGCATCATAATAAATAATAATTTTTTTGCGTCACTGTATTTTTACAGAAAACTATGCATTTTCTCAATGATGCATTTTCACAAAGTATGCATTCAGTTGTGCAATATTCAAAAGAACATCAACACATTGACGCCACAAAATCTACAAATCTTGACAGCTTCTTGATAAGACAATTAGACATTTATCAGGGAATTATCTTGGATATTCTGGCGTGGGACATTCTTTATACTGTAACTCATTTTGTTAATGCAGTCCTCTCATTTTCAGCTCTATGTCTCTGTTGAATTTGGAAGGAGATGGCAGCTTGTGCATGACAGCGTTGTCCCCAACAGATTCTACTGGTGAGTTGAACAATCAGTTATTTGTCTTCCTGGAAGAAAAATGCTGCAATATTTGATATGTTCCAAAAGCACTACGAATAACAGACAAACACAGAATTATAATTAATTAATAAAAATGTATTTTTAGCATTCTGTTCCCAGCAGTTGTACAGAGGGGAAATGCCCTCACTGTACATATTTACATGCTCCATAAAACATGTTTATTTTTTTTGCTGAAGATGCTAACAGTGGTGTGGGAAAATAAGAGTAAACATACTGCATTAATATTGCATCTTTTTGATCAGTCAGCAGCTCATTTACAGTAATATTAACAAAACAATGTTATTGAGCCAGATTTGAACCTAGTTTAGAGTGCCAAGTGTACTTTTAAGAAATGTCACGGAATTTTAAGGAGTGGTGGAAGAAGTAATCAGATTTACATTTAATTTAAGGTCAAATTACAAAAGTAATATCATCAAAATGTGCTTAAAATGTCAATATGAGAAGTATTTTTCCCTGTTTGACTGATAAATATATAATGTAATACTGTGTAAATACATTTTTAAGATTATTGAATTGTAAATATTTACATATACAGTATATCAATGCATTTTTTGGTAGAAGCTACACTTTCTTTCTTTCTTTCTTTCTTTCTTTCTTTCTTTCTTTCTTTCTTTCTTTCTTTCTTTCTTTCTTTCTTTCTTTCTTTCTTTCTACCAATCAGATCATATCCAATTTATTGAGCAGGATACTTGATGTACAGTATATTGCACAGAATCCACTGTGGTGATGTGGCAGAGAGCTTCTTGGTGTCTCTTAGAGTGTTTTAGCGTTATTAGCTGTTACAGAGATTATGGCCCAGGATAAATATTTCATTTATAATGGTTTTTATAGTTGTTGGCGACAGAATCCCTTTCACACATACCTAAAGAAGCAGAACCACTGATTAATCAAGCAGGATGGTATGACCTACAGAGTAAAGAGTAATATATAAACTCCACAAGAGTTAGTGACTCTCTCATTGTGTGTGGTTTGTTGTTGTTTATTGTGCCATGCAATACAAATACAAATTCACAGCCGACATGGACTAATGAAATAGCAAAAGTACTTTTTAAGTATTTTTTTATAATCATCTATCCAGAAAAACTCTGGAGAAGAAAAATAGTAAATCATCAAATACTGAGTAATAATACATGATCAACCATCTTCAGGCTCACCTAAATCACATTGATGTAATGTACTTGAGCTCGCACAGAGATCTTTGACTTTTAGTTAGTTTCTGCTTCACATAGGGCTTCTGTAAGCTGCAGTTGTTTTCCATGAGAGAATATGTTCAAAATTTAAGTTTGTACCAAACATCAAAAGACTATCTTGCCTCATACATCAGGAACAATTTGCACTAAGTTTTCATAAATATTACAAATATATAATGACTCTTATCAAATAAAGACTTCACCTCACTAACCCAGATAAATATGTTTCTAGTGAGCTGCATATTCACAAGCCAGGTATATATTCTGTACAGTTATGTGTTTACATAATATTAATATACTGTATACCATGCATTTCCAATAATTATTTACAGCTTTGGTTTATGTACTAATTAAGGACAATGGTATCTGAAATTTATTTAGCATTACCCTAAAGTTTGAGCATTACATGATCAATCAAAAGACAAAATTGTTGATGTCTACATATGCCCTTCCTTTTGACTTTGAGGAAATAAATCAAACAAAACATGACAGGAAAAAACCCCGCTTCCCACACATCACATATCAAGTATGAAAGAATGTATTGCATCACATCCACTGCTCATCTTATCTGAAAAGATCTGACAAACATGATTTACAAAAACATGTTAAAAGCCAACCGCGCTAGGCAGACATACTGGTATGTGTTAGTTATGGGAGAACACTGTGTAAAATTGCAAGGGTTTATTTAAGAGCAAGCGCTGCTGTTCCCTGATAGAATTGGATGAAGTATTTGACAGAAAGTCCATTAAAAGAGATGGAGCTGTGAGGCAATTACAGAGTGCTGAGGAAAGCAGGACGGGGGCTTTTTATAATATAGTTCAGACACAGTATGGAAAATGAGAAGAAACCCATCTTCTGTCACAACAGCTGCTATTAATACAACAAGTGGCACACTAGTCACTCCTGTCACTCTGCACGTCATAAATGATCTCTACCGAAAATGAATGAAATGGCTAAGTGCACCTTATCCACAAAGTACAGTGCAGGTCAAATGTCTCTCAGGCCAGTGTTTATATATACAGTTGTTGTGTTATTGCTGCTGAGGGAACAATTAAGATCACAGCTGTATTTCCCTTGTCCCTTTACACATTCAATCAAATGTTAACCACAAATATTGCACTTTTGATAACAAAAAAAACTAACTATTACTGTGAGTTAAATGCATTTAGTATGTGAACAGTTTTCTCAATTTTTCGTTTTTGTTATAATTATTTCCACATTGTTACTTTTGGAGAGAAGCAAAACAGTTGATGCCTCAATGCCTTATGATCAAAATAAATAACAAGAAACGTAAAATTACAAGATAAATGTTTTGTAACCACTCGGAGTAGAGCCACTGCTCCTTCGCGTTGAAAGGAGCCAGTTGAGGTGGTCTGGGTATCTGGTGAGAATGCCTCGTGGGCGCCTCCCTAGGGAGCTGGGAGGAGGCCTCGGGGAAGACCCAGGACTAGGTGGAGTGATTATATATCCAACATGGCCTGGGAACGCCTCGGGATTCCCCAGTCAGAGCTAGTTTATGTGGCTCAGGAAAGGGAAGTTTGGGGTCCGCTACTGGAGCTGCTGCCCCCGCGACCCGATACCGGATAAGCTGATGAAGATGGATGGATGGATGTTTTGTAACCAAGGCTACTATTTGAATAGGCACTACGGAAGTTCCCATCCTGGGTGTCACAACCCAGCATCCCGAGATAAATCTAAAGGGATCACGAGATAGTGAAAGGGATGAGACAAAAACATATGATTCTGGTACACAGAAATAGTTACTCTACATTTTCTCAAATGTTTGCTTTTTTTCTGAACCGGATACCTTCACCCCTTTAGGACTTGGTTGTACCAGCTATTAATACATCTCTTAGTTTGTGTGTAAAACCCTTATAGAAGCCCTATAGTAACTAGCTAGTTTAACATTTTTAAACAGCCTTTTGCAAATGATATGTCGACCATATTTCATATTACTCTACTTTTCATATTAAATCTACAAGTCTAATGTAGTAGCAAGCTCATGCTAGTTTTGTCAGTTAATTCAGTTAGAAATAAGCAACAGGTACCACTGGCAGTGTGTGTCAGTATTCAACAACTATTTATTTTTTTATTTACTTAAAAACTAGCTTGTCTGGTGCACCCAATTTTAATTTAGGTGCATAAATCTCCACTTGCATTATTACTGGGCTAAGTAAGACCTGACAAAGAACTTGTGCAACCATCTCCTTGAGTTGGAAGTTTTCTAAAGGACTTTTAAAAAATGAAATACAACAATTCTAATAACATTATTTGAGAAGTAAAAGAACTATCTGAGATGGAAAATCAGTCTTTGGATGACAAATTTATTTTCATGTGGGCTAAGTTGGGGTAGAATGGTACACAGAGGTCACGGTTTGGTACGAGTTTGGTACAATGGAGGGAAAAGCAAAACAAAAATGCAGAAGGCAATTTGTTTTTATTGTTTATGTCTCAGGCTGTACCACCTAGTGTCATGCAGTCTCTCCCCTGAGCTAGCTGCAACAGCCTGGAGTGTGTAAAGTAAGATGTAAACAGTAAACTAAGTACCCCACATCATCTCTAGACTCCGTCTGTAACTTTTAAACTCTGCAAAGACAAACCAAATGACCTGATTAATGCAACGTTATAACGATGTCTCCCTGCCATTTTCACTGCAGAAAGCTGCTCCCTGCCTGGCTAAAGCGACTATAGTATTATATAGTATATGTTGCCTGGGGCAGGCCAGCTTAGCAGCGTCTTTCTCCCATCGTGTCCCACTGTCTCTCGCACCTACATTGAACCCGCACCCTGTCCCCCCTCCCCTTCTACCTGCCCACGCAGCGCTGCTGCACATGAGGAGAGCAAAGGGGATGGGCTGTTCCTCAGTCAGAACAGATCGCTCGCTGTACAATACTGGTGTCTTTTCTGCAGAAGATCTTTGTCTTTTCTACAGAAAGTCGACAGATTTGTAGTTAGACACTTTTTTGAAAAAGAAAATCGCTAAGGGGGTCTAAAAAGTTGCTAAATCTAGCGACAAAGTTGCTAAGTTGGCAACACTGCTTATTGCTGCTATCTCTGACTCACTAAAACTGCATACATAGGCGGAGCTCGGCTACATATGGCTCGCCAATCAAAGCTTCAGAGCTAAGGCGGGGCTACAGATTAAGTGTTCCTGAAGAACCCGTTTATCTTACAGTATTTCCGTGTTACAGTAGTTCTGCGTTACAGTAGTTCCACGTTACAGTAGTTCTGCCTTACAATAGTTCCGCATTGCATTAGTTAATTTACGCGCAAGTTATATTTATTTTTATAGCATGCATTCTCTATGTAAATTCATGCAAGAAGGTTGGAAACTATTGGCCTAAATGTGGGGATAACACCCTATGGTAAGGGTACATGAATTATCATGTATGCCAGTGGTGTAGTCTATGTGATACGGCACAGTTGCTTGGCGGTCATTCTCTGTGCAAACATGAAATTAACTAATCTGAATTGCTAAAGTAGATATGAGACGAAAGCCAACTCAAACTACACTTTCATTATTTTCGTAAGCCTGCCCCTGAAGCTACTGTAGCTTCGAGTGACACTGCAGCAGACGGTAACGTTACAAAACCACAGAAAATGAACCTGATGAGGCTGATGCTATATGTGGTAACATTACAAAAAAATGTATGGGGGTTGTCGCTCTGGGACATGGGCGAGAATGAGGCTGGGAGGGAAAAATCACAGTATGCCCACTACAAATATCTAGACTACACCACTGATTTATGCTTTCCTGATTGTTCCTAAATTACTACATGAATTAATTCATGCTTTTTTATTCTTTAAGTCATGCATACATTCATGATAATTTATGTACCCTTACAGTAAAATGTTACCCATATGATGTAATTTTTAATGGGCACGTCATGATTAAAGCACACAATGTCGTTATTAACGAACACTTACTCTTCAGCAGAAATCTTATGTTTCTTACCTGTTTGTAATACTGTTACAGGTCCAGACTGGGTTTAGACAAAGAGCAAGGAATGATTCACCTGGAGATCAGTGTCTCTGATGGACGTGAGTAATAAAATGATGTTACATTGGCAACACAGAAAGATTAGTCAGAATTTTAAACAGATTTCATGTCAAATTAGCAACATTTGTTATGATTCTTAAATCTTGATTAAAAAAAAAACAAAAACAAAAAACACGAGTGAGAGCTTTTTTTTGCTGTACTAAAACTTGCCTCCACATCTGAATTGGCTGCATGGAGACTCTTTATATGATTAAGCTAATTCATTTTTCAAGGTCCAGGCTGTGACTTAGCTCTTTTTATTGGCCACAGTGCACATAGGGGGGAACTTCCATAAGGCCTTGAGTGTTAATGTCCTGTCCCTGGGGACACCGCCTAATTTGGCTGATGCTAACACACTGGGACTACTCTGTCTCTACTTTATCTATTAGTGACAATGAGGATTTGCCTCCAAAATGTTGTTTCTATGGCTCTCTTAATACCATCAGCATAAGCTAAACCTTTATTGGGGACTTTAGAAGGCTGTTTGTTTTTCTCTTTGTTATATTTTTAGCACTCATTTCTTGCTTACCCACAGGGTCACAGTACATAACTTGTAAACTTCAGAATTGCTCTGATGGAAACAAGGGCAAGCCTTTCCCTGGATTTATCATCCCTAATTCCCTGGTGGTTCAGGATGAATACGTTTTCATCCAGGTGGGTTTTTATTGCAAGGTCTGGCTTCATTAAAAGACAATTAAAAGCTGTAAAACCACTGCATTCAATCGCATCTTAATGTACAGTCATGTTTTTCATTAACTAAAAGGGGCCATTATCCTGGGAAAGGATGGCATGTAATTGAAATCACAACATTGTGTATTATACTACAACTCCACTCTACATAATCCTAATACATCCTAATACATCAACATCAAACCCTGAGTTTTGATGGTGGCTTAAATTGTTTGATACATGCTGCTAACAATCAGTGTACACAGTGAAGTTTATGAATATTTACCTGAAATTCGATTAAACTGCAAATTGCATTATATTGCTTTTCCAGGTGCCAGTAGGTGGCCGTTCTGTCCATTATGTGTCCTATAAAAGAAATTCTTTCTACCCAATGAAGCTTCCCAAGTACACTCTGCCAAAGGTAAGGCTAGAAGGGATGCAGTTTGGTGAGTTGAGCACATGCAGAAGAACAAACAGTAAAACAAGTGCAGCATTTATTTTACTGTGAAAGATTTCTTCAGGCTTATTTGTGGTTTCATGATGACTTAGTGAGGGTTGATTATGAGTATGGTTGTTCCCAGTTAATACTAATGTCTGCTGACAAACACATTAAATTGTTTCCCCCACATTATTATCCTCCTGAAAATTGATTCAGTTATACACGACTAGCCTACATCTTCAGATCTTGTGTTTATTTAAGACCCATGCACAGTTTTTAATCAGTTGCCCTCCCGCCTGTATCAACAGATCTTTACCTAAAATATTAATTTGGAGTTGCAGTTTCCCCTCAACACCAAAGGAATGTTTTTTAAGGAAAAAATTAATTTTGCATTTGCACAAAAACAGTGTTCTGCACTGAATACCATTTACTAAAAGCACAGCAGGATGGCTTAGTGGTTTTAGAGACTGTGTCACAACAACAGATTTAGTGCCCACAGTGTTGTTTCGATCATGTCCATCCATCCATGTAGACTGTGAAAACGTTATTAAGGACACACATCCCCTACCTCACCTCACTCTGGAGAAGGAATTCAGTCAAACTAAATGGAGCCTGTCTTAATTTTTAGTGCATGGCATGAAACGTTTAAGGTCTAATCTCTGCTGGTCCTGATTGAATGATGTCAAGAAGTGACAAACTGCTAGCTCGCTACTCCAGCTCTGTGGCCAATGTGTGCACACTGATATGCAGATTCACACTGTTTTTGTTGAGAAAACTCCTTTAAATTCATTCTTAAAACCTTGTTGGCATCTAAAGTACTCATGAATTTCACATATTTAGGACTTGCAGATAATCAGCACAGATGACAACCAGGTGGTGGCAGCGATTCAGGACTGGCATCAGAATGACTCCTACAACCTGTACATGTCTGAGTCCAGAGGGCTGTTCTTCACCCTGATGCTGGAAAATGTTGTGAGCAGTGGAGGACCGGAGGGCAATATCATGATAGACCTCTATGAGGTAGGCGGTGGCGATGTCAGTCATCGTTTCACATGTTTTTATGTTATTCAGGCATGCTGGACCAACTCATAAAACTTCTGCAGTTTATAGTTCAATATGTTGTGTTCATGAATGTTAACTATCAAACCAATGAGTTGACATGCTTCATAATAAAAGTGCAATTATACATGCAAAATCATTGTCTGCTATGCAATTCGACTGTTTGTGCAATGCTACACTAATATTATGTATGTTCCAATGCTGCCCATACTTGTAATACTCTAAATGAATTACATTTAATTAGCACTGTAATGAAGTTTATTGACTGACAGAAAATCAATAAGCAACAATTTTGATAATCGAGTAATCATTTAAATCACTTATCAAACAAAAAGCTAAACATTTGGTTGCTCCAGGTTCTCATATTTGCTGCTCAAAGTTGAGGCTTTGCTGTTTTAGCTGTTTTGTTTAATTTCAAATTGATTTTTTGACTATATTATCTCATCATCATCTTAAACTACTGGCCAGACAAGAGTAAGGCTGCAAGTAATGATTATTTTTATTCAAACAGTTTTTTAAATGAATTAATCGTTAGGTCTATAAATGTCAAAACTAATAGAAGTTGACTATTGGAATTTTCTAGAGCCAAGGGTGATGTCATCAAATGCCTTGTTTTATCTAACCAACTTGTTTTATCAGTCCAAAACCCTAAATTGTTCAGTTTACAATCATGTTAAGAAAGATAAGCAGAAAATCATCACATTTGAAAAGCTGGGATCTTTGTTTGATAAATGACTTAAACAATGCATTTATTATTAATATATATGCTCATTTATTTTCTGTTGATCAACTGTTGCAGGTCTAAACAAGAGAAAAAACTTGAAGAGTTCACTTTATATTCTTCCTAAGAACATATACTGAACATATACTGACATTGTATCGACGATTCATTGGAAAAGTAGTGGACAGATTTATCAATAATGAAAATAATGCTTAGTTCATTCATCAATCCATTCATATTGACATGCAATTTGAAGTCCACCTAACATTGAGAAGAAACTGAAGACTGTATCTAAGAGCACCATACACATTTAAATTCATGGTTTGGAAGCTTGAATAAAAACAAGAGATTCCAAGTAAAGTACCAACAGACAGCCTAAAACTTTGCTTAGAGTTCATTTTGATTTTCTGCCATGCTTTCCTTAATTGTACCTTGCACACAGATTTCTTGGATGTCCTCACCATAATGGAACAGATGTTGGTACATTTCATTCTGCTGCATCTGAGTGTCTCGCTCATGTGCACTTTCTGTCTGCTTTTATTATCTTTTGACATTGTTGTCGCACAAAAAACATTTTGCTGGTCTTTGGGTAATGTACCATCTATACGCAAGTTTAGGAATCACTAGTGTCACTTAAAGCACATAGTCACAATGCAGGGGAAATATCTGCTTTAACTTGTGCCCGGAACATGTTATATCGATGTTGACAAATGTGCTATGAAATTCACAGTGACTGCACATGTATGCATCACTTAAGATTATCCTCATCTGTAGCCAACAGTAAAAGCATCACATTGTTACAAACACACACCTAACATAGCCATCAGCATTTGTTACACTCACTGCTCACTGACCTCCACGCACATTGTTTGCCCAGAAATATTTTGCTTCATTGTCCAGTAGAATGTTTGAAATGATAATTGATTCCTTTGACAAAGATCTCTGCTTTTCAAATGGAAGAGAAATATGAACTCAAGTGAGAGCTGAACATGAGATTCAGCATCTCTGTGCCATAAATACAAAGAAGAAGAAATATCTCAAGGCTGCGCCATATGTTGTTTTGATTCAGAAGAGTCCTACAGATGGTCCAAAATAGTGCTTCCTGTCAGTAAAACTGACAACGTATTCTCTCCAAACTTTTTTGGAGCCTTCAGCTTTACTTAACTCTGAATAATATATGTTTTTTTCCTTCCTTTTTTTAATTTGTCCCCCATCCCCCCTCTGTCTCTCATGTTTGCAGGTTGCTGGGATTAAAGGGGTGTTCCTGTCAAATAAAGTTGTTGAGAACCAAGTGAAAACTTATATCACATACAACAAGGGGAGAGACTGGCGTCTTCTTCAGGCTCCAACAACCGATCTCCAGGGAAACAAGGTCTATTGTGAACCAGTAAGTGGGCCACTGACAAGAGATAGATTTATTTATTTGGATTTCCATTATCTTTAAAAAGAAAAACTAGATCATGAAAAGCTGTTGTCAAAGAGTGCAAATGTAAATCACAACAACATAGTTCAGAAATATGTCTATAACTGAAGAGACTTTTCAAATAATTTGGCATACTCAATTTAAATGTACAGTATATCACTTTAACGGTAACACCAATCTCAACAATTATGAATCCAAAAGTTATATTATTAACAATGTTCTATTGTATTCATAAAAAATGTTAGTCATGGTAGTCATAGTCTTTTAATAGTTTAGTGAGGATTTTATCATAATTGTAAAATGAAACATAACATGATATCATAATTATTGGGATGATTTCAGTGCACTGATTGCAGAACAGTAGCACTTCTTTAAACAATATTTATTAGAATATTTTTTAAATTAAGTCAGTCAGAAAGTTATGTCACCATTCATTAAACATCAAGACTGATGACAGTTGAAATAGTTTTTTGTTTTTATTCATTTTAAAGAAAAGTTAAAATGAAAATTAATACAATTTACAATCCTACACAGAGGGCACTCTTAGCAATAAATAACATGTAAAAAGCCACTTTGTTGATTTTTATGAGTCCAATAAAAGTCCCATGAACATGTCCCATCATCTAGACTGCATTTTAATGTACTGTGCATACACTTATAAGATGTTTTAGCAATAATAATACTAACTAATAAAATGTGAAAAAACCCATTTTGATATATTCAGTTTTTAAGTATCAGAGTTAAAGGGATACTTCCATATTGAGCTTCCAGCATAAACTACCCTAACTCAGTTTTAATGTATGGAGACTTGATGGTGGATGATATTATCTATGTAATATGTTTTGTGTTGTGAAAACCTTTCTTCTTTAATTTTTCAAAATTATTTTACCAGATCTCTCTTACTTTTTTCTTAGTTAACAAGACAAATATTAATTTATTTCAAATAATGATAGATTCTCAAGCAATTCATAAGTCAGTTATTATGAAGCCTAATATTGTATGTGATCCAGGTCATTATCAAACCTTTGAATTACATGTTTTGACTACAGCCAACTAATCTCCTCGTGTTTGTGTTTGGCAGCCTTACTGTTCGTTGCATCTACACCTTCATGTGTCAGAGAATCCTTACACCTCGGGAAACATTGTCAGCAAAGATTCAGCTCCAGGAATTATAATAGCGTCAGGTGAAGAGATTATTTGATTTTCTCTCAGCCTTAATGATTTTCCTCAAATGTATCCCTCAGCACTCTCATTCAAATCTTTTCAATTGTTCTGTTCCCAGTTGACAGTTTTCAAAATAAAATGCTGCACATGTGTTCCATGTTACTTCAGTGAAAAGAATAACACAAACATTTTGTTTGTCTAGCCAGAATAAATACTGAAAATAGTGCTGTTGTATCTTTTGCGTTCAGGTGTAGTTGGATCTGAGCTGACCAGCAATAATGTCAGTATTTTCATCACATCCGATGCTGGAAACAGCTGGAGAGAGGTACAGTATGATAACTGTAAGATTGGTTCCAATACCTGTGTTTCTGCACCAGTACTTGTATAAATAGCTTTGTTGAACTTCTTAAAAGCTTCTGTGATAATTCTTGTCTTTCCCTCAATGTATTACAAAACAAAATGAAACAAACATGACTTTAGTCAGGCATTATCTGAAAAAGAATAGGACTCTGACTGAGCTTTTAATACCAATATTCAGATCTCGCTTTTCAGTTCTTGGTGATACAGCCATGATGGCAAAGAAATAAAGAATTGAGGTTTGACAACCAGCATTGTGAAGACATGTGCATCTCTGATCTGTAAAACAAATAAACCAAAAGAAGCGTACCAATTGTTTTTGCCATCGGCTTAAGACAACAAAAATCAACAAAGAGTGCCGCGCTTGCTTGATGCTGTTGTTTGTTCACACAACTAAGACTCTTGTGTAAAGAACACTTGTGGTTTCTACTTGTTTACTGTGTAGGTGTAGTATGCATGTTCCAAATGTTGTCATCGGTGCACACTTTATGTCGACTTGAATGATTCTCTTGTGTGATAAGTGGAAGCTGGTCGTGTCTGCAGGTTTTTCAGGAAGAGTACAGCGTGTTTTTCCTGAATCAAGGAGGGTCTCTGGTGGCCATCCGACACACACCTCTGCCAATTAGACACATTTGGTAAGGCTCTCCAAGGGTGTACCGCATCTTTTTAGAGACTGTACTCAATCTTCAAAACAAGGAGTCAGACTGCTTTTCTGTTGAAGATTTTCTTACTGAATTCAACTCTATTTGTGGCTGGTCTGTCTTTGATCAAACCATTGTCCTCTCCCTCAGGCTGAGTTTTGATGAGGGCAGAAACTGGGACAAATATAGCTTCACCTCCTCTCCACTCTATGTTGACGGGGTGCTGGGGGAGCCAGGAGAGGACACCCTCATAATGACGTAAGATTTGAAGGAACCATAAAGCGCTCATGTGTTTCTAGTTTGTTAATTATTGCACTGGGTCATTATTTATTCAAAATGGTTATAAAAGGGTTTCATAAGCCCAAGATGTAGAGGAGTTTCTTTAACCCACAGTGGAATAAATCTGCCCTCTTATACACCATGTTTTGACCTTGTATTTCTGGCTTGTTTGTGCAGAATATTTGGTCATTTTAGTCATCGATCGGAGTGGCAACTTGTCAAAATTGACTTCCGGTCCATTTTCCAAAAACAATGCACATCTGAAGATTACATGACATGGCAGTTACACAATGAGGTAAGAGGATCTTGCTGCTTCTTGCTGATTAAACCCAAGTGAATCTCTTTGATTCAGTCACACAATAAAAGCAAGATGACAAAAGGAAAGAGAATCTCAGAAATGCTTATGATGCATTAATCATCACAGGGCGAAGTGTGCATCATGGGAATGAAGAGAATCTTCCAAAAACTGAAAGCAAACATTCTATGTGTCAAGGCTAGAAATCAGTACATTTCCCACATGTCAGACTCCTGCCCGTGCACAGAGGCTGATTTTGAGTGGTAAG
The DNA here is from genome assembly GCA_013375575.1 of Percina caprodes. NCBI lineage: Eukaryota > Metazoa > Chordata > Actinopteri > Perciformes > Percidae > Percina > Percina caprodes. Next base: position 355,572 of record JABXJD010000110.1, on the reverse strand, counting down.
TTCTCTTTTTACTTCATTAAATCCAATGCACAACACTTCGTCAGAGGAGTGTCAAAGGAGTGTTTGAATAGTTGTATATTGTGATTTGTTATTATGTTGTCTTTCTATTTATTTAGGATGAAAGTTAGTAAGTTTGTACTATGATTTAAAAACATCAGTTTTAACTATTAGGGATGAATAATCTTCATATACGATTGTGGTTGTACTTAATTTCCCAATATACATATACATATATGTTTTACTCATATAAAGTGCACTTGAATAGATTTAAATGAAATTAATAAAACTAATACATCACTCCTGAATCCATAATAATATTATGTACTTAGTATGTCTAACAAGTGTCAATTTAATTCATAACTTCTTACACTTCTGTATGACTTGACTCTGTCTCATACTTTTTCAGTTGAACATGCTTAACACCTCTTCATTACTAAAAGGCTTATACATTTTCCAACATTCCTGAGACTGTTTCACCGATCACGATGAAATAAATGTATTTTTTTCTCAAGGTATAATTATAGTTTGTGTAAACGTGCATAATCCTTTTTCTTACACAAAACATCCAATCTTAAATATTGTGTGCTGCTGTGCTGTAAAAAGTTTTCTTGAGCCACCACCAGTTACAGTAGATGTGTACTTATTGTGTATGATTCTGTTTGAGCTGAGTAATTATATTTGATATGTCAATGAAAACTATTCTCAATAACTCCTCAGTGTATCTCTTTTTGTACATGTTGCTCCAACTAAAACAGCGACTACGGGTTTGAGAGGCAGATTGATGGTAGCTGTGCTCGGGCTTTCTGGTTTATTCCTTCAGCAACATCTCGAGACTGCATCACAGGGGACAGCTTCCTCAACACCACAGGGTACACCTGAATCCGTTGTATTGACACAAACGAAGGGAGTAGTGGCTGTAAAGGTGTTGTTGGTTACATTCATGCTCAACTTTCTTGAAAAACACCTGCTATTCTGTGTGAGAATGGTTACTTGCATACTATATCCTATCCATGAAAGGCTCCTAATCTTCAAAACAGATGGAAGATTGGAAGAAAGTCAGAACACAAATAACCCAAAAAAGCAGAATTACAAATTGATTTGAGGCTGATCTTTAGCATATTTATTGTCAAAATAACAATCAACAGTTTTTACAATAGCAATTGTAAAAAAATTTATATAATTAATAGAGTTATTAACATGGACACATTTGTAACTGAAAGCTGGTGTTGATAAAAAAGATAATTGAGCTCAGATGGTAAAGCTGTTGGGGTATAGCTCAAAAAGGTTACATCTCTTATGAATATCTCCCTGTGTGTGCATGTGTTATATGTCTGCATTTTCACTCATGTGGTGCTCATTTGTGTCTTTTGGGGGTCTTTAATGAATTCCAGATATCGCCGGACTTTGTCTAACAACTGCACAGAGGTAATGCTGCTGAAGTACAGCCCCAGACGACAAAAGTGTCCCAGTCAGGCCCCCAGGGGCCTCCAGCTCTTCACCAGTGAGGGAACACTGGTAGCAACACTGGAGAGGAATGTCACTTTCTTGGTCTTTCTGGAAGAGGTGCTGGCTTCACTTTATCAAAAGTAGTGTGTGTATTACAGGGTGATACTTGTAGGCTGCATGCTTTTTCTTTAGTGTTTTATCTGTATATCGAGATGCTGTCAGCAACGTAGCACAGAGGCTGGAGCACCAGTCTATCAAATACATATGCAGTGACATGATTTACCACTTGATCTCATTCTTGTAGATATTATGGAAATGCACTTTGTTATTAACTGAGGCTACAGTGTGAATGATGTGAGTATTTTGTTTTCTTTTTGAAGGGTCTCAGCTCCATGACAAGTATAACAGTGGATTTTGGCGACGGGACAGCAATATCGTATGTTAATATAAGCTCCATTGATGACGGGGTCAAGCATATCTACAGCAAAGTTGGCATCTACCAAGTTTCTGCTACAGCTACCAACACTCTGGGCTTTGACAGGGTTATACTCTACCTCCACGTCTCCTGTGAGTCAAATAATGAGTCATAATGAGTCAAATGACTCATTTAAAAGTTGTTGCTAAAACATAAACAATTGTATGATTATTCTAATTTTTTAAATGTGAAAACAGGCCCTTTGATTATTTTATTTTTTTAATTATATTTTTTATAATTTCATGTTATGAGGTTTTTTAACATTAATATGAGTCCTCCTAGCTTGCCTATGGTCCTCCAGTGGCTAGAAATGCCAATAGGTGTAAACTGAGCCCCCCCCAAGAGCTACAGACTCAGAAATGGCACGTCCTAAGGAAAGATCATTGTGGGACTGGCGCTAGTGGCGTGAAATTCTGCAACAAGGCTGAATTTCAGGAAAGAGACCAACTGTGGGAGGAACCAAAGGGGTCGGGTGCGCTGCGACATGGGTGGCAGCGAAGGTCAGAGGCTTCGACGGACCAGACCCGGGCGGCAGAGGCTGGCTCTGGTGACGTGGAATGTCACCTCTCTGTGGGGGAAGGAGCCGGAACTTGTGCGGGAGTTGGAGCGCTACCAGTTAGATCTGGTGGGGCTTACCTCTACGCACAGTCTCGGTTCTGGAACCGTACTCCTGGATAGGGGTTGGACTCTGTCCTACTCCGGAGTCGCCCATGGTGTGAGGCGTCGGGCGGGTGTGGGGATACTCACAAGTCCCCGGCTGAGCGCCGCTGCGTTGGAGTTTACTCCGGTGGACGAGAGGGTCGCCTCCCTACTCCTGCAGGTGATGGGGGGGAAAACTCTGACTGTTTTTTGTGCATATGCACCAAACAAGAGTTTGGAGTATTTGGCCTTCTTGGAGACCTTGAATGGAGTCCTGTATGGGGCTCCAGTAGGGGACTCCATAGTTCTGCTGGGGGACTTCAACGCACACGTGGGTGATGATGGAGAGACTTGGAGAGGCGTGATTGGGAGGAACGGCCTCCCTGATCTAAACCAGAGTGGTTGTCTGTTGTTGGACTTCTGTGCTAGTCATGGATGGTCCATCAGAAACACCATGTTCGAACATAGGGATGCTCATAAGTATACATGGTACCAGAGCACCCTAGGCCAAAGGTCAAAGATTGATTTTATAATTGTTTCATCTGATCTGAGGCCGTATGTTTTGGACACTCGGGTGAAGAGAGGGGCAGAGCTGTCAACTGATCACCATCTGGTGGTGAGTTGGGTCAGGGGGTGGGGGAAGACTCTGGACAGACCCGGTAAGCCCAAACGGGTAGTGCGTGTAAATTGGGAACGTCTGGAAGAGGCCCCTGTCCGACGGACTTTCAACTCACACCTCCGGCGGAGCTTTTCGGGCATCCCTGTGGAGGCTGGGGGCATGAAACCTGAGAGGACAATGTTCAAAGTTTCCATTGCATTGGTCTTAGGGTCTTAGGTTCCTCAAGGGGCGGTAACCCACAAACACCCTGGTGGACACCGGTGGTCAGGGAAGCCGTCCGACTGAAGATATGTTATCCCGGAGGACTCCGAAGGCAGTGGCAAGGTACAAACGGGCCCAAGGGCTGCAGCCTCTGCCGTGACGGAGGCAAAGCAGCGGGTGTGGGAGAAGTTCGGAGAAAACATGGAGAAGGACTTTTGGTTGGCACCAAGGTGCTTCTGGAAAACCATTCGCCACCTCAGGAGGGGGAAGCGAGGAATCATCCAAGCTGTATACAGTAAGGATGGGACATTGTTGACCTCAACTGGGGAGGTAATAGAGCGGTGGAAGGAGCACTTTGAGGAACTCGTAAATCCAGCTGACACGCCCTCAGTGGTAGAGGCAGAGCTGGAGGATGATGGGGGATTGTCGTCAATTTCCCTGGGGAATGTCGCTGAGGTAGTCAAACAACGACACAGCGGCAAAGCCCCAGGGATTGATGAGATCCGTCCAGAAATGCTGAAAGCTCTGGGTGTGGAGGGGATGTCTTGGTTGACACGCTTCTTCAACATTGCGTGGAAGTCTGGGACGGTGCCTAAGGAGTGCTAGACCGGGGTGGTGGTTCCCCTATTCAAAAAGGGGGACCAGAGGGTGTGTGCCAATTACAGGGGTACAGGGATTGAAGAGGAACAATGCGGATTCCGTCCTGGCCGTGGAACAACGGATCAGATCTTCACTCTTGCAAGGATCTTAGAGGGGGCCTGGGAGTATGCCCAACCTGTCTACATGTGTTTTGTGGATCTGGAGAAGGCGTATGACCGGGTCCCCGGGAGAAATTGTGGGAGGTGCTGCGGGAGTATGGGGTGAGGGGGTCCCTTCTCAGGGCCATCCAATCTCTGTATGACCAAAGCGAGAGCTGTGTCCGGGTTCTTGGCAGTAAGTCGGACTCGTTCCAGGTGAGGGCTGCGCTTTGTCACCAATCCTGTTTGTAATATTTATAGACAGGATATTGAGGCGTAGTCGGGGCGGGGAGGGGTTGCAGTTCAGTGGGCTCGGGATCTCATTGCTGCTTTTTGCAGATGATGTGGTCCTAATGGCGTCATCGGTCTGTGACCTTCAGCACTCACTGGATCGGTTCGCAGCCGAGTGTGAAGCGGCTGGGATGAGGATCAGCACCTCTAAATCTGAGGCCATGGTTCTCAGCAGGAAACCGATGGAGTGCTTTCTTCAGGTAGGGGGTGAGTCCTTACCCCAAGTGAAGGAGTTTAAGTACCTTGGGGTCTCGCAAGTGAGGGGACCATGGCGCGTGAGATTGGTCAGAGAATCGGAGCAGCCGGTGCGGTATTACATTCCGTTTATCGCACCGTTGTGACGAAAAGAGAGCTGAGCCAGAAGGCAAAGCTTTCGATTTACTAGGTGGAGAGATTATATCTCCAACCTGGCCTGGGAATGCCTCGGGATCCCCCAGTCGGAGCTGGTTGATGAGGGAAGTTTGGGGTCCCCTGCTGGAGCTGCTGCCCCCGCGACCCGATACCGGATAAGCGGATGTAGATGGATGGATGGATGGACTTCAGATACAGTAATAGGGGACCAGTAAGGTCTACATAAAAGCATCCAAAAATCACCATGTCATGGTCCCCTTAATATCATAAAGTGACTACACTTGATCATTTATCCCATATAACATCCAGGTAAAAAAAACTTCAATTTGTAGGCCTTAACCATAGACTGTTAATAATATAAAGTATATGGCCGTAACAAATAAAAAAATACACTTGGGCAAATGACTCTTCTTTAAGTTCAAATTGGCTCATTAAAGAGAGACTACATCCAAAATCTTTTTTGAGTTTTGAGTGTCACTAACCCCATGTAGGTGTAAAAGATGGCTGTTTGATGTATTCTCATTGAAAGAGAAGAGCAGCTGCGGTCAGTTTGAATTCAGCTCATTATAATGGATTCCAATGGTGATATTTTCATGGCAGCCAAAAACATCAAAACATCCACAGACACACAGTCAAAATTCTCCCACAGTGCAATCCATTTCTCCACTGCCTTATCTACTGGTATATACTCAGTGTGTTCCGGGCAGTCATTGTTGTGCCAACATATGGCTTCATGGAAGCAGTATTTAGCCATTTTGCAACAAAAGGTGTTAATCTGTAGTGTTTATGTTTTCTCTTTAAAGGTCAGCTTGAACACGTCCAGCTCTCGGCTCCTTCGGTGGTTGTCAAGAACAAAGCAGTAAATCTCACCACAGTGTTACGTCCCAGAAATGTGGGAACAGTCACCTATTACTGGTGGTTTAATAACAAAACAGAGGTAAGCCTTACTTTCTATTTCTCTACCATGCAGCCTGTTTACTGAATGGCGTGATAGATTCACAAGTACCACAAACTGCCTTACATTCCCCTTGGAATTGTATAGCTTTATTATCTGATGTTTCCTTGTTTATTGTGTAGTTTTGTTGTTTCTGTTTTTGTTTCTCTTTGCCTTTCAGCCTGTTGTGACTCTGGACGGAGCAATATCCTTCACTTTCTCTAAGGAGGGACGGCACACTGTCACTGTTCAGGCTTCAGTTGGCAATACTGTCCATCAGGATCAAATGACTGTGGCTGTTTATGGTAAACTCAATACACATAGACAGTCCCTTAAAATAATTATGAATGAAAAACTATGGAGTGTCTTCAAATTGAAAAGTTTTTAAATTTTCAAAGCCTTTCAATAAAAAAAAAGTTTTATCACAGTGTCTCCTTACTTTGTTTGTCCAGAGCTTATGTGCCCTTCATTAGTGGATGGAGTTTGCTTAGTTGTCATGGTGATGGTTTAGTTTTTATATCACATTGTTGGATATGGAGCAAACTCCAAGTCACTGATGTAAGCCATGAGATTTGGCTGAAAGCTCAACTAAGTGAACCGGAATTGTTTTGTTAAGCTGCTGTTTCCATGGTTATGGATAAACCTTCATGGTCAATATTGAAGGCAATTTAATTCTAGCCTCCATATTTTTGACTATGTACAGTACTTTGTTATTCAAAGTATCTTATTAGGCCTGAATTTGATCTCTGCCTGCATTTCAGATCATTTCCGGTCACACATTTTGGCCTTTTCTTCTACTTTGGACGAGCTGAACCCTGGGGTGTCTGAGTGGAGAGAGGACATTGGCAGAGTGGTGAAGAGCTCCATGGTTCAGGTCAGTTCCTGAGCTACTAGCTTTTATTATAAAGGTTGTAACACAATTAAGAAAAAAACTGAACCCATTCAGATTCTGGTAGTTAGAAGCTTTGCACTAGCCGTGAAAAAAATATGCAGGTACTGTATCTGTCTAGTGAGCCATTGACATTTCCATTCTTAGTTATGCTGTGTTTGTAATGTATGCATGTGGTCTTGTGTCAAGTGTCGCACTCCACTACATGTAGTGTCTTTTAGCCTCACTCACTGTAATTAGTTGTTAACCTCTGCAAGCTGACATGGCGCATCACCTGAAATCATTATCACCAGCTTTCAACTGAACTTGTCAAAGCACGAAAGGGCAGTAAAAGCATTACTGTGACAGTTTCCATGTGCTCTCTAAAGAACTGAATGCCATTGTCTGGAGAGAACACCAAAACCTCAATTAAAAAGAGCCCAACTGTGGTTAAATGCATCTTGTTTCACCTCTCAGACACTGTGGGGATGTCAAAAAAGCAGCATGTTATGTAAAAGACCTGGATACTGAGCTCTATATATATCCTACAGTAGCCCTCAGTACAAAACATTCACTTTGACCTTCTGTCTTGTCAGATATTACCATGGTTTACACCAGTAAGCTGACAGGAGACCTCTGGTTACGGCATAAATGCACTAAAAGCCCTGGCCTTTACCAAAGACAGTCAAAGTGAACTTGCATCTTTCAGTTGATCCGTGCAGTATATCTTGACAGTGACTGGTACTTAGGCAAATGATGTATGAAGCAGAGAGCCAGCAGTATTTACTCATTAATACAGGGCCAAGCAAGGAGTAGCCCTTCAAACACTGTCAATTCAAAAAAAGTTTATAATGAGGTTTTGTTGTTGTTATTAAAGGTCACAGGAATCAATCAGGATCAGCTCCTGGTCACAGTGCTTCCAGGTTTACCAACAACAGCAGAGATTTTCATTGTGCCCGAGAAGAGGCCAAGACATAGAGCCATGGATGAAAAATGGGCACACCTGGATCAGGTACTGTCTCATCAAATCATTTTAACAGCCCCTGGCAGATGCTCACTACAATGTGGTTTTCTGTGATAAATAAAAGCGTGACATGGGCATCAGAATACAGAAGTTCTACCTTTTAGTGACATATATAGGTTACATTTAATTGGCACATATACTTATATACATATATTGTTTCCAGTATTTTACATATTTTTCACATTGCAGGCTTAAGATAAAGGTCAATTTCTCCTTACAATTTATTTCAACGATAGAGTCCTTTGCCATGGGTTTATCCAGGGTTGTGTCCTGGTACAATGTAACAAAAGAGCCATTAAGGTCTATTCATCATCTTGTTTGCAATTTGTTGCCAATATAAAATAGCTGATTTAAATTTTGGTAGTCATTGTCTGGTTTGCCCATATATTACTGCAATCATCCTAAATTATCTCCAATTCTTTCTCCATTTTCCGTTCCACATGAACAGTAAAGGGGTTTTTGGAGCTTAGTGTCCACTATAGTCTTACATAGTCTGATAACAGGGGTCTTTTTTTCATTAGATGCTTTAGAAGGAATAACAATAATAATTCAGGTCAAACTTTCAAAATGACCGAGAAACACTTTGCCATTATTATTTGAACATGTGCAGAAAAACACTTACAAAAATAAAATACAGTAAAAAAGCACAGGGAAAATAATTAGGATTTAAATGATTTGATAGAGAGCTTACTGTGCTGTCAGCTATACAATTTACACGTTTAAAAAAAAAAGGAGCATAGACTTACTGAAAAAAGGAACGTAAAAGCACAGAGACATTGTGCCATGTCTTGTAAGGATAAACAGTAATATTCACTGTACATCAATGAATATGTTAACTAAAATTAAAGCTACTACACTCAGCTTGTTAATTTCTTTACTAAAGAATTCTCTGACCTGAGGATATCTAAAGAACAGAGGTATGTGTGCTGTAATCAATATAAAGTAAACAGATACTTATACTTCCACAGATGTCTCCCTGTAGCTCTACTCTTTTCCTTTACTTTTTTGTTTGAGATATAAAATCTCTTATACAATGGGCTAAAAGTCATAACTACTTTGCATTATCACTCATTCTCCATATCTTTTATGAAGTGCTTTACATTTTATCACTTAGATTGAATCATTTTTCAACCGTCCATGCAGCCATTGGTTTCATAAATTTCAGTGCGGTAAACTTGTCTTTCTGTGAGGCAATACATCACAATGAGCATCATGTCCACATTTATTTTTGTCAAAGTTACATTATTGTTGCATGGTAACACAGTTTTAAGTGCAGCTTGATGTGGAAAGGCTGCACTCTGTCGCCACATAACAATACGTCTAGTTTGACAAAAATAAATGCAGACATGATGCTCATTGTGATGGATTGCCGAAGTCAGCCAAGTTTAAAGTCTCTGCAAATGCATTTTCATACCATGGTAAAATTATTGGACACCACTGGCTGGTGGGTAGTGAAAATAGTGGTTGGTAGGGAAAATGCTACATCATTTCTTGGAAAAGGTCAGCAATGATGAAGAATGTACATTTTTTTTAGTAATTGGCGTAAAAGATGCGACGAAGTCTGGTGTGGTGTGTTGAGATAAAAAAAAAAGAGGAACAAGAGGAATATGTTTCCTGTAGCTCCACAAATTAGTATGCAGACACATAGGACCCATCTCATCTCATTAGCTCCATAAGACATCCTCCTTATTTAGCTGTGGAGTAAACCACTTTGATTCCTTGCAGTCAGTCAATCGGAGAACTTATTTGTATTTGTGGTTTTATGACTTTAACAATTTTGTTTAATAATGCAACACAAACTTTTTTTTAAGCTTATTTTGTTGGGCTTTTATTTGATAGGATAGCTTGAAGATAGGAAAGGGGAGATAAAGAGAGGGGGGACGACATGCAGCAAAGGGCCAGGCAGGTCGGATTCAAACCTGCATGCGGTTGCTGCCAAGGACTCTACTGGGTGAGCTAGAAGTTGCCCCAAACAGAAAATAAATAGTTCATTTATTAAGTAGGGTTAGGGTTAGGGTCTTTCCCCACTAGACCAAAAAACGTGATTGGATTCTTTGTATTACACAGATCCCAAGCTTTCAAAAATGAGATTGTTTGTCTTTATTGCTCAAGTTCTAAATGACTTAATGTCCCCACTTCCCACTCATGCACTTGTATTTCAAACCCTCCTAAAAGGTAATGCATAATGTTAACACTAGAGGGCAATGTCTTCCCATGTAAAAACTCTGAAACCGTGTCCATGAGAGCATGAGAAACAATACTCACACAGCATCTCAGTACATGTTGTAGACATTAGAAGTTTAGAGTCTTGTGTAAACCTTTAGATAATCACAACAAAATCATAATCATTTCAAGCCAGCTTGCTTCATGGTTGTTATTGCTTTCTTAAGGGAAAATACATTCTTCAAAATTAATCTCTTATCATGTTATGGAAAGCTATTAAATATGTAAACAAAACAATAAAACTGCACAGTTTTTTTTTTTATGCACCAGCTAAACTAAAGCTCATTTATTCATCATAACGGATAGGACATAGATGTATCACAACGAAACATCATTTTGCTGGCTCTCAGTCAGTCTCAAACTAAGTTAATAGGTATTTAATTACATTGATGCATCATATAATTGGCATTGAGAAAGAAGACAAACTGGGGCAGGCTGCCTGGATTGGGAATTAAAGAGATGTATTTATCTAAAGCCTGTCTGATTACCTGGCAGAACCTCACAGACAATAGGGTAATAAATCTTCAGTTCACCGCTCTCATCTCCAGTGAATGACTTGCAATGTGGATGCATTGAGTGAGCGTGAGCCCACACATACACACATGCATTTGGTAATAAGTGGATGCGTGGAGTAGCTTATTAAAATGTGTAATAGATTTACTGACCCTGATATGCCACTAGAACAAAAAGTAATTATTCATACTGTGTAGAGCAGTCTAATTTTAACCAGTGGAAAGATTTTAGAAAGAGCGAGATGGAATTAGTGAGGCATGGCTAAGGACTCAAATGGGTACTGGGAAGGCATTTTGGTCTCCTGTTAAATGATTGCTTCATTTAGGTGTGAAAAGCATTGGAACTTGAGGCACATAAAAAAAATAAAAAATTAAAGCTGCAATTTTATGATATTAGAACATACTTTGATTTTGAATAGATCTGCCTCACAGAACTTTTAGATTGGTAAATCAGGTATGCTGAAAAAGATAACCACATGAAGAATTCCCTGTTTTGATTGAAATTGTAAAAGATTATTACTATTTATTATAAATGTCACTGCCACTCTATAAGCAGACTGCCCTTTTATATGACAGGGTTTCCATCGCCATTAAAAGCCTGCTGGGTTTTGGTGCAGCAGGTTTGGTTTTCTGTATGTCATAGCAACGTTTGCTCCTCTTTAGAAGGAAGCAAAAATTCTGATTCATAATTCAGACTGTTGGATGGAATGACTGCAGTTGAAATATTGATGACTGTGGAATATTGCTGTGCAGCCGCTGCTAACTGAGTCTTCTCTGCTCCGTCACTCCTCCTCATAGCTTTCTCAGATTCTGCTAAGTGCTTTGAACCAAGACCTCATCCAGTTCACACTCAAACCTGGGCTGCAGGTGAATGTGTTCGCCACGCAGCTGTCTCCAGGTGAGTCTGCTGCCTCTGCCACACGCCTACCTGAAAAAATAGTAGTCCGATCCATTTTTGGGAGAGAGGTGCATTTCAGGTGGTTGTCGCTCTGTTATTTGAGGGCAAACTTTGTGCAATCCCTCCAGGTTTGACGTGAAGATGACCAGTAAGTCTACATGTAAACACAAATTATTCAACAGACTTTGAAATGTAAACTGAAATAATGACTTTTTATGTGTTTTACTTGTCCTATTGGTATTGGTTTGTATAATTAAACTTCCTGGAGAGTAGTTATGATAGGGAGTGTATTATTCTTGATGAAGTAAATTATGAAGAAAACAAAGTGTTGATTAGACATTAAACTTTTTGTCATGATTGTTTTAATTGTATTGGCATAACAAGACAGCAGTGATGCTCCATTGTTTGTCCATATATTGATGTCAGATAAAACGCATAATAATATGCATTTATCCTTATTTGGCCTGCATGTTTACTCAATTTCCATTTCATTCTTTCTCCTTCAAAGCTCCTCTTGTAGACAGCGGTGATAGTGGCCACAGCAGCACTGCAGTCATCATGCTCGTGTCAGTTGTACTCATGGGCTTGGCTGTCTTTGTAATATATAAGTTTAAAAGGTACGGTATACTGGATGTAATATATTGTCTTCGAATACAAGGCACAGGAGAACTTTGTGAAAGAATGAGTGGAAACAAATCCTCAGATTTTCAGACTCATCATTGCAGATTTCTACGATCAGATAGTTGTTATTGTTTTGTGTGTCTGTGTGTGTGTGTGTGTGTGTGTGTGTGTGTTTTTACAGAGTTGGCCCCATTATCAACAAGCAAGCACCTCACTGCTGAACTCCTTAAACTTTCCAGAAGTATTCAGACTCCATATATTTCTGAGTTATGGACACTCGCGACACAATAATAGCTTGAGGAATAAGACAATTCCCCTCTGTCTCAATCTGCAGAATATTACAGAGAATGACAGTCTAATCAATTCTCCCAGAGGGCTGAATGGGTGTCAGAGTCCTGCAGTTATCAATATTCATCTAACTGACAATGTGAGGGTTGACCTTTCGGAAATGCTAAACACAGCCATCCAAGGTGAGGCATACTCTGCAGAATGGCAGGAAAGGTTGAGGAGATAAGTCCTGAGACAACATATATTATACAGTGAGGGACATACAGTAAATAGCATCCTCTGCAGCAGGTAATCCTATGTCAATCATAGGGGAATGGTTTAGTTCCTCTGTGGTTTGTAGAATTTTACTCATTATAAAGCAAAACATTACTTAACTTTAACTCTCAAGATCTTAATTACTACATTAAGAAATCAACTTTTCATTTATAAAGCTGCTTCAAATGTTACTGCACCAGCTACAGCACAAAATCACAAGGGGGAGACTCTGAAATTAGAAATACAAGATGTTAGTTTTAAGCAGAATTGGGGGTGCATCTGAGGGGATGAAAAATTGATTGAAAAACGGAGGTGAACAATATGAAAGTGAGAGAGCAATGCCCTGTGGAAGGCAAAATGCCCTAGTTTCCAGCTTTCAAGCAATCCTCTCCTATCTTTAACAGTTAAAAATAGTGTGTGACACATTATGCTTAGTGAAAGCATTAGTGAAACAGACCTGATGGCAGGTTTCCATTAGTTTGCCTTTTTAAAAATACATTTTCCCCCCTCTACATGACCTACAGGAAGATCCTGGGCATCAACACATATACAGCAGAGCAGCCTGACAAAGAACAAGAGGTCATCCCGACAGTGACCTCCATAGCCATCCCAAACCCTGAGGGGGACAAGCTGACCTCCCTGGATAATGTGGATGTACAGTTGGATTCAAAAGGCAGAGGTATTATTATGTCTTCCTTTAAAGCTACAGTCATTCCTCGAGAATATTCAGATGATTCACATTGTTATTTTCAGATTCTTATGTTAGACAAGGAGGGTTTATTCTTTATGTTTTTTTTAAATTATATCACTTGTCAAAGTCATTATTCAGTCTGTGGTATTACACCACTGAAATCACGACATCTTTTCTGTTATCACTGACAAGAGGAAAAGTATCCTCCACGTCGTTCTAGCATAATGTACAACCTTGCTATAGTTAGCCAAGCAACTATAAAACTTTGAATATACACAAATAGGCAGAATTACCATTAGAAAAGAAAGCAGCCAACTTCGGCGTCCCTTTTAAAATACTTACTCTATATAAGCTCTGTCCATCTTGAGAAAGCCACTCCAATATTAACTTTGGTCTTGTTGCTTTGCTTGTCGCTTTGTCGTTTTAAATATCTTTTTAACTTCCTTGGCGACTCTGTTACATGTCCTAGAGAATAGGCGTGATGCTCCAGCTGCAACCGGCTTTCAAATCTGCCGGGAGTCGCTGAGTTATCTTCTCCCCCTCCCTGGCATTCGTCACTCTGCCGCTGAGTGTAAAAGCGTGAAACGCGGAGGTATGTCTATCTTTTGACTTTTGGCTTTAACGTATTTTAAAGATGGAGGAGCAACATGGAATGATTCTGAATGGCTGATTCTACGCGTATGATAATACTTTGATTAGTTGGTGGAAGTCATTAGACATGAATGAGCACATATTTGTGAAAGAACAAAGGGGTTTTAGCTAAGAATCCACTCAAGAAGTTACACAATGGAGCTTTAAAGGGACAATTCATCCTAATGACAAAAAATCATTCTCTCAATTACCTTAAGTTGTATCTGGTGGTAGTGGTTTTTATGTGAAGTATCCAACTATTTCATAACTATAGTCTAACTAACTTCTAACTAACTAAGTCATTCCTATGAAAAAAAATTTCAGAAAATATGAAAATTAAAGCCATAGAGGCATGGTTATATTACACTTCCATCACTTTAATTGATGCCCATATTGTGCATGTGACGAATAAAAGTTTTTCATGTTCCGTTGCAATCTCCTGGCCACTCTTCTTGAACTTTTCCTTGCAAATTTGCAAAAACAGCGATGCACTGTTTAGAAATACAGTCATTATTCTTGTTAAATTCTTGTTAATTTCTTTGAATTGCCCTGTTGCTGAAATGTGCTATACAAATAAAGCTGCCTTGCCTTGCCTTGCCTTAATTAGTACAAAACATTTAAGTTAGCCAGTTACTTAGGCAAGGCAAAGCAAGGCAGCATTATTTGTATAGCACATTTCAGCAACAGGGCAATTCAAAGTGCTTTACACAAAATCAGTAAAAAAATAAATAAAAAAAAAACAGAAAGCCTGAGAGACGAGGAAAAAAAAGCCTTTGCTTATGACAAACTTAAAGCTTGTAGCATTTCTTTTCTGTTCTCTAATATTCCGATTATTTGCAGTTTACACATAAACATATTTTAGTTGAGATAACATAAAAGTACATATAATGTTTCTTTCAGTTTTGGCTGTGATTTAATCTGAAGCAATGTGTGATACATAGCAGTGTCTTGTAACCCCATGGGCTATGGGCCAAATGTTTGGCATGACATATAAATAAAAACAAACTACCTAGCAATGTGCAATCAACTTCTTTTGTTCAATTACAGTTTGATGATTGCTCTGAAAATATTCCTTTACCACACCATACTTTCAACACCATATCCTGGTTTAGGGGCCATCTGTTCAAACAGAAGGCTAATGTGACTGTTCCTTAACCAGAAGATTTTTTCTGGAAAGACTTGTTGCTGTTGAATTTTTAAAAACACAAACATTTAATTCATGCCCTTTGTGTTTGAGTTGTGGCAGGAATCACAGAGACCGATATCGCACAACTTTAGTACATAAGGGCCAAACTATCTGCAAAATTATTTTATACTAATTGTTATATATCAGGGTTGAATAAGAACATGTTTTTTGTGAATGGTGTGAACTAACCCTTCAGTAAATAAAGTTGTCACGAAGATTGTGAAAGTATATCAAAAACTGCACTGGCAAATAGGAACAGTGGTGACAAGTTGAAGCTCACTGACGGGAAAGAGATACTTGATATTCACTTATTGTTTAGTGCTGATGCTATTCTCCCTCCCTCTGTATTATCATACAGGAGTTGCCAAATAGTTATGATTATGTGCAGTATATTTATGGATTTGCCAAGTTGATTTTATCACAGCAAGGTAATAATATTCACAGGTAAGTGAAGCACAAACAAGTGTGAGCTAAAGTGATGAGAATGTCTAGGTGAATTATTTGACCCAATAAAATAATTAGTGCATCAGGAAAGTAGCGGCGTGGTGAAAGCAATTTCATCAAGAAATATCTATGAGGTTCCAGTTGATTTACTTCTACCCGTAGCTAAACAATCGACCCGTCCAAGATAAATGTGTTTGCCTGCAAAAATACACCCGTATGCAAATGGATACATAAAATTCCTCCTCTGTCGCTTTCCTTTCTTCTCCCTTGTCAGGCTACCTGCCATCTCACACAGACATCAAGCTCTCTGATGAAGCGCCCCATGTGTTTTAATGTTGAGAGTCTATGACCAACTCGAAAGCAATACATCTTCTTTGGCAGTTACTTCCAGCAAGCTATGAAACCACAGTCACAATGAATGGTCTCAAGTGTTTTGCTACCCATGCATGGATGGACCAGTTTACACTGTGCTGCCTAATCCCTCTGAGGAGACTGTACAGATTTATATTTGCTTCTTGAAAACGGACACTTTTTGACTGAAAATACTTGTATTTTTGCAAGGACATTGATCTTTTTATGTAAATAATGTACATCCATAATGGAAAAAGTAAAAGTTATTTGTCTCATCTGGTTACAGCTGCATCTGCTCAATTATGAAAATATCAAACAGCGGGACAGAAGTGCTGTATAATAATATCTCAAAATATGCTCCTATTTTGGTTCTCTGGGCCTGTGTTTGTGAAGTTTACTTTGTTTAACTGTGGAAATAGCTTATCTGAGTAAGACAGTGAGGGAAGCAGATTCATTAAGCTCTGTACAATCCGAAAATCTTATCACCAGATTCTCATCAAATGAAAGCTTGCAATATCCAGGAGATGAACGAGGGCTCCTAGGCCCAGATCTGTGTATTCCATCAAGCATGTCTCTTCGCCGCTCAAAATGTTATATATGTCATAACAAAAAAAGGACAGAAGATGGAGAAGTGGATACACTGGATAGGTGTATACATTAGATGAGAAACTGAGCAATCCCTCTTGTTCAGGAGACTCAAATAAGTCATGTAAGTGCCACTGGAATGAATGATACATGTAATACCTACTTACTGTACAAGTAGGTTATACACTGTCTCATGTAAATCATTCATATAGATTATTATTGTAATGTCAATCTTATATTTTCATTTAAAGTAAATTTGCTTGTTAAACAAGGCAATGGCTTTTAATCATATGCTTCATTTTTTTGCTTTGTTGCCCATGACATTTCTTGTACATTGTGGTTTCTATAAAGAAAACTAAATGTAAATGTTTTGAATAATTCCTGTTAACAAAGAAGCAGTACAACAGCAAACACTAAAAAGTGCTACATATGTATTTCATTTAATAAATGAATGAATTGTATACTAGTTTGAGATTGATTAGCTATTTGTTTGTGTTTGAGTTTCACCACCATAAAGTTAAAAATCCTGTGCTGCTTGACACAGTTACAAAACATTTCACATGTTTTTTGTTGTTTTTCTTTAAAACTGATCTCACTGTGAAGGTTGTGGTGCCTTCTTACAGGAAGTATGACAACACTGAAACCCCCAGGTTTGAATGGAAACTCATTTTACACCTTTTTCTTAACTCTGGACTGTTTACCTTGGTGATACCAGCATCTCCACATGGCATTTTCTCAGTTTACAGTAACACAGAGGAGCCTGCAGTCTGTTCTCAGTTTGCCCCCAAGGACGTAGCAGACAAAAGGCTGCAGATTTGTTCATCTCCTTTGCTGCGAGGGACACAGAGATAGAGAAGACATATCACCTGTCAACAAGGCTCAGCCTACGCACAGAGCTTTGGTCAGCTGCTGTCTCTTTGGGATAAGTACTGAAGTTCTTCTTCATCAAACTTTTCTTTTTAAGTGTTGTCAGCATCATATGTCAGTAAGACAAATTGACTGGAGGCTTCTCCATACTTCTTTCTTCCAATCCTGCCATTGAGCCTGAAGCATAAATGAACTCATAGGCCTACTTATCATCAGGCGAACACTGTCTCTCCACACTGATCATCAGAAGAGTTTTATTTCGTGATTGTTATTTATTTAACAAAACTCTTGTCAAGTCCAAATAATCAACCTGTGAATACAATTGTGAACAAAATTGCATGATTTTTTTTTTTTTACCTCTTCCAAGATATGATAAATGTCTTAATTAGTAAAAAATGAAATGTTAGAAATTTGAACTGCGGGATATTCCGTTTCTCAGATGCTATAGAAGACCCATACTTTACAAGTGATTGATTATGCAGTGGGTTGATATTGTGTTTTTCATTTCATCTTGTAGGGGAAACCATGGTTGCAGAATAAAGCAGAAACACAGCAGCGTGGCTGGTTGTTAAACGCACTTCCTAAAAGACAGCTTATTTCTGCTGTCTTTGATCTGGTAAAATCCATGTAGTTGACTGCTGCATAAAGTTGTATTTGACCTATAATTTAGTCAATCAAAAGAACAGATTTCAATAAAGGTGAGCCAAATTGGTACTTTTGATCGACAGGCACTATCACTTCACCAAATTTGTGGCTTTTGCTGCTTTGTCTCGCTCAAAGTTTCAGTGCATCCATTTGCAATGGGGGCTGAGCGAGAGGACAATGAAGAACACCAAGTAGCCTGGAGAGATTATAATGGGCTAGTTCCTTGGCTCTCCCACTGTGAACAAATTAATGATCCCCTCTCCAAGAAATCAAGACACACACACACACACACACACACACACACACAATAAAGAAAGATTTTCCCAGACTGGGTAGCACCTTGAATTAAAAATGTCCCACAACAATAACCCACAGCAATATTGTGTTAGCCACAGTGTGAAATTGATGAGTATGTTTCCTTTCATTGAGTGCTACATTACAGTGTCTGGCTGCAGCAAATCATCCATTAGTGATTGTCACCGTTCAATTTGATTGTGCACCACCGAACATCCCAGGGCAGTTAGAGAAAGGCCTTGGTGTTAATTCAGACTGAGAGCCGGAGCGAGAATAAGACTCTCGGGGCGTTGATGGCTGTTGGAGTGATGAAGATTGGTGTGTGATATGAAAGCTGTTGTGGTAGGAAACAAAATGCAAAACATAAACAAGGGCCTTGTTGCTGCAGCTTTGTGAAGAATCATTTCAGTCACACAGTTTTGTCCTCCAACCTTGCTTTGGCATTTTAATGTAAAAGGCTTGTTTTTTTTTTTAAATCGGAGGATGGAGGATAAGCAATTTAGCGCCAGTAGCTCTTTATAAAATCTTTATAATTTGACTACAGCCTCAGTAATTGTTCCTATTAAATGAAAAAACAACTGTAACTGCCAACTTGAGTGATAGATTGATAGAGGTAGAATGAAGCTCAGTGAAAGTGTCAGATGGGAATCTTCACATGGGTGTTATCACACTTCTGCCCATTAAAGCTGACTTCAGAGCCTCTGAGGGATCATTAAAACTGTACTTCTGAGAATGATACGCTGGCTGCTACAATGCATCCGAGTTTTAGATAACACTGTGACAATGTTGTAAAAATGCTTCATGAATCTCTTTGTTTTCAGGTTTATGTCATGACAACACAGACATTTCCCATACACTGAGAGTCGGTCTTGACATCCTTTTAAAGAGTGTAAACTACAGTAGTGTATAGCTTCCATTACAACACAAACTGTATAATAGAAAAACATAATTTCATATAAAAATACATTTATTTTGAACAATTTTAAAATGGCAATTTGTTCACAGTAAGAAACATGATTCAAAACAAGAACAAATTTATATATCATAGACAAAAATTAACAATATTATAGATCATGCACAAGTTTTGGCAATTGCACAACTAGACTATTAGACAAGGCGTTTAATAATTTGTTTAATGTGAAAACTTTAAAACCAACCAGTATATATTTACAATACTTGCTCACCCTAAATTTATATCTTTTATCACAGATAATTAGGGCATGCTACTGTAAAAAATCAAATAAAAAAGAGGACATACAACTTTTGAGACTGAAGATCAAAGAAACATACTACGGACTGTTCAGTGAGTTGGCTAAAGTAGAATGGCACTACTGTATAGATTTACATTCCATCTCCTTATATGTACAAGTTTACAGTGTTTCCACCTCCAAGGCCAGGCTTTCACGTCCATAGATCACATTTTTGTAGGATACCATCATCAGTCATTGAAAGCACCATGTTATCTTACAGAGCAAAACCAACTACAGATGTCTTTCTAATAAGCATTCAACAGTCAGATTTCCTTTTTTATATCAATATTTATTAGTGTATTGTGTCACAACTCAAAGACCTCTAGTTATTGGGCGGTAAATGTGAATGTTTATCGAGGGCGCAAAGTGGTTTATTTAAAGTAATAAAATGATGACTAAATGATCTATTTATTATATTTCTGTGGTATGAAGGCAAAGCAAGATGTGTAGCTTAAACAGACAAGTCTTTTGTTGTTTGGATTGTATCATCTATTCTCGATTTAAAGAAAGAAAGAAGTATAGAAACAAAATTAAATGGTTACACTTGACGAATTGTGTTGCCTACTGGCCTAAATGTCCTAATGTAGTAGATCAAGCCTTTACGCACACAGTAAAGCTTATACATTATTTATCTTGTACTGACCCATTAAATTAATGGTACTTTTTTCATTGAACTTTTTCTTATAGCATATGAGGTATATAATGTCAACAACTTAGTCTTTTTTTCCCATCCTGACATGATCCTAGAAAAATGATATGTCAGTAAAGCATTCATCAACAGTACACAATGGCAGCTGAATATTCATAAAATACTAATAGCAATAAATCCATTGTATTGATGTAGAGAAAGGGAATATTGATGCTAATTAGATATTTTGTGGTGGGTAACAGTATCAACCAATTTTATCAATTCATTGCCCTCAACCTAGAGGCCTCAGAGTCTGGCTTGGTGGATTGATCTTCATTAGGTATTATACAGTAGATACTCTATCCATGTGAGTTGAAAACATTACTTTGAATGATTGCAGGTATCAGCGTGAAATTAATTTGAAAAAAGAAAACAAATAAACCAACAAAGTGAACAATTTCAGCACAATTGTAACACAGCAACTTACTCAGTAACAGAGTCTTACACATTAGTACAGTTTGGGAATTCCCTTGTAACAATTCTCTCCAAATTTCTTCCAATTCCTCCTGAAAACATGCAAACAAATAACAAAAAAAAATAAATTGACTAAATACAGGGACAGTCAACTGCTTTGCTATCACATGTACATCACAAGTTGCTTGTTTTGACTTTATGATAATAAAAGAGACTCTTTGCAAACACAACTTCTATAGTATTTCTGCTTTATCTAAATGGCATTGATTTTGGGCTGTAGGAATAACTAACCAACCACAAAACTCAAAGTTCAATCTTGCTTTCTCTTTCATCCTTTTTCCTGAAGATCAAATGAGTTGTACAGTCTTTTGCATTTAATTATAATCCATGCATATTGGTTAAAAAAAAACCTGTTGTTTCAAAGGACCATGGCCTCAAGGCCTGATAAGATAGGATCGCTGTGCCAAGTGGGGTCATTTAGAATGCACAGACACTGGTTTATTCAAAGTTGTCCCTTTAATCTCTCAACTGAGTCAGTAGTTTAAATGCACTAATTTGTATTCACTTAAGAAAATATGATTGACCCCTTTCACATTGTCATTTCGTACATTGTTAATAAAATATTAATTATAGGTGCTTTAGGGATTTTACACAGATGTATTTAATAATACAATTGATTAATTATGTAATTACTGAGTTTTATTTTTTACACTCAGCTAAGAACGTTTTTTAATCTTAAGGTGTATCTTTAATGTAAAACTAAGTATAATTCTTAGAAGTTTGATGAATACTCACACGTGCATGAGCATCAAGGGTGGTCTTGCAAGAAACTGAGTCATGTCTATCAGAGAACTGTGGCTATGTAAATAACACTTTTTCTTATATCATTTATTTTGTGTCTCTTCAATTGGGAAATACTGACTCAATTGCTCCATAGACCTGTTCTGACAACCTCCTACCTTGCCCTGAATGTATTTTAAGCCTAACCCTCCTGTTGTCCTCGGGTCAAATTTGACCCATTTTCAAAAAGCTTCTATATCAGAAATTGGGGGTTTTCTTTCAACCATATTGTCAAAAAAATAATAACTTGGATGGTTCCCTACAACGCTCTTCACAAGTAAAATAATTTATCGGTTCACTACTTTCATTGTTATTCTTTTTTAATTTTATAGCAGTTGAAAAAAAACATTGTAAAAAGAGACAAAAATGTCGGAAAAAGATTTTTTCTTGAAAATGGTCAAAAAGCGTAGAAAAAATGGACAAAAACATTGGAAATGGTGACAAAAAATTGGAAAAAAGGGACAAAAACGTCTAAACTTCATAAAAGTCAGGAAAAGCGACAAAGGTGTTGACAAAAACGACCAAAATGCTGAATAAAAACTTTATATTTTAAAACTCTGGTTGACAGGAAGACAACACAAGGGTTAAAAAGACCTTGTTTCAACTGCACTGCAAAGTTCTACTTATCATGAAACACAAGCCCATGTCAGCTTCATGTTAACCATTAAGAACCAATTTGTATTAACATCAATTATTACGTTACTTTTTTTTTCTAAATATGTCAAATTCTGTTTTAAATGTTCAAATCATGTTTAACCTTTATAAAATGTGATCATGGTTCTAGCTGCACTGAGATTTAGTGACTTTTCTTCTTCTTATAGCTTGTAAAGCTATTCGGACTAAAATGAAAACACATAAAATCACTGAACCCAGACATTAATTAAATTAAAACTGGCTAATGTTTTCTTCTGGTAGGGGACATGTTTCCACTAGCTGGAGCAAGCTCTACAGGCAATAAATAATTTGGTACTAGTTCAGAATAATGTAATAGCAATGTAATGTAATAGTGAATAATAAAGGCAATATTCAAAATAGATGAATGATTCCTGGACAGCAGCCTGCACTTTGCTACATGGATACAACATGCTTGTATCCCAGCCAAAATTAAACTGGATAAGAATCAAAGCAAGCTTCAGAGTATTAATGAAATCTTTAAATGGTTGTAAATTCATTTTCATTTAATCTAGTGAGCACCACATCAAAAGTTCCCATGCTGCTCTACCTTTCGTAAATAAACATTTTAGAAAGCAACCAAAAAGAAGTTAATTTGTTTCAGATCAGCGAGGACTTTGAAAGGTAGAAACAGCTAAGAAATGAACAATGGCCAAAGTGCTGAGTTACTAGAAAATGGCCTGCAGCCCACATGTCTTTGTCAGGAGCACTGCAATGAAACTTTTGTCAAATAATTCACAGTGTCTGCAGGGACTGAAGAGTTCTGATCTAAAAGCCATCATTGTGGATGTCAGCCATAGCAATGAAAAAGTTAACTTGCCATGGTGATATCTGGTTACTGCTTGTGGCAAGCAATTTGCAAAAGAACGACATATTGCACGGATAAACACGTTCTATCACAGGTGTGCTGCACTTTAATGTACAGTCATAAAAATTAAACAGTCTATCTAAAACAATGTATTTTTTTCTCAAAGCCAAAATAAAGGTCAAATTTATTCAAAACATATGGTCAGTGATGTGTTTTAGGGCAATGCCATGTTAATCAGTATCAGTATCTTACAGTGACAGCCATCCTTTAAATCCTGTGAGTGTCTGAGCAGGACACAGATATTAATATTCTGTATTTAATGTGGTCTTGGTATACAATATTACATTACAGCTGTCAGATACTGCAATTGTCCACTTCCTGAAAAACATTGACTTGTATATTTTTTTTAAGTAACTAAGTACATTTAATCAAACCCAATTCGGAGTTACATATACTTTACTTGAGTATTTTTAATTTCAAAGGGTACTTTGTTGTTTGTTTGTACTTGTTACTCAACTACATTTATTTGGTACCTGCTGAACCCTTTGTGGCTGCATAATGAGTTCTTTTTACCTTTATACTGTAACTACATTTTCTTGATAATACCTACACACTTTTACTTTAAGAGATATTTTGCTGATTTAAGTCCAGTTCTGTGTCATAATTGTGCTGCCTGTGTGTGTAGATGAACGGTGTTTGGCTTCCCTTCCGAGACACAAAATGACGCAGACCTCCACTGGGCGTTCCATGCACTGGCGCAATGGAGGGAATCCACACACTGTTCATTTTAACACACTGCCAACACAAATATGACACAGAGCTGGTTTAAAATCAGCAAAGGATCCTTTTATGTAAGCTTTTTTAATGCAGGAGTTTTACAGAGAATTTTAAATTTTGGTATTGCTACTTAATAAAATTTAATTAAAAGATCTTAATACATCTTCCACCTCTGCTTAAAATGATGTATATTCACAGAATCAGTTTTAATGTTGGTAAGTTGTAAATGGGTTGTTTACGTACCTCTGCTCCTAGCCTCCAGCTCCTTTTCCATGAGTTCTTTCGGAGAGGGAAACTCACTGAGCTTGACCTTGGACATGTTGTCGTTCTGACCAACTGTACTGATCACCTCCGGTTCTTTCTCATGACTGTCATCAGTCTCAACATGGATCCAAGGGATTTTCCTAATGACAGGAAGATAGCGGAGCAGCTGTGTAAGGTTTTCATCAATAACAAAGATACATTGTTTGTGATTTACAGGTGAATTCAATACAATTTACTTTCTTTTCTAAGTGAACACACCTTTTGAACTTGTAGATGAAGAATGCCGCTATACCAACAAACACCACGGTGAGCAGCATCAGCATGGCTGACCCACTGTGGATGGAGTTTGAATCCACAAGTGGTGCTGAAAAACACAATAAAGGCGCTGCACAGTTTGACTAAGATAAAGGCTTTCTTTTTCTCCCCAAACCCTGTCTAATTTCAAAGCGATTACTTTCATTACCCCATGTCATGCAACAACTGCAGGTACAGTTTGAAGAGCTGCTCTCTGCATATTATCCCCTCAGGGTATTAAAAGAAAACTTTAGGAGGTCTACTAGCTCTCCCTGGGGTCTGTCATGCAGGTAGCTTATGCATAGTCATGGCTTTTTAAATGCTGAGATGCAATATTCAAAGTATTTCCACCACCACCCATCTTTCTCTCCTTCAGAGAGAAGTCTATGAAGTCTATGACCTTTCTGGATCATTTTAAAGGCAACTCTGACCTTTGTATGCAGACACAAATGAAGACAGATACGTTGGTGGATGAAAAGGGTAAAGGCACACAGGGTTGATTGACAAGTTTTTGCGTTATGCTAATGACCAGGTGACACTGCCGATTTCCACAGTGCATACCAAATGCCTTCTTTGTCAATCATGTCATTGATTGGCTGACTTCAAAAGAAAACTACTGTCTCACAGCCTCATGTGCAAAACCGATTCACTGTGAAATATATTTAAATCCTGTAATATACAGTATCACATAAATCTCACAGGGAATACTTATGTCTTTGTCTTATTTTTAGAACTCAATGTCACATCATCTAAAGAAAGACGTGGCAAAACAAATACACTGTAGACATACCATACTAAACAGGCATGAATCTATTTGAACACTTTTTAATGCATCTGCTGAAGGTTTTTAAATGCAACAATTATATGCTAAGGTCACAAACAAACTTACCCAAAGTTTGCTGAGTCATGTATACAATAATACGAATATCTGCTTTCAGCTCAAACTGAATCAGGCCTTGGTTCAGGGCAGTGACAAAAATATCCGATATCTGTTTGAAGTATTTAACAAAAACACAAAAAGAAAATAATAATATGCAACAATAAATAAACTCTGTAAGGTTAAATATCGTAATGCTCAAATCATCTTATGAACTGGCAATTCATAACTAACACATTCTTAAAAGAATAATTTGAGAAATATGTTTCTTTAGACAATAATATTAACACCACTCACGTCTGTACGTTGAGTATGGAGTTTAAGCTGGGAGACGATTAGATTAATTTAGCAAAATGACTGTAAGCAGGGGGAAAAAGCTAGCCTAGCTCTGTCCTGGCTCTCCATAGTTAAAAAATCACCTAGAGACACACTGAAATTTGACTAAGTTCACATGATAAGGTTAAATATTCTAGACATATTACCGTCTCTAGAGCCTCCTCACTCCCTCTTTTGTGCTCACTTGATGTTTTCTCATCAGGCAGGATAAAGAGCTCTGCTGTAGATGGAAGTCCAGGATACAAAGACACCAGCAGCTGATCTTCAGCAACCCCAGACACCTGAACAACACAACACAACACGCAGGTATAACATTTGAACTGATACTTCTAAACTTAGAGCATTAAAGTCAAAATTGTCAAACCAACAACATTTTCACATCAGCTTCAATTCAAATTGACTCTAGATAACCGTGTAAGGTTACTATCGTCAAAGATCAACTCTTCACACAGGTATAAAATTGTAATAACCCTAAAAGCCACTGGTGGGTGATGTTGGCACCAGGAAAAACCTCAGAGTAATATGGACTCGATGTACCTGTGACAGAACTGTCCGTACCACCCGCCCTATGTCCTCCCTCCACTCTGGGATGTCAGGATTGTGCTCATCAAGAGCTGGCGAGAACGACAACAGCAGCGATCTGAAGAACTCTGGGAAAAAAGGCAAAGTGATGCCTTTTAGAATATGCATTGTTGGGGTTTAGGTTTTTTGCTTTGGATTCTTTTCCTCCTTCTTTGTTTTTTTATCCTGTCTTGTGTTGGTGTCTTGTTTTCTCCCCGGTCTTGTGTTGTTGGTCCTGTCTTGTGTTCCCCTGAGTGTCTGTATGTTCTGTTTCCTGTTTTATTTTGAAGTCTGGTTTTATCTCAACCTGTCTTTAGTTTTACTTCCTGTGTTTTCCCGCTCTTACGATTAGCTGTTGTTTTCCACCTGCTGCTCTGCCCTCTTGTCACGTGCCTCTTGTTACCTCATTACCTTGTGTATTTAATGTCTGTGCTTCTCTTGTCAGATTGTTTTGTCGGTCTGCGTCATTTGGTGTTCCTGTTGGTACGATCTTCATTTTGCATCCCTGTTATCCGTCTTCCCAGTGTCTTGTTCCTGTTTTTTTCCTTGGACTCTTTGAGATTTTTGAAATTTGGATTTTTGGACCTTGTTTTTGTATTATTGGATCCTTGTTCTTATTTGGACTTTTTGCTATTAAACTTCCTGCGTTACTCTCCTGCCTACTTGCCTGTCTCTGCATTTGGGTCCTCACTTTGCCATATCACAACAATGAATGTTACTTCTAGTTTTGTTTTTGATTAATCTGATGTGCAGTTTTGTCTTTTCTCATTTGGCAACATACGCCTTGAAGTTAATTGCTTCTCAAAATCTCGTGTTTGCCTACTGTGACATTTTATTCATTAACTAACCACATTGACATAAACGTGGCGCTGTTCGCAGCGTGGACCAAGAAGCATCATACTTTCCCCGAGATCACATATTGCATATTCATGTGACGTGAATCGTGCCAATTAAAGTGCTTTGAACTCTTCCCCCACTCACCTTTAATAGTTATAACTTTTGAATCCTGCATTATAGTGCTCCCAGAAGCAACTTGAACCGTGACCTTGTTTTTTCCTTCTCTCTGAAATGTGTATGAGATGCTTCCCTCCAAGGTTATAATGGGCTGGATTTCAAAAAGGGGAAAAAAACAAAGAATTTCACAGAAAATCCTCCATCCTCTCAGCCGAATATAGAATACGACGTACATGCAGCCCTTGACAATCTGTATAATGAGGGGTTGCTGCAGTGAACACAATCACCATGATAAATAAATATGACCAGCCATCCTAGCTGGATCCTCCAGAAAGACAGCGCAGTCACGTGCAGGAACATTTTAAATGATTTGTGTGAAAGCTCTGTAGATTTACACTTTGTAAGCAACAACGGGAGGGCATCAACAGAGGATGGAAAAGACTGCAGTGAACAGGACAAAAGTGTGTGTGGAACAATAACGGGAGTAGGAGGAGAAGCTTCTTACCTCGGAGCTGTTGTCAAACCACCAGAAAAAGGCCAATGTTCTGGTGTGACTCGGCCAAACCACCACAGTCAGATTAACCTTCTTCCCCCTGATGGCTACAATAGGAGCGGAGAGATATACACGCTCCACTGGACCTGAGGCAGCAACACATACACCACCACATATACATGCATTACACGTGTGCAAACAAATAAATGCAAGCATACACAAAAGACACACAAATTCATAAAACACTGAGTATTAGTGCAATCACAGCTGATGTACATTTAGCTCCAGGAGTGTTTTTCCATTTTCCAAGGCTAAGATGCATAAAAGTAATACAGCCATGACTGAAATGAAATTCAGCCAAGTGGGAACGTGACTATCCATGAAAGAGGAGAGATTCATGCTATATGCACTGCCGCAGGAATGAGTAATGATGTTTCTTATTCACATACTGGTGATGTGTAAGAACAGTGTGTTGCTGTCAGATCCCTGGTTGTTTTCAGCAGTAGCTGTCACTCGGTAAATCCCAGTCGTTCTGTAGATGTGGCTGATGCCATCATCCGTCCTGCTCAAGTTAGAGTATGTGATCTTGATGCCGTCCCCAAAGTCTAGCTGGATACTGGTCCTCAGTGAGCCTCCCTGTGGACAGACGGTAAGACATGGCATCTGTCACCATGGCTTAGGTCAGGATACTTCAATTAGACCACATACAAGTGAAGTAAGCACAGTCCACTACTAAGTGCTTTGGCTGAGATGACCTATAAGCTGTGTCACAAACTCTCGGAAGGCGAATATGAATGGAAGGAGACAGAAACTCAACTGAGAAAAGATGACTAAAGTAAAAGGAGATACATGGCTAGCTCAGTTGGTAGAGCGGGCGCCCATATATAGAGGTTTACTCCTTGACACAGCGAGGTTTGACTCCAACCTGCGGCCCTTTGCTGCATGTAATTCCCATCTAGCTTTCCTTTCATGTCTTCAGCTTTCCTATAAAATTAAAGGCCAAAAATAATCTTAAAATAAATAAATAAAAGGAGAGCTACAGAGGTCATTAAAGTTTCCCAAGGATTAGTTTATTATATTGTGCACATCCTTCCAACTGATAAAATCATCCAAAACAAACACATATTCCCATAATTAAAGAGTATTTCACCTACATTACTAAAAAAACAAAAATAGAACAGGTTTTCTACTTGTGGCATCTAGCCATCTAGTTTAATTTGTGGTTTTTTAAAGATTATTTTTTTTGGGGGGGGGGGTTTCCCTTCATTACAGAGTGACAGTGTAGCTAGACAGGATAGGTAGGAGAGAGGTGGGGTGATGACACGCAGCAAAGGGCCGCAGGTCGGATTCCAACTCGGGCCCCCCTTAAAAGCCTCAGCCTACATGGGACACACGTTCTTACTGGATGAGCTAGAGGTTGCCCCCGCTCACAATATATAAAGAATCATCAACACCACTGAGTATTTATTCAGCAGAAAGTATTTCCAATGAAAACGGTTCACAGTGAAATCTGAGGATTATCCAGTAATTATACTGTTTGTACTTTTTATTTGTCGTAAATATAATTGGATTCACCTCCATAGTGTTAGGCTGGAGGCAGAAATCTCAGAGATATCTCAAAACCTAGGTAAATAAAAACAAAATTTTTTCATGGCTACACTACAATGAAGTGGGAAAGATGGTTTAAGCCTTGTTAGTGGCTCAAGACTGAAATATCTTAACAACTTTTGGACAGATTTACATGAAATTTGGTGGACACCTTCATGGTACCCAGGTGTATCCTGACATTGGTGATCCCCTGACTGTTCCTCTTGCACCACCACAAGGTTGGCATTTTTGGTTTGTGTAAAATATCTTGAAAATATGATAGATTGATTGCCATGTAATTTGTACACACCTTCATGCCACTCTAATAATGGTGATTATCTGACTTTACATTTAGTATCATCATCAGGTCAAAATCTTAATTTGTCTAATAGCAGAATGAGTAGGATTTGTGAACACAACATTCAAAGTTGGCCACTCCTTCCCAGCAATGACACTAGCCAGCAAGTTATATTCAGTCTAGCTTTATGGGTGTAGTTTCCATACAGGAGAATTTAGAGGAGCTTCCCAAGCTTCCGACTTAGACGACACTGATTACAGTATCAGCCAGGGCAGAACAGAGCCCCGAGGGAGAAGTAGCAGAGGAGTGACAGCTGGATGCAGAGCGAGGGGCAGCGAAACGCTCAGAAAGGTCCTGAACACAGCAAAATGATTAGAATAGACAAAATACAAGCAGAGGGCAGGGTCTTTGCAGATACAGACACTGGCCGCCATACAGAAGTGATGATAGAGAGGGATTGGACTCACATCGTCGAGGTAGACCATGAAAGTAACGTTGCTTCCAACAGTGGCACTGAGCTCCCCTTGATTGGTGGACAGCCGGAGGCCTCGGGGTGGTCTGGGACGACACAACTGCCTCTTGGGCGAGTACACGTTCCTTCCTTCCTCTTTACAGTTATTGGACAAAACCTTTCGATACCTTTGAAGCATAAAGTAAAAAAAAAGTGTTTTGTCATAATTCCATAAATAATCACAAAAAAATTTATTCAAATTCATAAATTGATTTAAGCTCTACCTATTCAAATTCGATTCATGGAATTCCAAAAAATCAATTTTATTTTTTTTGTTTTGTAATGGCGTGTATACTATCACATGGGAAAAGTAACTACATTTACATATTGAGAATTGGTTTTTGAATAAAAAAAATCAATTCTAAATCGAATCTTGTGCTTATGAATCGATATCGAATTGAATCGTTACATTTTCTGAATCGTGCACCCCTACTATTTGCTAATTTCCATAATATATAACTTTGCATTAATCTATGTACTTTAGTGAATGGAAACTTGTTGCAGTGGATATCAATCACACAGGAACTTATAATGCTACTGTCAATTAAATGTCACAAAGAGAAAGCAAAATGTTTTAACAAATATTTAATTGTTTTTGTTTTGTTTCTGGAACTATTTCACTAGCATCCAGAATTTAAAAAAATTCCAGTTCTGAGCAGCTCCTCGGTTTCAATTCTGAAATTTGTTGTGGGATGAAAGTGTCAATAAACAGCACACAGATTTACAGTAGTATGCATACTGGCCTCTTTGAGTATACTTAATTGTGTCACTGTGTGAACACGTTGCATACTCAAAACTGGCTCAGCATTATTATGTATTATGGAACTGGGACAGTCTAGGTTACTTTTTAAGCTCATCTCACAGGCTCTTTTCTGAATAATTGAGGAAGTGAACTATTACTTTATGCTTGTGTTCAAGACAACGTGACAAACAAGCTGAAATGGAATAACACTGTTTTGTGATGGATTGAATAATAGGGTCCACTTACCCTGTGCTGTTAAGGAAGCTTTGGCTGGTGCTGCAGCTTTTCGCCAAACCATTCGGATTAAACCAAAAGGCAGGGGAGCACTTCCCGCCTGCCTGGCGTTCCCACCCATAATCACTGCCAAAGAAACACGATAGTTCTTCAATGATAAACACTGCTACTCAAATAATCTAGCTTCTACAAGCTTTTGTAGTGGGGCAAATGCTTTGCAGTTAGTGCTTCATGGCATATTTTGAGACCCTAACTAGAGACATGATTGTCAGACAAGCAGGATCAAACAGAATTTCAGACAGATGGATAAAAGATATTTAAAATTAATTGATGATTAATTATTAATTGAATTCTACTAAGTCACTTGACATTATGCAAATTACAATAGCACGATTAAAAGTTTCCATAAACTCCCATCTACAATTTCAAAACTATAATTAGATTTTAGTACAACACCATGTATGATGGATATTAAGGCATATGAAGTTCTGCAAAATGATACTTGTGTTTTTTATTACAAATGTCTACAAGCAGTCGTAATTAAATATAAGTGAATCAGAATTTCAAAGGAGAGGGGGTATGTGGTAAACATGGTATGAAAAAAATGAAGGATCACTGAGGATAAAAGTCTCAGTTACAGAATAGTCCCAGTTGGGAAAGCTGAGAGACAAAGTCATTACCATTCAAAATCATAGGCTGTGCAGGGACATGGCTCTGAAAAAGAGATCCTCGAATAGTCCTGGGCAAGCATGCAACGGTTGCCTGGCCTGCGCTTCATATAGGTCTGCTTCTCGCCCATCACACACAGCTCTCCCTATCAAACAAACAAAAAGATCATGTAGTTTTTTACAAGGTTGAAAGAAGCTCTGGGAAGAAAAGATAGACAGAAAGAAAGATTTTTGTACATGCATTAAGCAAGTGTTGCTGCTGTGTGTTTACAGTCACGACAGACAAAAATGTATCTCTTGAAGCTGATACTAAATCAATAATGTTCAATATTCCTGTTACCTTGTTTTGCAGGTTCCATGTTTGATAATCTCCATCCATGCATCTCCTGCTAAAGAGGCCCTTGTAGTCGATCTTGATCAGCTGCCACTCCGACCGATGACTGAAGTGTCCAAAGAAACTAAAAAGTGATTCAACAAAACGCAAATTTCAGATGAGACTATTTTGAGATGTTTCTTGCACCAAATGCAATTCTGAAGTCTGTCATTCATGCTGAATGCTTCAAGCCTAATAATATTTTGTTTTACTTCTGCTGGACTGTACTTGTGTGGCTCTTCCTTACGTGATAATATGATTGTCAGATTCTGGCTCCATTAACACTCCGTCCACATACAGATGTGCCAAGGAGAAACTATGGCGGTCCCATTTTTTTCCTTCGTCTAGACTGATCCTTCAGGAAAAAAACAACAACAGATGTCAACGCATGAACATCTGTCCTTCTGTCTATGCATGCATGTTTATCTCTCTGCAGTGGCTAAATATATTGTCTTCGCTATGCGTATACCATTAAACATCCCAAGCACAGAGGTTAAGCAGTGAAAAACAAGGCACAAAGAAATATGATAAAAGATTTTAGATGATTTAGCATTTGTCACAGTTGAAAAATTAAGCATGTCAGATTCTCTTCGATGTGAAAAATTATCTTGACAAAGAGTTGAACAATAGAACAAATGTTCCTCGGTCCACGGACATTTTTGAAGGTGACAAAACAACAGAAAAGAGAGACATGACTCAGGTTGTAACATTAGAAATAGATTTGGGGGGTTTCGAATCAACTTTCCTAGAGCTTAATCACTTTTGACAGGACTGTAATGTGCAGGGGCATCAAAGCAGATAGTGTTACAAAGCGCCTGCAATATGTGGGACTTATAAGGGCATTTTCAGTCTCATATTTCCACCCAGCTCCACTTTTCATTTACATAAAAGCACTCAAACCATCATATCCAACCAAGAGTAGTGCTTCTCTGCTGTTATAAATGATTCTGACAGTTGAAGCTGAAGCTGCTGTGCTGATACAATAATCATGCAAACTTGTCCATTAGCATTTAGAACATTAAATGTAATCATATGCTGCATCAAACAGAAAGAAAACTGAAATTATTCCCAAGTAATTTCCCACTACAAGTCCAACACCTATAGTTCATACCTACAGTAATTATGGTGTCAGCTATTGTTGAGCAGTAGGCTTAGCTACACCTACCATAAGTGTCGAATAGGCTTCGCTGCATGTAAGACTGCCAGCAAAGCCCCTCCATTGTCAAGAAACCAAACGTTGTGCTCTTCATCAAAAATCTGTATTGGTGCACATTGAAAAAACACATTTGCTCTGCTCATGACAGTTCACTTTAAATAGGAATACATAATCCATTTAAGGTAAACGCATGCAGTGTGTGTGTGTGTGTGTGTGTGTGTGTGTGTGTGTGTGTGTGTGTGTGTGTGATGTGTGTAGACCCACCTGTCTCCAGCTATTTCCTGCATCAGATGTTATAAACATCCCAAGGTTACTGGAGGACAGCTCTTTTCCGATATTCCCTGAGTACAAAAACATGAATAATTTCACTCAGTGTGTATTTACATAGCAAAGACTCCCTAACACACAATGCACAATCCCTATGCACAATCACCTGATAAAATAATTAAGAGTTATTTTGTGAATCCATACATGTCCTCATTTTCCACTATAGGATATGTTAATGTCTGCAACCTAATCATCTCACCCAAAATATTTAAGATAAGATTTAGGAGTTGAAGTTTCAGTATCTGATTTCAATGACAGAAAGAGGGCACTGTGTGATTAGTTTTGTGTGTTTTTGTAGTTGCACTGCTAAAATGTATTTTTCTGAGAAAGTAGGGATACATCTGGTCTAATCTGATTATTCTATAAATAGAATGCACTTCCTTCAGGTAACTATGTACCTGTAGCCACAATGATTCCTGGCACAGACGTTTTGCTGGTGATGGGTCCAGATGTGTAGGGATTCTCCGACATCTCCAGATGAAGATGCAGCGAACAAAATGGCTGTCAACAAAACGGATTCCAATGGAGCACAGGTTGAGAGTATTTATCTGACAGATCTTCACAGAAGCACTTATAATTAGCTTTGCCTTCAAACTATGCTTCCCGTTGAGAGGAAAGTGCTAACATTTTCAGATAGCATTTATAAAACAAAGATACTTTGTTCCTCTCATCTCCTCTGCCTGGAATAAAAAGACAGAAAATGGCTGAGAGGACACAGAGGGCATTTGAATTGTTTCATTCTATAGCAAACAAGGCATGTAATTAAAATTCTCAAAGATGCACTGATAAAACTGGCAAAATTGATTCAAATCATTTTCACTCATCTCTCAGACTAAACCACATTGAAAAACATCAATACAGCTTTTCAAACAGCAGAGATTGGACGGGGGGTCAGAAAGTAGACAAGATCAAAATGGTCATCTGTACGACAAGGAGGAATGCAATAATCTGCTATTAACTGAATAATTTACATTATTTTAAACAGACTATAAAGAACATACTGACTGGATTAGATTAATATCATACCAGCTGAATAACAAAACAGAATCTTAATGTAATTCAGTGAAATCTAACATTCATTAGTCCAGTGTGACTATGGGTAGTAAATTGAAATCACAGAGGTTAATGGAAAGTCTCGACCCCTGAAACTATACACGATGACGCTGTGCTTTACACTGATAATGAGAATCTCCCAGCCAAGCATCTCCTCGCCCATTCAGGAGGCTGATGCTGAAGCTGGCGCCTGGCCCTTTGCAAATATGACTCAGAATCAAAGAACATCCAGCTGATGAGGTTGAAACATTTGATAAATTATATATTTCATAAGCTTCCTTTCGCATGAATACCAGCATTCATTCACTCCTGCCCAAAGGCTCAAACTCACCAGAATGCAGTGAAGGTTATTTCCAGCCACATCAGTGGCAGGAGCTGGCAGCAGGGCCCATGTTTGTCCCTTGTTGTATGTGATGAAAGTCTTGACCTGGTTGTCCAATAGTTTGTTGGCAAGATAGATTCCATTTATGCCCTCAACCTGCAAAGGAAAACAGAAAAGATGCATTTGTTGTCTATGGTATTTTCCTAATGTTCAATAACAATCATATTCTTGGTGCTTTAGCTAAGAGGATTACTCGATTAGGAGATTAACAGAAAATGAATCACTTTATCAATCGAGCAGTGGTGGAAGAAGCATTCAGACCCTTTACTGAAGTAGAATAAGCAATACCACTGTGTAAAAATACTCTGTCAGAAGTAAAATTTCTTGCTTTCAAAATGTTAAAGTAAGTAAAGAAGTGTTAGCAAAATAACACTTAATGTATCAAACGTATTCGGAAAGGCACTTGTGACTGTTATTATTGTTTTTGTTAGTCAATTATTATTATTATTATTATTATTATTATTATTATTATTATTATTATTATTATTATTATTATTATTATATGACGCCTGACATCCTATTGCTTTATGTGTGTTGCCGTTCTTGAAATTCCTTTGCTACCGGAAGAAAAGGCTTTGAGATAGCAAGCTACACGCTGAAAATGGTAAGTTTTGAAGAAAATTTGGATTATGCAATAAGGTTATACGTTTCCGGCATTTACTATCTAAATGGGATGTTTTTGGGACCAATTGGCTGGGATTTGTTATGCACAAACTGCACACTGCGATACACTGCTAAGAGCAAATTACATTTAACCATGTATCCAGCTAATTTAAAGCTTATGTTACTGTTTTGTGTAAACTGTATTGTGTGAACAACTTCATTTAATTCTGTATGTGGCATTGTCTTTTGCGGGGTGCAAATGTTCCACTAAAACAAGTTCCTTGCCAAGACCATTTTGCAGAGCCACCGTTGCTGCGTCCAGAATTTAGCACCGCCCCCAAGACAATTGTGATTGGTTTAAAAAAATGCAAAAAACTAAGACCATTTGTTTCTCCTATCCTGGAATGTATGTCCACAGCGCTGTGGCATAAGGTACAACTATTATCTCTCAAAAGTAGTATTGTAGCAGTATGGCAGCAAGTAATACTCAAGTAAAGTACCTCAAAATTGTACATAAGTATTTGAGTAAATGTACTTAGTTGCATTCCATGACTGCGTTTTAACTGCTAAAATGTGAGGATTTGCTACTTTTCTCTGTTTTATATCACAATAAAATTAATATCTTTGGCATTATTCTCTTGATCAGATAAAACAAGCAATTTGAATGTCCCCTCAGAATCTGAAAAATGTGATACAACATTTTATAAACAAAACAACTAATCAATAATTGGAAAAAATAATTGCCAGATTATTTGAAAATGAAAATATTAGGTAGTTGCTGCCATACTTTAATTAAAATCACAGGTTAAACTGAACACTTTTTTCTACTACATTGTGGAATAAGTGAAAGAGGCATGGTGCAGTGACAGCAGCAGCCCATGAACAAGACAAACTACGCACCTTATAAAAGTCAACCAGTAAATTACCGGCGGGTCCTCTGCTGGTTCTCAGGTTTTCTAACGAAAGGGTGAAGTAGACCCCGGGGGAGTCTGAGATATACAGGCTGTAGGTGTTGTTCTGATTCCATTCCTGGACGGCAGCAAATACCTGTTTCTCATCTGTACTGATTATATGCATGTCCTGCAGGCAGGTGTTGATGAAAGAAAGTGAGACGGATGAAAAGAGAGAACGGGTGAGAATGACAGATGCAAGTGAGCAAACACAAACAAGACTTCGAAGAGAAGCTATGTATTGTTGGGGAGCTTTTAACTGTAATAAAGTGTGCCACTTTTTTACAAAATAAAATCTGTATGACTTGTATTCTACAAGAGAAACACTAATCACGTTTCTCTATAATAATACATTTATGTTTTTACAGTTATGTGGTGTTTCTTACCTTTGGGAGACAATATTTAGGTAATTTCATCCGCTTAAAGGATTCTCTCATGTAGGAAACAAAGTAGCTGGCTCGTCCTGACTTGGTTACCTTTGCAATGAAGTCAAAGAAGTTTTGTCATTCTTCAAATAGATCGCATATATATGTTTTAGTGTCACTTCATCTAACACTTCTATTTTTAGGTCACTGACCCTTTTATTTTTTTGGTAGAAAAAAAATTCTGTACCGCCGGCAGTGATAGATTTACTAAACAATAACATTTAAATGCTACATTTCAAATGTTTAGAATCCATCACTTAATTCATTCATAATTATAGTATAATTATTTAAGGAATTATGAATGACGTATTTTAGCAGTTTTGAAAACATTTCACATACTCCCTGCAGTACACCAAAGTACCCATAGGGGTACACGTTCCCCCTTTTGAGAAACTGTATAGCCTGTCCAAAAAGGAAAGTACAAAATGGGATGTTTTTTTTTTTTTACAAGACAGATCCCAAATGTGAAATAAGGACATGAAGCTAAACTGTCTCCTGAAGAAGGTGTATTCATTTGCAATGCATAACTGACATAACAAATATTTTGCAATTTTACTCCAGTAAAAGCAGACTAAAATTACAAACACAACATAAATTACATGTATTATTATTATCTCAATTAGTCTAACGCTAAGAAGCACTGAAAAGTGTGTTGGCTTTATCTGAAGTGTGTCTTGAAGATCTTAATGCACTTTCCCGTCCACTTACAGAGCAGAGCAACACTAGTTGATTGCTTATTTTCTAATCAACTAGAAGGATGGTGTTTGTCCCCCAACACACTACATTAGGACTCTAATGGAATAATCTATCGAAAATCAATGAGCTGCATTTTCCCAGGCCACATTTTTGAGGATGTTGCACTTGGCTGTTCCTTCTCTCCCAAGAGACTTTGGAGGTGTTGAAGACTGCTTATTTCGTTGTAGCCCAATCGATAACCTCATTACTCTTTGTCAAGTTAAATCCAACTGCCCCGAGCAATGAAAGTCACAAGAAAGTCATCTGTGCCACCACAGCGCCACACAGACACTCTGTGTGTCCAGTTATTTTCACCAGACATCTTCCTCATGTCTGCCTCTACGCCTCTGCCTTGACGGTCAATCTCATCTCAGCTAAATGCAATTTGGGCATTTTATTGAATCACCATTTCTGAATCACACTGTGTTATTTTTTTCTCATACATTTTCATTCTTACATCACAGCCATTCCAATCAAGTATGTGGATAAAGTGTGTTGAAAGTGAAACTGGGTCAACGCTAAAGTGTTGCTGCTGCAACATCATATCAGAAGATTAAATCTGTGGATAAATAAATTAAAATCGAACAGCAAACATTTAGGGCCGTTTATTCAAAATGTCAGACTGCAGAGGGATTTACTACAAACACTGAGCCCTAGAAAACAGTATTGTTTGATTTTTTATTTTCCTGAAACTTAGCTGGAGTCTAACAGGATGAGCAGATGCATCAAGACTGACCAGCAGAGAGAAAATGACTTAGCTGTGGATGGAAATCAATGACAGCTGAGGGCATTTGAAAATTAAATTTCTAATGATGACCCTGACTGCCAGTGTCTAATTGGAGTCAAAGTCAGAGTGAATAGTAATAAGGACACCAACCTGTCTATTCACAGTTCCTTTGCCGTGTGATCTCAGCTAGCAAACACATTTTTCAGGAATGAAGTATGTCTGTGCGGAAACTCACTCAAACACTGAGCGTGCCTTTACATGAACGAGACAAAACATAATCAAAACACTCATTGGGCCAGTGGGGAACAGGTGTGTTGGGAAAAGCCATTATGTGGGTTTTGATGGAAAAGTATGAACTGGATGCCCAAGAGACCAAAATAAAAAATAAAAAAAACCTAGAAAATCAAAGTTCACAAAGACAGAAGCCTTTGCGTGAAAAGATGTACGAGAAAAAGAAAAGTAATCTGTTACTATGCAAACCTGTGTGAAAACGTATTCATCCTGCACAACCAGTGAGTTGGTGTCTACATGTCCAGGAAAGAGGTACAGTCTGTTGCCCTCTGTGCATCGTTGGGCTCTGCACTTCACATACTGGGCGCCTGGAGAGAGGCAAAAGGAAATCAATCAGAAGTAAATTACAACCATTTACACCTTCAAAGTGTACTCTGTATGCACTGGAGCAGCTAAACATCATGCATAATGGTACACATAGTTCACAGTTGTGAAACAACTTTAATCTAAGTTAACTAGAGAAATAATTTAGAAAAAACAACTACTACTACAGTGGACAGTTGGCCCTTTTACATTTCAAATTAGCTGAGATTCAAGACTAATGCAGTATTCATATGAGACAAGAAGAGTTTCTATGCTAATTCAGAGACACCACATTTTTGAGACATTTTCTCACCACACGATAAATATGAGTATATTTTCCAATCCAGGAAACCCCTGTAATTGGTTTGACAGAATATACCATGCTTTTTACAATGGGGAAGTTGAAGTTTATCTATGAGACACATGGGGATAGATTAAAGAGAAGAAACATTCATCAACCCACTAAAACTCTCCGTTTTTGTCAGCCTTACTAGACTTCAGGGACCAATCTGAACAACAGAACTTTCCCGTGACCTCGCTCTAAATGAAAAGCAAGGGGTCCTGTGGGTCTTGCTACAGCGGAGGACTGGAGTTCAGCACTCACGGCCTTTCGCGATGCGCGTCTCAATGTGGACCACATCTGATTCTCTGTCCAGCCCCATTACCGCCCTTGGAAGAGTGTGAGAAGGAGAAGATAGAGGGAGCAGACAGAATTGGAGATGGGGAAGAAAAGGTAAAATGAGAATAAGATAAAAGATAGAGAGGTCAGGTAGAGCATCACATCTGCAGATGGACAACCCTATTCTGACAAACCCGTAGAAAGATGTCTTTATCCCCTGCAAATCAGTGAAGAATCTGCAACAGCAATTAATCTCAATGTACCCGGCATCAGTACAGGACCCAACTACAATAGCTATGCCGAGACATACCTACCATGGCAAATGTGAGTTGTTATGAAATTGTTGGTGGCTGCAACACCAATGTGAAAAATAACTATCTGACATAATGTGCATGAAGGAATGGTTTTCAAGAGCACAAATAATGTATTGTTTCGGTATACCTGCTACGCTGTTCTTATTTATCTAACGTCTCGCTGTTCATGCATGTTGAGAGGATGTCCTCCAACCAATGTCCTTTCTTTCACAGCTAAAAAACACTCTTGGGTTTGACAAGTACCATGACAAACAGGGATAAATGGGCTCACATCATTATTCACTGCCTTGTGCCCGAGCAGTCGAGATTACTAAATGACAGTGACAACAAAAACAGCATGTCATGTTTGTGCTATGGAAAAAGAAGAACAATATTTCTACGTGACATGAATATAATCAGTTTTGTGCTTGACAGCCATGGAGGAGATCTGTTTTAGACAATAGGTCACTGGATCCTTCTGGCAGCATAGGGGACATGAACACTATCATTACGCAAATTACAATCAATCACTATAGAAAAATAGGATGCACGTCATCATACCAGTAGAATCGTCCTGGCATCACATTGTCGTGAACAAGTTGCCATTTCCTCCCAAAGTCCATTGAACTGTACAGCTGCAAGATAAAATTGGGCCCATCTTCATCACACTTAAAAGTTTGAGGAGGAAGATAATGTTAATGAGCAGCACAGCTATCATTACATCCACAGCAGAATCACGTAAATAAATAATATATAATAAATAAAATTAAAATAAAACAGGTTTCAGCACCATATATTATCTTCATAATATGCTACCTTGCTGTCATGACTGTAAGCCAGTATCCAGTTCTCCTGTGCAGGGTGGAAGAGCAGGCTCAGGATATTGAAGTTAATGGGATACTTCTCAAAGCTTGCCCCTTCATCTGAACTGATGAGAACAGCGCTCTCTACCTCTGGGTCGCTAAGCATCATTATCTAAAGTACAGAGGGCCAGACGAAGGATAGGCATTAGAAGAGGGCGAGAGAGACAGAGATACTGTCATTTGGCAGCAATTTTTAAAAGAAAATGTAATTTGATGTCAGGACCATGCTTGTGAGAGATCAGACAGAGAGATAAAAGCAACAGGGAAATGCTGACCTTCTGTTTGTTGGTAGGGCAGACGTACAGGTAACTTAAAACTGTCCTTGAGCCCACTTTGTCGTTGAGTTTGGTGTAGGTGCTTCCATAATCAGAGGATCTGGACACAAACAAAAACAACATATTGTATGTAGGATGAACTTGCCTGAGACAGATTTTAAAAGCACCATACCCGTGGTTTGGCATTCTTTAGCCGATTAACTGCAAATCAGTTATCATTCGCATGACTGGAACTCCAAAGCATACCTTGCGTTTTTAGATTGATTTTCTACCTCTCAGGCAGCTTTTTGCCTTATGGAATGAAAATGAAATAGAGATAGAGACTAGCTTCATGCTAATGTGTTATTTTTGTTTGTCTTGCTCTAATAAAGCACTTTGATGCAATCCAGCAAGAAATATGCCATGCTAAAAAAATAAGTCATTATTCTACTAGTCCGTAGTAGTAGTAGTAGTACTGTAGATGTTCAAATTATACAAAAGACCAAATGGGAAAAAAATAACATGGAAAAACACACTCACTAATGAAAGAGTCAGCTCTTTATTCAACCATCATTTTCAACAGCACAGGGTGGCAGTTGAATAAAAAGCAGAGCTTTCAAGTAGTCAGTTAGTGTTTTACAGACATGTGCTGTACAAACAGATCGATTAAATTAATAACTGCTGAAGAAACCCTGCAAAGGTTTTGACCACAAGTTAGATGGAAAGTAACTAAAGCCTGCTCACAAAGTAGCTGGATTTCTTAAGATAACATCACAAACTAATTTACATATATAGATATATGTATATGTATATATGTATATAGATTGATATATAAAAGACTTTTAAAAATTAAAGTAGTCAAGCAAAACTTAACTGACGGTATTGGCTTTAACATTAGCCATTATTATTTTTCAACCTGCTATCATCTCATTAATATTCACCTACAATTTTAAAAGCCTTATATGTAGGATGTTGTAGAAATATCATGAATAGTGAGAGTCCAGACACTGGAATAAACTCTTGGAAACTCAAACAAAAAATAGTCATGTACATCATTTACACCAACACCAAGAAAAAGGACAAACAATGGAAAGCAGGGATTATGTAACTAGACTAATGTTATAGATTAGTTAAGATTAGTTTGTTGACTGAGAAATATTATCTAAACAAATTTGAGTTTTATGTTTGTCGAAAAAGTCCAAATTTAATGAGAATGTTGCTAAGACAGTAATGCAAATGTATTGAGCATGCATGTTATAAAATACATAGAATACATAGAACAAGATGAACAAGTGTAATACCGAAAACGATGACGTCAACTGGTGAAGGTAAAGCTGTGGTCAAAGCAAATTAATACATTTACTGAAATATTGGGTTAGTCTGTCAAATGAAATGATTAACAATCTGTGGAAATAACACTGCAATAAATGTAGAAATACACCAGCAAAAGACTTACAGATTTAACCATGCAGGTTTAAAAAATAAAATACATTTATTAGAAAGAACATGCATACAACAGGTTTATTAGACCTCACAATAAACAGCCCTAGTGTCAACATAACATCCCAAAACTCAGCAGGGACATTTAGCATATTTTGTTTAATGGAGAGGAAAAAAATATCAACGTATTAGCGCACAGGCGCTAATCTGAAACTTCTCTTTAAAACTGTATAAAAAGAAAGCTCATAGGATGAAAAAAATGCATTTAGAGTTGAAATCACATTTCTTTTACCACCAAGAAAATATCGATTTCAAGAGAAGCACATAGCAAGTTTGGTAGCTTTTATTCATTAGGTTTTTCCCTCGCAACTATACCATTCAGCAAAATGTAGCTTTGACAAACACATTATTCAGACTAAATATTCACTTTACATGTGTCAACCAAGTCTTTGCAAGCTGGATTTCATGCTACACTGACATGTAATGAAACTAGCCTGCAAGATAGGAAATACATTTATGAACCTCAGGTATCCTTTGGAATATGGTCAACAGTAACGTAAGTGTATACAATAAATTCCATTTGCAGTAAATGGACTGAAACCTCCAACACAAGCATAGCCCTTGAATACAACAACATTCTGAGTCATGAACATATTGTTGTCTTATAGTAGAAAAGCCATTATTCTTTTTTCATGCTGGTAGATGTTTGTACATTGAAGATGGTGAGGAAGTAATTTAAAGACATCCTTTCCAGAGCAGTGGTATAATCCTGTGTTTGTCATCCCAATCTCCATATTTCTCCTCACCACAAAAACAGCCAATCATGCTCTCAGTTCTACCTGAGTGCTTCCAAATGTAATTTCACTGCATAATTGGATAGATACCCA
This sequence comes from Percina caprodes, assembly GCA_013375575.1. Lineage (NCBI taxonomy): Eukaryota > Metazoa > Chordata > Actinopteri > Perciformes > Percidae > Percina > Percina caprodes. The sequence continues at coordinate 312,548 of JABXJD010000110.1, read as the reverse complement.
GTGTCTGCTATCATTGTCTGTGCATTAATCTGAATTGTCCCATTTGGTGTTGAAATTGTTTACAAAGACTTACCCCTCAACACATTTGTATTTGTGCTTAAGTAGCCTAGTCCTTTCAGTTGGTATCTTTGATCGAGGCTGTCAAAGAAAGACTCTTAAATTATGTTATTACAAGTTTCTTTAGCAGAAAGAGTAGCCATCTGAAAACACAAAGGGACTTGATGTGTGTTTAGCTTTGGCAAGTCACCCATTGATCTGCACATTGCATTCTGCCACCAACAGTGGCCCGGAGCTGTAGTCATAAATCATTTATTGTGTTATCACAGAAATCATTTACTCCCGTTTCTTTTCATAACATTCAGATCTCTGCTTTTCTAATACCTATACTAAGAGCTTTTGTGCACCCCCTGAGGTACACTCTAATTTAGTCGTGGTGCTATTGTTAAGCAGACACCTTGATGATGGAAGACCTCCTGTACACAATATTGGATTTCAAAACGTGTCAAGTCGGGTGTAAATCTTAGTGGCGCCTCTGGTGAAACAGATATTAATTTGAAACTCTATGCTTGGTGGACTGATGGTCTCTTTCATGTGTATTTCAGAATGAAATGAGTTCTCTGCAGGCTATAGGAGAGGTGAGAAAGAAGCCATATCAGAGGGCTGAATTGGCCTCTGTGGTATAATCCTTAATGAATTCCATTCTATTTATGATCTGACAGGGCACTGTAACTCACCTCTCAATACATACTGAATGAAATTACTACAGATATACAGTAGCAATTGCATGTCAATTGCTTCTGAAACAAAAGGTTACTGATGACAATCAATCAAAAACCTCCATCAGGAAGTTTCTGGGTCAGAGGAAAAGAGACACCAAAAAAGAATCCTTCCGATATGTCTTCCGGTTTACCTCTCAAAAAGCCTTTAGTTTCTTTGCTGATGATGGACATAAAATAGGTTGGGCATTTTTCTAAAAGGTTGTCTTCCAGTTGTGTTATTTATGAAACTGAAGGAAGCAACGATGAGAATATTTCCTTCTGAACTACTTCAGATTGCTTTATTAAAACATATTTCATATTGGCTTCCAGTGTAACTTGATTGTTCAAGTTAGAACACTATAAATCACACATGCACTATACTGAACTCTCTATGAATATATTATACTTATTGTTTTTTGGGCTGTGCTCTTGCAGCATTTAAAATCCTTTCAATGATGCCATAACCTTTCTATTTAAATGGAAAAGAAAAAATAGCAATGATGAAAAACAAACTTACCTCCAGAGTGAGCTCTCAGTAACAGCCCCTAGGTTGAAGTCATGGAGCTTAGTCAAGATCAGGATCACCTGCAACATCAACAGCAACAGACATGCTTAATTACATGCCAACGTTTGCACTAAAAAGCTTTTGAATAAGTGCCTCACCAGCATACTTATCCGTCTACACCTAATGACGTGAAATGATTACTACACATCTGCTACATCCCGTCTTACAGTATGTTATCCTCATGTTGTCAATGGCAGGATCTAATGAAAATCCATGTGGGCTTTCAAGAATTGTGACTGTAACTCATGTGGAATCATACCTACACAACAGCAAAATCTGCACACAATTGTTCACTGAACAATGAAAAGAAATGCAGTCAGTGGCTTCACCACACAATCCTCTCAGCTTTGCTTTTTTATTCTGTCTTGCTTTTACCTTTAAAATAGTGAAGTAAGCTGCAAAAGCACCAACAGATGATGTCAAATGTTGCTGGAAGATGTTATGTCAGTCATTTTACTTATTGGAAGATGTCCAGTTCCACTTTTGGCTAAATGCTTTTGCATGTTCTCTGAGGAAACAAAAATGTGGCCCATAAAAGCCTGCCAAGGCGCAGAGGGCAGAGTGAAATGGTGTGCAAACAAATTATTGTCACTCCAATGGCATTATAAATGACTTGCCATGGGGATGTTTATAGCTCAGGAGAGAAAGGGGCATTGGGGTAGAGAGTTTAGGGCAGGGCATGGAGGGAGGGAGAAGGAATGGTATATAATAAAAATCAAGGAGCAGGAATATGGTGAATTTTTTTAGAAAGCTTGAAAGATAGGTCAAAGGCTCAATTACAGTGAGTTTAAACACATTAACCTTATGGGACCCACGGAACGAGTCATTAAACCGAGAGAAGCCACACAAGACTTGGAGAAACAAAAGACATGCCTCTAAGCCTGCTTTGAAAATGTTAAAAACCCAATTGACCCACAATTTAGCCATCAAACGACCAATGTGCATGGCTGGGACTATCTGCATTACAGGTTAATTAACCAATCACACAGAGAGATAAGCATTTGCATAACTAAATGCACCATGTCTGCAAGGTCCAACACTGGAGTCTGAATCAATTTGGAGTACAGACTTAGTTAAGTGGCTCTGATGTTAGGCCTAATTGCCTGCTTTGAAAAATAGATAGGAGAGAAAAACTCTGCCAAACTGTTGATCGTTTGACTCTTTAGTTCTCTTTTGCTAACAACGACTGTGTCATGAGACATTATAAATACTACGAGGTAAATTGAATCTGGAATTGATTTTATCAGTGTCAAACTAGAGGCAGTTCATTCCAACCAAAGGGATTCAAATATCCAGCACTGCAAATTGGAAATTAACTGAGTGAACAACGATTAAATGTTCACAGTTTAATGGGCTTCAATCACTTGCACCATCTTGCACATGGATCCAATTTAATCAAATGCTTACAAATTTAGTTGAGGATGTTAAACAGTGTCTAATAATAGCCAAAAATGGCAAAATTTGATGACAAAAAGCCTCTCAGCAACAAATCTGCAATTGTCATTAGGAACTCCATCTTAAACGTGTTTGTGTGGTCGGCTCATTAACAAAAACTGACCCTTTAAATTGGGTCAGTGACGATCTACCTCAGGGACCAACCGACTAGCCAGGCAGATGACTGTTTGGATGATATGTCCCAAAGTGGATACATCAAGAGTACATCACTGGAGACATGTCTTCAACATTATTGATAGCTGTGTCTCTGTGGCTCAAGTCAATAGGGAGATACTATACATGAATAAAAAATAATAAATGCTGAGGGAGAGCTATAAGAACCTGGCAAATTAAGTAGCATTAAACACATATTCTAAGAGTTTATGCTGCAGCCCTGCATTTATGTAAATACTGGGAACAAACAAACACAAAATGGCTTACAGAATTATTTTGAGCCTTCTAGGTAAATACAATTTTCCATGCGTATCATCGCTCACTTGCATACATCAAATTAAGTAAGGACCCTAGAAGGCCAAAAGCAGTGCATTTATTCATGTTTATGTTTTATTGATGTGAGCAAAGAGAGTTTTGCCCCGGGAAAGTCAACCAATCATTTTTCCGATTGGCCCTCCCCCTCCGAGGAGTTGGGTTTAGTCATCCTTTTATCCTAATATTCTATTCTTGTTGCTTGCTTTTCCTTCTTTGCTTCCTTATTTTCTTTCCTTCTTGCTTTCTTTCTGTTATTCTTTCAGTCTTTTGTCTTTGTTTCTTTTTCTTTATTCCTTTTAAAAACAGGCTAACCAGTTACTTTTTTTTTTTCATGTAACCCGCATATTTCACGAGAAACCTGCACATGCTGTTTGGCCATGTAAAGGTATATTAACTCTTTCAGGTGGCTGAATAACCATGGCAACAAAGTGTTAGAGCCATTAAATCAATCTGAAATAATGTATTGCCTTAATTCCAATGCCTCGCCCACTCACAGACCTGCACGCTACACTTCTACAAGCATGCAGCATATACATATATTGCACATTCACGCAAAAATGTTACAAATTCTACATCCCTCTTCTTTCTTTTTAAAAGAGAAATCCTCCATTTTTTTTTTTAAATTGCTTCAGTGGGACATGAGAAGCATCTCAACACCATGTTGGTGGGCAGAAGGTTTTCTACACTGCTCACAATTTAGGTATGAATCATTTCTGTGTACTGTACTGCAATATAGCTATTAATAAAATTAAATAGACTTGCAGCACATTATTGTGCGTTTTTAAAATTATGCTCCAAATGGAACTTGTTGCCCCAGTAAAGCATCATTAACACACCACCCCTCAAAAACTATTTCTGTTTAATTGGGTAGTCAAGGGAAAAAAGGGAACCTTTCTCTAAAAATCACACCTCCAGATTGTTGTTTCTTTCCTTTTCAGGAGTTACACACAACAGGAAGTAGGAGCAATCTTTAGAAGTATAAGAAATACAGCCACTTTCATGTAGATCTGGCAGTGTTTTTGAACCTAACCGGAGGGGCCAAGTGAAGGATCTAAATTAATTTCCAAGGGACCCCCAAAGTTAATAACAGTGAGTGATGTAAGGCTCTTTGTAATAACATGGCTAACGGCTCATGCATTAACACATATCTATATTTTATTTACCTTCAGCACCCAGTGAAAAGTGCACTGCTAAAATGATACAAATTTACATTCTCATGAATACACAAAATGTTGTGTATATTTTACTGTAGGATGAACACATCTATACACAGAGCCATCTCCCAGGAGTTACCCTTGTCTATTTACCTCCTCTGAGTCCAACCACAACATCAAAATGCTGCTGAGATATGTCAACACTAATTAAATCATGTCTTAAAAAGCTTTCATACGCTGGCTTTTACCCAAATATGCCATATTTCTCCGGCAGCTGTCTGGGGGTCAGTTTTTGTGACCTCATCAAATTTGATAAACAAAGTAAAGGTGGGTTTAGAATCTGTCAAAATATCGAATAAAAACATAATCCGACCAACCTGGTGCAGACACCTGGGTGTTGATGCACATGTACAGTAAGTGAATATTTTTCTGTTTTTATATTTTCCAACTAGAGAGTCAGGCCATGAAGATGATAATACACAAATGATCTAATTTATAATAGGTATGACAATAATAACTTTACACAACCAAAAAAGGCTTCACTAAGACTAAACACATCTTTTTATAGGATAATTTCCAGCTGCAACACACAGGCAGACAGACACAGTTAGTAACTTGCTATTCACCACAACAGGACAGCTATTCCCCACAACACGACAACTATTCACCACAACAAAACAACTATTCAGCACAACACAACAGCATTGGTGCGTGAAAAGGAAAGGGTAGGTACATATTAGACACTCATCATTGTCCTGCTTGGTTGTATGGCACCTAGTGTATTTTGGGGTATTTTACACCGTTATTTTTTATTTTATGTATTATTTATTTTGTACATTTGCAAAAATGACAGCTACCTATGGGCTGAAATATGTGCCAACAGAAACTGTTTTTGAATAATTATATTTAAATTGCTCAACTTGAATAATTGTATTGAAATACTGAATCACATAATTTGAAATTGTATTGTTTAATTTAAATCATTGCATTAAAAAACTGAATCTAAATAGTATAGTTTGAAATTGAATTTGGAACTGAAATCCAATAAAATATGATCATCAATGAAAATTCAACTCTTTATATATCTTCACAAAATTCAATTTCAAGTTACTGTGAGAGACATCCGGGTACTTGAAGGATGAAAGTGAAATATATGTGAAAAAAATGATGTAAAAAAAATTCAGTTTTTCAATGCAATTATTCAAGTTTAGCAATTCAATCAAATATAAATGATTCAAATTCAGTTTCTGTTGGCACATATTTCAGCCCATAGATACCCCCCATTTAATGTATTCTTTATGTGAGTATAAAGACACAAGATAATCTGTTGTTACAGTGTAGATAAACTGTTGGTTTGTGCTGCATTCTTCAGTTGGCCCAATGTCTGAATGAATTATCGCGTAAACTCACCACTCCTTTCTCCCCTCTCTAGTCCATTACAGCTACAGCTATGGCAACAAGTGACAGCTCCTGCTAGCATAGCTTAAGCTAAACGGTCCGACCAATTACAATTTGGCACATCTACACAAAATCAACATTTACCATCAACAATCATTCCCCGGGGACCTTAGCTAATTTTAGCAAACAAGTTATGTACAGTTTTGGCTTACTAATTTGGCAAAGCGTAATACTTATTCAAAGACAATAGACAGCCTTACTAGATTACTAAAACACATGTAAAGTTGCTTCAGTGACATTTACCCACCTAAAAGAAGAAGTTAAAAAACGGTAAGTCTGTTGGCTTCAGTGGCAAGTTTACTAATACATTCATTCAGTCGTTGGGCCAACTGAAGCATGCAGCGCAAACCAACAGCTTATATACACTGTACCAAGGGACGATCTTGTGCCTTTATAGAACCCACATAAGGAATAAATGAAATCCGGGTGTCTGTCATTTTTCCAAATAACAAAAGAACTAATACTTAAAATATGTTGTTGTGTTGTGTGATTTGATGTCGTGGTTAGCACTTCAGGGCCACCGTAGATGATCACAATAGGTAGATAGAATAAATTTCTAAAGAATAAAAACCTAAACCAAAAAAAATATTTTTGTAGAGCAAATGGACTATAGTTGGCCAGGTTGGGGTGATGCCAAGCTTTTACCAAATTTGTGACACAGCATTTATTACCCCAAAAGTGACTCTTTGCATTTACTGCTTTGAATTAGAAGCAGAAAAAGTGGTTTGGAAAAGGAAGCGGGTGGAAAAACATAGTGGGAACAGCCAAGTCTACAAACTAATGCAGATCCATGGGAGCAACCTAATGTATCTTGGCCATTATCAGAAACCAAAAGCTGGCATATCAACGTGAGAAGAGCAAGCTGGGACTCCATTGTTCACCTCACTACACTGCATTTCACTGGCCTGTTCATGCTATCCTGAGGACACAAAAATAAAACTGGTTTAATTTTTTGTTAAGCTCATTATATTCTCAACTTCATTAAGAGAAGGAAGGAAGAAGCCAAGTGCAAGTGGAGTCATTTGAGCAATTTGACAAACACTGTTCTTTTTTTAAGTCAACTAGCTAATTAATCTCCTACACACGCTGACAACATCTTTGGTCTGTTTTGGACTATCACTTTTAATTTAAATTTATTGTGATATGAAGGGAAAAGATCACCAGCCAAACACAAGTTTTTGAATATTTGTCTATGTCCTTTGTTGGGCCGCAAACACATAAAAGTGTAGAAAGTAATCTGTGTATCGAAATGAGCCCCAAACCTTTGTGTCAGAACTCATACAAAACAAAAGACATAAAATGTAACTTATTTTCCCTCTCATAAAATTAAAGATGAATGTATTCATGCATCAATTAGAAATTATCTGATGCAAACACCTGCAGAGAAAAGAAATACAGTATTGGTTGCAAATTTGCATAAATTCTCTTGACAGCGACGAGGGCAAAATCAAGATGCATTGCAAGTGGGTGGAGGGATAAAAACACAACATCTTGATTGTGGCTCTGTGAGGACGTCTCTAAAGTAGAGCACTTAGCAGAAAAGACAGGAGTCTTTTAAAAGGAATGGTGCGGTGGAAGGGAGGCCTTACTCTGTCCTCATCTTATCTGTGGACCAAATTGATTGTTTGCACATTTAAGGGTGAAAACATACTCTGGGGAGGCTGCTTTCATCAAGTAAACCCCAGCAAAAGCTCCATTGTGCATTAGTCTGCTGTCTTGTATGTTTGCTTATCCTCATGACTTCTGAGCTTCGGTCACATAGACCTAATGCAGGTTGCTGCAATCAATTCAGTCCATTATGGTGGGGAATTAATGAAATGGGCTGAAGCGAAAAGGGTTTTACTATGAACACAGCTCTATTGTGAGCAGAGTTTGTGTTATGTCTCTCTGCTGCTAACAATAATACACAATAAACTGTGCTGTTTGCTGTTTGTGGAATAAAAGATTGTGATTGGTCTACTTCAGTTCCTTAAAGAAATCTTGAACTTTGTTTGAAGGACTAAGTATAGTAATATACACGGCACTCTGTTTTTCCTTTGTGTTTTGATATTGATGTTACAGTACAACGCACTGTGGTTTGTGGTTTGGTGAAAAAAAGTAATGCAGCAGGACAAGGACAAATCTAATGGAAATTTTGAAAGTCATTTTAAATGTTTTGACTCATTTCACAAAGTTTTAGGCACACCCCAATGCAATTTAAAATTAATTTGATGCATTATAAGCAGTGTGGAGAGCCAAAAATACATTAGCATTTTACTCAAAAAAATTTTGTTGTTGTTCTGTGCTCATATTTGTTCAGATATTCATATTGTTCAGATGTTGTAGCATGACTACATTTACTTATTTTTGTGTTTAATCCTATGTTATCTATTAAGCTATGGACTACAACAGAGAAATGTACCAAAGTGAAATAAAACAATATAACGTACTGTATATGGAAAAATTATCTGATTTGTGATCAATTTGAACACTAGTTTGCATTTTGGAGAACTTTGAGCAATGTAACTCCATTCCGACATTTCTTCCAGTCTATTATATTCCTTCACAACTTTTGGCTCCTAATGGCTTGGCTTCTGCCCACAGGGGGCTGAGCTGGAGCCAAAGGCGGTAGTGGGTCCAAATTGAGATTTTGGAAAAGAGAAGCTCTCCACCTAAAACGAACCCTTTCACTGCCAAAAGTGCTGTGAGACTCAGATCATGAGCTAAATGTATCCCACATATCCCTGTTTTTGCATCCCTTTGTCAGTGATTTGCATTTTTCACAATGTGTAGCGGTAGATACTGCCTGCTCTTTCAGGTTAAGTCAAAGCTCAGATTTGAGTATCTATTTATCCTAGACATTAATTTTCAATACTATGCATTTGTTTAGCCAGTTACATTTGGAAGGAAACATAAATGCTGCCTGGATTTTACTCAAAGGTAAAATCTTTCCCAGTTAACCAAGAACTGTGTTCTAGGACTTCACTATATGAAGTCATAAAAAAGGGTTGAATTGGAGGGTGTCAGTGTTACCAAACTGGGTAGTTTTCCAGCCAAATGGGAAGGTAAAATTCTTTTTGTGCATCTTGTAATAATTTGAACAACTTTTTGAACAATTTGGTTGATCTCACTTTCCCCTGATAGAAAGTTAGAGATACAGTTCAGTGAATCAGCCGCTTCTCCTCTTCAGGTATTATTATTCAGACTGATAGGGCAGTGATGACCTTCTACGTTTCATGTAACATTATCTGAAAAAGTCAAAGCAGATACGTTTTCATTACTTTAACTATGGTTTTGGGTTTGGCTTAAACAGAAGACCAACAGAACACTTTATTTTTTATCTTGTATTTGTATTCAGTCACAAAACAAATTCTGATGGGCCAAAACGTAGTATATAATCATTATGATAGTAGTATATAAACATTATATCTAGGTAATAGGGTTGATAATGTGGGTCACACTAGGTTAATGTATAATGAGACATTTTGAGCTGTTGATTTGTTTGAGTTTTTCTTAGTTTGTTTGGTCACAATAAAATCGACATGTAGCTATACCAATTTTGTAACATATGCATTTCAGAGACTGGTTGATCCATATATGTCACACCTAGTTTAGATTTTGACAGCTGCAATAGGCTATCTACACTTTGTAATACATTTCCAGTCAGGGCCATTGTTTGGGAGAAGAAAGGCAACCAAATACAACATCATATATGATGAAATTCCAATTTCAATAACCTCCGTGAGGAAAATTTAGCCATTTACTTTAAAGAAATAGAAAGAGCACAGAGCAAAGAAAGAAAGAAATTAGTGGGAATATAATCAAAGTCATTTAAACATGGTGAAGAGCAGTATTTAACTACCTTGTCAAGTAGAAAAGCATAGAATACAATTAGATGTTATTTCAAATTCAATTCTTAGTTGTTTAAATAATTTATAGTCTAATAAAATTCTTATTGATGTAAATTCCAATCTGCTCCAATACAATCAATAACTCATGTAAATGATGTGTAGTTTCTGTCAAGTCTTCCCTGCTGATTAATATTTTGACATAATTTCTGAATTACTGCCATCATTTTGTCCATATTCTTTTGTCAATTTCTATAGCTCCTGATTTTTACTATAACTCAAAATGTTTGTTTTGTTGAAAGCAAAAACATTTCAGAAGATGTGTTCCAGGATACTCTTTAAATGAGTATTCTATTTTCTAAATATGTCCTTTTGTATTTGTAAGTTTTCCATCATCCCCATTGATTGTGTGTGTGTGTGTGTGTGTGTGTGTGTGTGTGTTTGTGATGCGTTAGCTTGGATCCATTCTATCCCACTAGAGAGGAAGAGGCATTTCCTCCTGCAACTAATACATTTCTGTCACTGTCAAGTCAAACAATTATTTAAGCTGACTGCCACCTGAGCAATCCCTGTCATCTTTAAACATGATAGTAACTGCTGTGTTGCTTTAGGCAAAATGAAGACCCTGTGAGTCTCAAGGCATAATGTAACCAAACTGGTAGTCTTGCTTTGCCAGACCTTCCTCCACCACTGCGCTGCGGAGGAGGGTCTGGTTAGTCCACACAGCATTCGGGGATGGGAGAAACCCATACTCTGGTTTATTGGCATTTCTTTAAACCAATCACAATCATCTTGGGCGGTGCTAAGAACCGGGGAAAACCCACAGTGCCACTACAAAATAGCCTTAGGAAGGACCTTGTTTTGGTAGAAAATGCACATTCAAAAGATGTTGTAATCATGCAACAGAAAACTCAGATCGAACAGGTCTAGCTAGCTGCCTGGATTTACCTTGCAGAGATCTGGGAAAAGGGTGACAATAGTCCTCATAAATCGATCAGAGTTTCAAAGGCCAACACAAAGGAAGCCCAAGGCAACGGATCAATCCGGGAAGTGGAACGTTTTGGATATAGACTACCAAACTGGGTTCACTTGGTTAGCCTGATATTAGGAACGATGAAACTAAAGAACAAAACAAATTTAGCAACAAACAAAACCTTCTTTAACACATGTAAAATACCACAGTTTGTGTTAACTCTATCTCTGTGATAATTAATAAGGTCTTCCTCCCAATTTGAATTTTATCATTTTTCCAATCAAAAAAGGCATAAATTTGTTTTAAAAACCTAATCACAGCTATAGTATGTGTCTACCACACAGTGACAGTTATTAAAATAATTAATCACATGCAAACCTGTCAGATATTATGCAGCACCCGCTTTGTCACTGTTGATTAAAATTGATATATATATGTGTGTATGTGCATGTGTTAAACAGGGAGAGAGACTTGGACTGATAGAGAAGCAGAAAGGAATCAAGCAACGACAGTGTGCTTGAACATACAACTGGTGGCAGACCTTTATCTGCTGCTTAAAATGCACTTTGTGAGCCAAAACTACAGTCTAAGTGCCGAGGAAGTGCTGAGAGGCTCTGTTGATGTGCTGCATTATGGTCCCCAAGCACAAATGATTCATGGGGGAAAAAAAAGTCACACATGCATGTCAGTTAAAAACTGGAATTTCACTGAATTATTACTATAGAGAGGGTAACACTTGTATCCTGTGTGCCATAAAATAAAACTGAGGCAAAAAACCTATAGGAAATGCTGTATTTTTCTCCTAAAATACTAAGAAATTGCCCATCCAGGATCCTGAGAAATTGTTTTTGCTGTTGTGACCAGCCTCTAACATGGCACGCAGGATTGCAGCCGTTTCTATCAGCATCTTACAATCACATCAGTGGACAGTGCACCCCTAAAGGCTTGAGACGGGCTGGATTAATGAACAGACTTATGGTGCTGACACCTCAAGGGACAACCAGGTGGAGGATGAAAATGGCTTGTAGAAAGAAAATTAGCTTTGTTTTTGTTTTTTTCATTGGCTACCACTTTAAAATCCACATTTAGTAAAAAATTGACACCATGGTGTATTAACAATAATATACACAAAACCTCTAGGAAAGGCTTAGCTTAAATGAAAAATAAATGTCCAAATGCTAAGTTGCTGCAGTATTTGCTAATACAAAATGTATCATAGTAGGAAAACATTCCGTACTGAAATTATAAAACGTGAACGACTTTTGATTTTCATCAATCGTAGTATGGATCGGCTAGCAAGGGGGGCAGAGGATGATGAAAAGTGCATGAACAAAAGGTTTTACAAGGTCACATATCAGCCCCCTTTGACTGAACGAAAATGTGACTTTTATCTAAATGGATTTTACACCAAACTATAACTGCAAAACCCGGACAATGCAATTATGTGAGGGATGTAAAAAAGAAATGTGGGAAATTATCAGAAAACAAAACCACATTGAAAGTTTTCCTTTTGTTGTAGCCGAACATGAAGCATTTGATTGCACTTTCCTCATCCTGTAACACCCACAAACTCTGGTCAAATGCATCTGTGAATTGGGAACCCATTCCATTTGATTTTATGGATCAAGGAGTTTCTATGCAACCAGCTCCAGCATGTTAAATGGAATGGCTGTCTATCTAATGAACCAGTTTTAAACACAAGTGTCCCCCAGGGCCGTGCCATTTCCTCTTTTTTATTGTCTATTATACCGATGAGATTATGTGCAACAATAACTGCTTCGTTCTGATCAAGCACGCTAACAACGCAGCCCAGGAGGCCTGTCTAATTCCCAGTCAAACGCAGCAGAAAAAGACGATGTTACACAGCTGACAGATTGGTTTGACTCTCGCCACCTCATATAAAAGATTACAAAACAACAACAAGATCCACTCCTTAGCCAAGGTAGAACAGCTAGCCTCATCTATGTCCAGCTCCTCTCTGAGCAAGCTTCTAATAGCAGGCCAATGAAGAAAAGACCCATATTCTGCCTTATTTACACCAACATGTATTTCTGCAGCAGAAGATTGGAGGGAGGGGGGGAATGTCAATGAAGACGCTCATTAAGTGTCTTCAGCTTCAACACAGTGTCCTAGTTTGGTCAGCTGTCTGTGAGGAGCTTGCAAAAATGGTCAATCAGGAGTCTAAAATCATTTGGCTGCCAATAACTCCCTGATCACCAGCTGGCTTGCACACTAAGACTTTTGCCTTTGGGGGAGGGGGGGGGCTCTGCATCCCTTGAGTGTTGGATGTGCTGCAATGGCTGTTAAAAAAGATTACCAACATAGACATATCACAGCTTGAACACTCATGTGAGGAAAAAATACTAAAATATTGATTTTCCATAAAGGACATCCCCTGCCAACTGTATTTATCAGTATATTTGAATTAGTTTAATTTCTAGCTTTGCTCATATTTATGGCACACATGATTATAAATCGTGAATCTTTCTATCTCCATCCCCATTCACATTCTGGGCAGATTTAAAAAGCGAGAAGCATGCACAGTCAATCAATACTACATGTAAGAAGCGTGAATTTAAAAGGGAATCTGTGCAGTATATGTTTTATTCCCATGGTCGAGTCCAATTAATGCTATCTCTCTCAAAGTCAGAGACCAGAGAGCTATAGACTCCAGGCTTTGATGTCTCAGACAATCACAGAAATCAAATAATAGCGGGAGGACAGATTTGTGGATAGATTTGAGGTTTTATACGATGAAATTCTTTATCAAATCTGAACTCTGAAAATCCCGCCCCTGGCGCTTTCACCATCACCATCTACATCTTTCTCATTTTCACTCCCTATAGGAGTTTACATCTTGGCCGGATCACAGGCAAAGTCTTAAAGTGAATATTTGATAGAACCACCCTAGACCACAGGACTAAAGTCATTTTCCTTCAAATGTCCCTTTTAGATTTGATTTATTATCAGTCATTTACATCTAATAAAGCCTGAGCTCTAACATCCAGTCATAAAATGCCATCAATTTAAACTCTGCACTTCCACTCGTACTTTTGGGACCACAGACAGGGGTTCAGACTGTATAAATCTCAAATGTTGACTGGCTGCAGTGACAAGCCCATCAGTGATGATGCAGTAAACAGTGTCCTGCAGTACAAAAGGCCATCGTTGGTGAAGACATCTCAAACCTACAACATATTTCATAATACAGCTGACAAAATCAGACTGAATTAGGTGCATATGTGATTTATATCCAGAGACTGTCCACAGCAATGCATCATTAGGCCAAAGTCTGTGATACCTCTAAAGTTATGATATATATCACCAAAAAGAAAATTTACCGGATAAGAAAATACAGACAAAGGTTGAATTATATAAACTATCCAGTAAAAGACATGCATTTTAGGTTAAAGCATGAATAATATTTATAGTGTTTCTGGGACAAATCTTTGATGTGCTGCCAGATTTATGTTGCTGCACCACACCCTTTTGCCTAGCAAACTGAGGTGATCTATATTACCTGCAGTAAAAAAGGCAGAGTAGCTCCTTTCTTTTGTATGAGGCTGTTTGTACTTGTAAGATCTTTGTTCCAGATAAATGCTGGAGCTTGCAAACATGTTTTCCTGCTGTATATGTAAAGTAAGAGATACAATCGCCATGGTTTTTCCTTTGTGATGGTAAAATGGTGTGAGTATGTGTGTATGTGTGTATGTGTGTTTGTGTGTTTGTGAGGGTGATCTGGGTGGTTGCTGCAATGTCTTGTCATCCATTAAAGGTGTGCACAATCCCATCAACCTGTTTTGAAGTGCAAAGCTTGGCAACATTTTAACAACAAACATATTGCAATGCTATATTCATCCAGGCAATTAGACAACTACCAACAAAGTGCAAGTCAAATGTCAACGACAAACACATGGTTCATTTGCCAAAAGGTCATATTGTGTCTCTTCAGCGTCACATTAAGGGCCAGGTTGCACACAATCCCTATTAAGTGTAGCTACTGCACCTTCCTGAGCAACATATTACTTGATTATTTCATAAATAATGTATGTGTTGTGATTGCTGCCAAAATACCTGCGCTTTCCCAGATCAGTCTCACATAAATGTACATGAGGGGTTAATTGTTAATTTAAAGTTCAAGTGAAAGTTGTTGAAATAAATTATTGTACTCTGTATTGTACTGTTTGTTTGTTTTTTAAGCGAGAGGGAATCCTGCAACTGGACAGTCATATCCATCAGACTTCCACGCAAGCAGGCGCGCAATCCGCTTACAGTAACAACCTCTATCTAGGCAATAGCAAAATAAATTATCAGGAATGTAAGAAGATAAAAATGTTCAGCTCAATTCAAGACTATGTTAGACTGAAATAATTAGTTCGTAGGTAAGAATTCCCCTCGTGCGCGATGAAACAGCTGTGCGTAAAAACAAAATTACAGATTCATGTAAATCTATTAAAACATGTAAAATGTAAATTATAGAGAGAAAACATAATAAGCAATGCAATCAGTGTGCGTGGAAATGACGTGCGCTCTAAAACCTTTATGAAATACCAGGTAGTGTTTTTGTAAAACTGAAACTCACGCTGCTGTTGTGTCCGGACCAGTGCACCATCGCCTGGTTGTGCGCCGAGTCTCCCGATAGAGCAAAAGTAGAAGTGTCTAGGTGCGGCTCACTCTGCCTCGGGTTAGACCCTCGGGCTTCCTCCCCAGTGCGCCGGTACTCGGGTCTCGAGTTGGAAACACCTTGGACAGTCTCCATAGACCTCTGGCTTGACTGAGCATCTCCACTTATACTCCTTTCCACATGTTCGGTGTATGTTGTACCAGCGCTCCTCTTCACCCTATTTCTTGAGTCAGGAAATGTGTTTTCTAACATTATATTCACTGTAGGTCGCCTTCGGCTGTCCTCGGATAAGTTACCACACTTTTTACCAGGTATTTTGAGACGATTGTGACAGTTTGGTGACGTTTTGTTGCCGAACAATGCCTCTTTTCCAAGTCCACTCTGCATTTCATTCCCCACTTGCGTGCCATTGTTCGGGTTCAAAGCACCGGCTGCTTCCGATTTAAAAGCGCTTAAAACTTTTGAACTATGGTCTACTTTGACCACCGTTGATTCTCGGGTTACACGTGCCTCCAGCGGCGTTACATCCACGTAATGGAATCTGCCGTTTGCTCTGGAATAACTTAATTCCGCGTGAGCCACAAACTTGGGGTGGAAGGGATACAGAAATACGAAAGCCAAAAGAGAAAAACTCCAAAATGACCACAGTCCCATTGTGTTCCTTCAAACTGATAGTCTACCAGCGGGAAAAAAAGATGTGTCAACTTCTAAAACGTTCAGGGTATCATCTTTACGATCAAGAAGCCATTCATTCAGCAGACCCGCTCACATCCAGGAATTTGTCAAAGTGAGGGACCAGTTGGGGAGGCGCTGCGCATCAGGCAAACGCGCCGACGGAGAGTGACTACAGGGACGATTTAAACTCATTGTTCATGAGGATATTCGGTGTAAAATATGACTTTAGAATGGTGAAATCATTTTTGATCATTTTCACGATTATACTTTCGTCTGACACGGCAGTTTTTATTCAGCAACGTCCTTGAGGCTATTTGTGTAAATCTATTAAAATGTTATCCAAAGTACCAATTAATTGACTCGGAACGGTTGACAGAAAAAGTAGACCTAATTTGTGCTTTACAGAACAACGTTGTGTTCACACTGTGGCAACATTTTTTACACTGGAACGACAGAAAAAAAAATTACTTGCATCAATCAACCCCGGATTCGCCTGTCAACTGTGTGCACGCGCGTGTGCATGTGTGAAATTTTACATTTTGGGGAAATTCCGTTGGACTTTCTGATCCATACGTGACACTGTGCACAGGTGCTAATCCACTGTACTTGTATTTTCTTTACACTCTTAAGACTGTTTTTAATTAGGCCACTAATAACATGCTCCTTAGGCCTTCTAACAGCCCAGGAGGCAGGAGGAGCTTTGAAGTCATACTATTATTTTTGCTGTCATCTTCATGACTTGTGGTGCCACACAGGTAATACGCCTCCCACAACAATCTTTTAATCTTGTCACCTTCACATTTTGTATTATTCAATTAATTTATCTGTGCATATCTGAAAAAGAGCTTTCTCCAAATCAATATACTATTTGAAAAGTATTAGTTTCAATTAGTGGAGCCAAATTAATCCTGAAAGGCAATTCCTATTTCCTGCTGACAGAAGTGTCAAGTAACAAAGTACAATTACTTTGTTACCTTACTTTAGTAGAAATTTTGGGTATCTATACTAGAGTAATTATTTTACAGCAGACTTTTTACTTCAACTCCTTACATTTTCACGCAATGATATGTACTTTCTACTCCTAACATTTTAAAAATAGCCTCGTTACTCCTGTTTCAGTTCTGCTTGTTTTCATTCCGGCTTGTCATTGTTCAAAAAAACATTTAAAAAAAAAATACCTAACCAGATAAATCGCACTTTCCAGATAGAGTCAATATGATTCTGGTTGGATGAGAAATATAATCATATACCATTCCGACACCATATTGGTTTGTATGCAATCCGTCACACCTGCACATGACACAAATCACGTCACACTCCAGCTAGGAAATAGCAGACGGATGTAGACTAGTACAAAGATGTCCGTGGCAGAGGCTCAAGAGAATTCGAGCAAAATGTCCCAACCATGCACCAGCGAGGAGGTTGGTAGCCAGGAAGACCAGCCAACCCTTCTACATCCCTGGCCGTACCTGGAAGAATTTTTTGAGATGGTTGGATGCAAAAACAACTCTTTTCGAATGCGCTGCAAGCTCTGCACACCCAAGTACCATAAGCTAATTGTTTCCAAAACTCGCCATCAAATTTGAAAAAGCATATTGATATTTTTTTCCCTTACATTACTTTTACTTTTGTACTTTAAATAGTTTTGAAACCAGTACTTACACTTTTACTTTAGTGAAAAGCTGATGATAGCTATTGATACTTCAACTTCCACATAAGTCTTTTTGAATCCTAGTATCTATATTACCTGAGTAATGAATGTGAGTACTTTTGACACCCCTGTCTGGTGACAGAGCTATCCATCTGTTGTTCGAGAAATTGTATGTCAGTATTGTTAAAAGAAAAAAAAATCATTATTTCTTTTACTTTATTGATTGATAAGCTGAAACACTCCTTAGATACGTTTGCTTCAGCTGCCAGACAGCTGCCCCAGGAAAACAACCATCAAGAGAAAGATTTCCATTTTCAAGGACGATAAACACATTTTTGGATTACAAGAATAGGACAAAGAATATAACCACAATTGTCCGTATAATGTGAAGGTGAATGTTACATTTTAAAATAAAGTGAGAGCAACTACTCCTTTCTGTCAAGGTTAAACTTGACCTGAGAGCAAACTTCCACACTTGCATGAACATGTCAAGTCCTGACTGTTAGCCTGCAAGAGTAAAGAGGGGACTATTATCGTGCTGCCAACTCTTCTGTCTTACTCTTCATTTGAGAGTGAACACAACGTCTGAAAACAGGTAAAACCATATCAAGTACATTTTCTGGATTCATATTTACGACTGCAGCTTGTTACTCATCTGTGGATGAACTCTCAGCTGCAAAATCATGCATCTACTGAGCTTTAAAACACTCTGTAGTGTGGGGGATAAGAAAATTCACCGTCCTTGAATTCTGCACAGTGAGAACTAAGCGCAAAACAATCCATTGGAAGGGCTGACATTGACATGAGTTCATTGCTGAGAACAGCATCTTCTGATCTTGCGCACATCCTTAGACAGTGCAGTGAAAACAGCAATCAGAAGGCTAGCCAGTACTGCCTCTTCCTCAGAGGGCTCAATTCTTGGTCACTGTTTGTTTTTTTTGGCACGGCTGTACAATCAAATTGAGATTCATACAAGTGAGGGCTCCGGGCAGCAGGTGCTACTGTTGCAACTCTGCCGCACGCCAGACAGCTCACTCTCTCTACAGGCCATTCCCGCCAGAACGCCTCTGCAATGAGGGGGTAATTGGACTGATCACACTCTGTTTACCCATTATGCTGCTAAAATGAAGTGGGTTGTTCCCAAACACACTGTGACAGGCCGGGAAAGAAGGAGGAGCCTCTTCCATCAATGCCACGTCTTTTAATCTGTACTAACCTTGGGCCGGGAGAGCATTGTGCCGATTTCGGCGTGTTTGTGTCTTCGAGTATGTTTGTGTGTCTGTGTGTGTGTGTGTGTGTGAGAGAGAGAGAGAGAGAGAGAGAGAGAGAGAGAGAGAGAGAGAGAGAGAGAGAGAGAGAGAGAAAAAAGAGACGTTTATGTAAAGAAATATCTAGGGGAAAGAGTTTTAATGTGTATGTGTGTGCGTGTCTATGCCCCACATCCTGAATGTGCTTAAACTATGAGAAGGAATATTGCATATCTTCCTGGGTGGAGAACATCTCAGATTATTCATAAATCTGAACCAGAGTGAAAGAGAATACAAGAAAAAGAGAGATGAGAGGGTGAGACTGAAAACTGTGTCCATCGGTGTAGCTCATTCAATTGTATGTGCTCTCTTCCCCAGTGTAGATCATTAGCAAGATTATCAGATGTAATCATCTCATTCTGATGGCGCCTAACTCAGGCAGTCCCTGCAAACGGCACCATCCTCTCTCCTGTTTCTACTGAAGACAGGGAGCAAACTCTAAAGCTTTCAGGACAAAATCCCATTTGTGCATCCGCTGTCTGTATCCCAAGCTTGTTAGTTCCAACACTTCAGTGATCCCGGCGGAGCGGAAGCATAGGCAGTAGCAGGAACCATAATGGCCATCACCCAGACAGCTCACACTCGAATGCAGGAGACGACCAGCAAGGTGCACTCCCCACTCGGCTATACACATGCCATTAAAAAAAGAAACTTTCTTTTATTGCAGATGGCAAAAC
The DNA here is from genome assembly GCA_013375575.1 of Percina caprodes. NCBI lineage: Eukaryota > Metazoa > Chordata > Actinopteri > Perciformes > Percidae > Percina > Percina caprodes. The sequence goes on along the minus strand of JABXJD010000110.1, from coordinate 292,956 downwards.
ACTTATTTTGTACCTCCTTCATCGTCGAGATGAAAGAAAGGCATTTTAAAATCACAGTGGGAGCCGAAGTTTAGGACACTTTGCCATTGCAATAAACTGGCCCTGTCACTGAGAATACAAGTCATCAACTCATTGGTAAATCACTGGATTACTATTATGTCTTTGATGTCTTTGTTCTTAAGCCTTTTCTCTGTACATGATGAACACAGGGACGAGCCTGTCAAGATATCAATACAATTTACTTGATCTCCCACAGCTGCAGCACATCTTTCACACACAACTGTAGTGTAACAGTCTGCACGATTTGATCAGATGTACTGGGTCAAATATAGTTTTTCTTCCTTCATTAAACACATAGTGTTATATTATTATAGTTAATATTATTTAAAGGCTTTTTCCAGTTTATTACAGCTTGGATTGTCACATCTTGTCCATTGTCGATTACTGTGTTATGATACCTTTGTACTCACCATTTCTTAAAGGTATAATACAAAGTGATCACACCCAGAATGTCCCTTATTGCAATCCTGTCTACTGGAATTTACATTTACAGTATATCAACCAATCCAATCCAATCCACTTTATTTATATAGCGCGATTTTAACAAACACAAGGTTTCCAAAGTGCTGCACAAAAAGATAATACAAAATAAATAAATAGATAACACAATACAATACAACCTAATACAACCTAATTAAGCAACATGATGTTACCCAAATTACATTTCCTATGAACATAATAAGTGTACTAAAGATCCCTATTTTTTATCAGATTTTGGCATTTGCTTTCCTCACCTACCTTACTTCCTTTCCTCCCCTTTATTCACCACTGATAATGTTGCATTCATGCCACTGGGAATTTTCAGGGGCTGCCGCTGTGATTACTTTGTTTTTCCGACTGCCAGCTTTCACATGATGTGTGTTCTTCTGTTATATTGGCATTTAGCATAACAACTTGTTGCATGACTGCCACCAACTGTTGGGTGTAGCCTGGAGCATCAGGTGTGTAAAAATATGGAGGCCACAATAACAAAGATTTGTTGCTGTTTTCTTATGCAAGCATATAAACAGCATACCGACAGGTGTTTGTTTTCTCTGCAGGACAACAAACAGGAAAGAACATAGGCCTATTTATGAATAATTTTAAATGAATGTCTTATGAATTAAATGTAATGTTTGTGGATGCTTCTTGGCAGAGGCATCCACAATAAACATTTTATTGTCATTAAAATATTTGCAGTGAACGAAAGTCACCTACATCCAACGTTATTGTCAACAACACGTCACCAACTGGGAAACTCTATTAGCAAAACTTAGCCCGAGGTTCCACTTCTGATTCCCACAGGAAGCGACGTGAATGATAACGTTTTCACACCCTATTTGAATGACAGCTTTATTTATCTGTGAGAATATGGACTTTGATAAGTTCTATTTTTTAAATTTGTTTCCCCTAGATTCTCCAACCCATGTGTCTGCTATCTGTTAACATTTGCCTCACTGTGTAGTGAAATAAATCAAACTCATACATTCTGACCAATGCCCTATGACAATGGCAATCCACCTCTAAAACTGAACCCTCCTCCTTAACAATAAGGAAATGATGTAAGCATAGCAGTAAAAGTTCACTGACAAAGTATTGCATTTGTCGTTCCTACGGTGCAATATCTGCTCTTGCAATACTATGTCTGATATTATAAAGTATGATAAACTTTTTTTGGGAACTCACAGCAATTGCTTAAGGTTAGGAAACAACTGTGGTCTTGGTTAAATATTGATAAAGGCAAAGCATAAGAAAACATATTTACTTTATTAAAGCTTTAGTGTTTTGTTTCTGTCGCCCCCCCCCCCCCATGAGGAATTCCTAGTAATGACAACAACTGTTGGCATGAAACATGATGGACTCTTCAGAAGAGGTAATTATCTTCACTCAAGCTTCACCGTCACCAGACGCCACAATCTTTTGAACACAGCCATACTGAGAAATACAGAGATAGTTGTGGGGAGCTGATGGTCCTAACTCATTTGGCAATGGCTTGACATTCAATAATGTCAAAAAGATTTTTTTGTACCTTCAAATAATACTTGGAACAGGGTGAACAGCACTTCTGCATTCAATTTGTGGCAATGCAAGTATGCCAGATCGGGTAGCTGATCTGTAGTTTGAATGAGACAGTGGTAATGGACAATTCTGTTTCCAACATGTAGGGGTACCGAAGAGAAAAAGTGCTTTGGTGTTGCTTTGACTCAAACCGAATTCTTTCCCTAACCAAGTGCTTTTATACCTAACCACACAGGACTCGAGTGACAAAGTCCTGCAAAAACACCTCCCTTTGATATCACACAACTGTAGCACTTCCCACACTAGAAAAAAGGGCACAGTTTTAATTTTATAATATACATACTGTACATACTGTATATACATGTACTGTATGTATATTGTGAATTATTATGTCTATTATACATATGCATGCACGTACATACATACATACATCACTTGAGAATGTGTATGAGTATGTATTGTATGTATGTGCATGCTTGTATATTTATATACATGCACGCTTAGCACCTGTATGTGTGTATGGATAAATGTATGTATGTATTTTTGAATGTATGTGTAAGTGTTCAGTACCAGTATTTGGAATGAAAGTTGACAGTTAACCTTCTGAACCTCTCTTTAGACATTAACTAAAAAATATCACTATGTTATTGTTATCCGACAACTTAAAAAATAAATTTGTATCTAAAGACAAAAAAAAAATCAGGTGCCAATATGAAAACTGCAGGAAACACAATCCTGACGGCTGTTACATTTTCTCTCAAAACATAACAAAGTAATTATTAGTATAAAACATAATTTCTGAGAGACAGGATTGCTTATTGGACAGGAAAACTGTGTTTTCAGATCTTACATTGAACAGGATGAGTAATGATTTTTTTCCAATTTATTTTCTCTTCAAAATAAGTTTAGTCAACCTTGAGGTTTGTTTCAAATGTTCGATTGATCTCAACAAAAACTACAAAAATAAGAACCATCTCCGAGCGGCCTACAGCTGGAAAGACACAACGTAACTAAGCGTTCTCTATCGTATCACAACTATCTCTCCACCATTACATAGTCCATATGTACAGGGACGATCCCCCTGAGGTCAGGTACGTGGATACCTTCTTAAAGTTCCCATGACATGGTGCTCTTTGGATGCTTTTATATAGACCTTAGTGGTCCCCTAATTCCATCTCTGAAGTCTCTTTCCCAAAATTCAGCCTTGGTGCAGAATTACAGCCACTAGAGCCAGTCCCACAATGAGCTTTCTTTAGTATGTGGCATTTCTGAGTCTGTAGCTTTGAGGAGAAGAGAGGGGGGCAAGGTGGAGGCTGGGGGTGTGGCCTTGACCAACTGCCACTTTGCTCGTTTGAAAGCCATGATGTATCTCTCTCTCATGGGTGGGCCAAATTCTCTGGGCGGGCAAAGCAGAGAAAGGGGAGTTAATCTTGCCCCTTATGAGGTCATTAGGGGCAAGATTCTAGATCAGCCCATCTGAGCTTTCATTTTCTCAAAGGCAGAGCAGGATACCCAGGGCTTGGTAAACCTCATAAAGTGACATGTTCATGCAATGGGACCTTTAAGGCACACCGGCTTCCCCGTCAACACCCTATGCTATTTCCTATAAAGCATCTATGCTGGCGTGGAATCACTGAATGTTTGATCTCCACCGGAGGAGTATGGTTATGTGTATGCAGACAATGTCATAGAGAAAAACAGTGAATCTGCTTAGGAGCCTGTCTGTGGGCAGCCTCCTTGGTTTGTCTTTCCTGTGTCGCTCCAGGAATCCGGTTGCAGTGGCTGCTCATCCTCCTGTGTCTGTGAGCTGAAGCACCGTGTACCCCACATGCAGACACGTTTGATGCCTAACCGACGTCTCTCTGCCTCGGGGCAAAGCCCGGGGTGGATGGATGCTGAAGTCCCTCGGCCATATTGCTGGCTTGGTTTACGTGCCCAGGGAGAATACGTGTCTCCATAAATAGAAAGTGACAATGGTTTGACTGTCTCCGGGAGTCCGGTTGCAGTGGCTGTTTGTCCTTCTGGCTTCGTCCGAGCCAGCATCTCTCCCAGGGCGGTCAGATGCTGGAGTCCCTCAGGCTATTTTGGGACTATGGTTGGTCTCATAGAGGCACGGACCCTTCTGCTGATTTGAAACATAGCAAAGAAGTGCACTGCGACCAGTGGTTTGCCACCAGCTTGCCTCCACAGACGTGCCCCAGGCAGGCTGGAGTGCCGTCCACAAAGGCAGCAGGGTCAGTGGCCATTGGCACAGCCTCTAGGTGACTCAGCATATCTCTGCCCTGGAGCTAGATTTTCACCTAGCACTCCACCAGATCTTGCCCTGAACTGAGAGGTCATTGTCTTTGTCAGGATGGACAGCACAGTGGTGGCAGACAATGTGCAAACTGGCAACCAGGCTGTAGCTGTGGGCATCATGGCCATCTTTTATTCGCTCAATGCTGTGGATATGCCAGGCTGCTAACTCAGCAGCAACATTGTGTTGTGAGGGAGACAGCTTTAAGTGCTGCTACACCTAGGGACAAGAGGACAGACGGTGTCTACTCTTCTTCTCCCTAGGAATGTCACTCCGCCCCTAGCTTGGGATGCTCAGGCATGAAAGTAAAGGAAGGTGCCCTGGTTGCTCACCTGGTCAAGCATCACCTATGGCCTCAGGGTCTGCTTTATGCCTCTCCTCCTTCCACCTCTCCTTCTTTCGCTGACAGAGTGTGACTACATCTGGCGGCTCATCTTTGGCCCCGCATGATGTGATTATAGGCTATAACTCCCCTCTTGCAAAGGGCGCCTTGGGGCCTCTTGCTGTGTGGGAACAGGTTCTGCCCCTTCCTGGCAGGGAGCAGGCTGGTGCCTGGCCCCTTTGGGCTTGCAGTTGGGTGGGTGCTTGCCACATGTGTAAGTTCACCAGGTGGTTCCCTAGTCTGCGACAGCAACGGTGCGTCCTGTCATCTCTGCTGACCCTGCTGAAGGTGGGAAAGTTGGTTTCAACCCAGCAAGGAATTTTGGCAGTGGTCTAGGCAGTGTGTGTTTGTGCTTCCACACTGCATAAACATGACTGCTCCTTGATTTCCTGGTTTCTCAGAGGGTTCCTAAGGCTGGCGGTCATAAGTCCAGTCGTTACTTCTCTCTTTGGGTTTGACCATGGTCCCAGGAGCACTTCTGCATCCTTCCTGATCAAAAGTGGCTCTCCCTTTGCTTGAAAAGTAGGTAAGCTCCATGACCTCCATCCATCCATCCATCTTCATCCACTTATTCGGTATCGGGTCTCGGGGGCAGCAGCTCCAGTAGGGGACCCCAAACTTCCCTTTCCCGAGCCACATCAACCAGCTCCGACTGGGGGATCCCGAGGCGTTCCCAGGCCAGGTTGGAGATATAATCTCTCCACCTAGTCCTGGGTCTTCCCCGAGGCCGAGTGAGTCCTTACCCCAAGTGAAGGAGTTTAAGTACCTTGGGGTCTTGTTCGCGAGTGAGGGGACTATGGAGCGTGAGATTGGTCGGAGAATCGGAGCAGCTGGTGCGGTATTACATTCAGTTTATCGCACCGTTGTGACGAAAAGAGAGCTGAGCCAGAAGGCAAAGCTTTCGATCTACCGGGCAATTTTCGTTCCTACCCTCACCTATGGTCATGAAGGCTGGGTCATGACCGAAAGAACGAGGTTCAGGGTACAAGCGGCCGAAATGGGTTTCCTCAGGAGGGTGGCTGGTGTCTCCCTTAGAGATAGGGTGAGAAGCTCAGTCATCCGAGAGGAGCTCGGAGTAGAGCCGCTGCTCCTTCGCGTCGAAAGGAGCCAGTTGAGGTGGTTCGGGCATCTGGTAAGGATGCCTCCAGGGCGCCTCCCTAGGGAGGTGTTCCAGGCACGTCCAGCTGGGAGGAGGCCTCGGGGAAGCTCCATGACCTGCCTGTTTAAAAACAGCAGTTAAGGCTGCAAGTTCTTGCAGAATGGGGCTGGTTCTCCTTTACCCCGATCCAGCATTCATGATAGAGGTTTCATCAGGGTTCCACTCACTCCTCTCCTGAAGAGGATTGGATGGTAGAGTGGCTCCAGTCCACATTTTACCCAGTCAAGGCACTGGCGGAATACATCAAGCACACATGGGCCATCAGGAAGACCTTTGTCAGAGCGTACCTTTGTCAAAGCCATGGCTGTCCCATTGGGTTGTTGAAGCAATACATTTTCGGGTGTGCCTGTCACTGGCACTCAACCCTTGGCGTTGCTATCTCATGGGCTTATGGTGGCAAGCCTCCCATGCTGCTAAATGTACAGCAGCCACGTGGTCATCTCGGTCCACCTTCATTTGCTGAATGTGGCAGCCAGCCCCTCCTTTGTGAGCACAAGCTGGGGGTGTCACATTGATAGATTACTAAGCCTTGGTGGCTATGTGTTCATTTTACCGGTTTGTTGTCTCCCAGGTGAGCTGAATGCTTTGCAGTCTGGTTGGAGTAGCCTTTCCGTGTCGGCCTTGAACAAAGAAAAGGTGCAGGCCTCTACGTGTTCTTTGGGTTGATCTTGCATCTTGCAGCCTCCTCCCAGCAGCCCCTCTGACTTTCAGGCTTGGCCTTTGCGACGTGCAAGGCCTTGACCTTGTTGAAGGTTCATAATGTTCTTTTAGAAAAGTTCATAATAACTTGTTTTTCCACTACCACTATCTGGTCTAAGGCACTACTGTTTCCCCACGGGTTGTCTTAAAGAGTTCCCCGTACATATGGAATATGTAACAGTGGAGAGATAGTCTTGATACGATTGAGAACGCTTGGTTACGCTGTGTCTTTCCAGCTGTAGGCCGCTCGGAGATGGTTCCAATCAAACTATCAGTGATTCCACGCCAGCACAGCTATTTTATAGGAAATAGCATAGGGCAAGGCCAGGCAAGCCGGTGTGTCTTAAAGAAGTATCCACGTAACTGACCTCAGGAGGATCGTCCCTGTACATATAGAATATGTAAAAATGAAGAGATAGTCTCTTCCCAAGGTTACAACAGTGTTTTTTCAGTGCAACCTTCACATGCAAGTAGAACGAAATTCATACTTGAAATTGACAGGCGGGAATATGTCTGACTGTCTGTCTCTGTCAGGTGTGATGGACTGACAACCTTTGCAGACTGGTTTCCTGTCTTGTGCCACATGTATGCTGGGAAAGGCAACAAACCCGGAGTGGGGTTATTATGTAAGGGAAAATTATGGACTGAATGAATGAATGAATGAATGAATGAATGAATGTATTCTTTTATTAAACCACTTCTGAGAGAATATATGCATGAACATATGTGGCTCATAATAATGTTTTAGAATCCTTTTTGCTTAAATGTCACTACACTCTGGGCAGTGAACATGACTATCAGATATATTAACACCATTATAAAGCTGCTCTGTTCACTTTTAATGAACATGTTTGTTTATTGCCACTGAAAGCGAACACCATCTGTTATCAGAAATTCTTTGACCCACTTTGAAAATACCAGATCTGTCTCTGAAAGGGAAATACCAGCACTTGTATGCAGAAGGTCTGTTTGACTTGCATAAATGAACATTTTAAACCTTAGCCCAGTTGTTAGCATATGCCACTAACTTTAGCAGGGTTTTTTCCCCCATTGGCGACATCTGCACTGAAAACACTTATGTTAAAATTTCATCTCCCAAATGGAGCTTATTTCAGACAAAGACAGACGCAGTTCAAAACTGTAATGCCATACTTGTATATAATGAGGCCTCCCATAGAAACTAAAGCCATACTTATGCATAATTGAATTACAGTATGTTGAAGAGTAAAATTGGTGAGGAGAAACAAGATAACTGTGCTCATCTGGGGCCAGTTTCTAAAGGTAGAAGACAATTTGTACTATGTGAGCAACATTCCCTACATCTACAAAGTGACCTCTGTTTTCACTGGAACCGTATCAGTAAGCCATCATCTAATGGGCACAATCTTGATTCTCTGGTTTGTAGCTTTAGGACATCTTTATGTTCACAAACACTGTTTAGGATATCAGACACCATTGTGGGAGGAATATATGCATACTTAAAAATGGAGTGGTATTCTTATTTGAGTTAGTTCCAGTAGGAGTGGATGGCAAACAACAACAGGAATAGATTAGATGAGCAAAGTGATAAACCCCAGCATGGCACTGAGTTCCTCCAAATCCCTCCTCTCCTTGTTAGCATGAGTATGATGTTGGGCAGATTTATAGCAGTATAACATGACAAATTAAAAGGAACCAGTATGTGCTTGGAATAACAATTAATAAAAAAAATCCTCACTGCACTCCAACATCATAAACAAGTAATGGTTGTATCAGTTTACTGTTGTGGTATATTTTATGCTGACAAGACAGAAGCCAAAGGAAAGAAACGTCTTCCCCATCATTATGGATTTTGTCTAACATTTACACATCGCTTGAAGGGGCTAACTCGGACTTTCAGTGGGTTTCCTATAGGCTTTCCTAACATACTAAAAGTAAAGTCAATACTGCCTAAAACCCTCTGCAACTTTTCTGAGTTTATATATTTTTTTAAATGAGCACTTTAGAACTTGACCAAAGGTGGTGTGTTCTCTGCTCCCTTACTTTTTTGGGTCTACCAGCAGCACCCCCCCACCCACACCCACACACACACACACACACACACACACACACACTCTGTCTCTGTCTTCCTTTCAAGTACATTCCCACCACCATACCCCACCCTCTCTCTGTCTATGTGCCTCCATTTGCACTTCCTTGCTTTTTTCCCATCTCACCCCTTTTGAAGTCTGAGACAGCTCAAAATCCAACGTGGTTCTTTTTTTGGACAACCAAGGGGAAATGGCTCAGAAAGAGGGGCTCAAGTTCGATTACAGCTGTTAATCAAAAGTCGACACTGCCCAGCTTAGCATGATGTGAGAAATGATTTTGGTTTCGATCTGTCAAAGCCACTGTATGTTACATGCACAGGCATATATGAAGATATAGTGTATTGTAAATCTGCACACACTTTCTGGGCAGAATTAGAAAAATGAAAACTCACTATACAAAATACACACCCGTGAAGCAATGCAAGAGCGAAAAAAAGGAAACTGAACATAGTAAAAAAATACAGAACCAAATATCCATGCTTAAGCAAGTCTTCTCTGCCTTAATGCAACTCATTCACCACCCAGATATATCATTCTGCAAACCATGGTTTAAAGACAGTGGCAATGTTATTGAACATTTACTCTCAATGTTTTTTAAATTTTTTTGTGATTGTAACATATTTTAATTCACTCTGATGGCATGTTTTTGTTTGTAGATAAATGAGACAATCCTGGTAGCAGCATTCATTGTTGTCTGCCAAATTTGGTTAATGTTGGTTTTTGGACACTTGGGATTTTGCCAAAGTACAAAATGTTAAATTTTACACATGGTGGTTTTAAAGGATAATTTAGCAGTTGTGTACATAATTTCCAATTGGCAGTAGTTATAAGTGTTGGGCAAGTTACTTGACAAACTTGACACAGAAATCAATTACCCTACTCATTACAACTTAAGTGACTTTACTTACTACTCAATGGCAAAAATATAAGCGTAAATCGCAGGGGATCGGGCCTTACCCAATTTGAGGGTTGTCCCCCCCTAAAACAATTATTAAATAACACGCTGTGTATTGTAAATAAAGTAATAACATAATTAAAATAATTGTGTATGTAGTAAAAGAATGTAAATGGAAAAAAAATGGCATTTTAAGTAAAAAAAACATCTTGAGCCCACTTTGCTTACCTCACAGTGGTTTGGTCCGTTTGGTGGGACAGCTGCGTTGTGAAGAGGTTAGTTGTGCAACTCCATGTTTATTTAGACAATTAGACAAAGCTATTTTATCCACTTTAAAAATGGAGTGAAGTGATTATTTTCACTGTGTCTTAATAAATTAGTCAAAGCAAAAGACTTTTTCATGAATCCTCTATTTTAGCTGAATTACGTCACTTAGCTTGTTTGGTAGCTTGTTGGATAGTTAGCTAGTTAACGTTAGCTAGCTTGCTAATTCCATCCAACATGCTTTCACTGGTTACAGAAAATGCTAGTTTGTTAGCTTGCTTGCTAGGGGGTTCAGTTCTCATTTCGCATCATCTGTATTAGAGAAAAGAATCACTTAATCTGATGTTTAAACTGATTAAAAACTTGCCAGCTTTCATACTGGAGTTCCACAATTAACGTTACACATATCCTGTACAACTACAGTTTTGGCTGTATTATTTATGTCCCCTTCAAAAATTGCTTTTGAGAAATGTCATGTTTATTGTCCCCCCCCCAACTGTTAGATGAAATTTACGCCCATGGGCAAAACATAATTGGTTATATCACTCATGACTTTACTTTCTTGACTTAGGACAGCTCTGCCAAAGGTACCTTAAACAAATCAAAATTACCACATCCACAACTACATCCACATATAAGGTATCCGTTAGCAAGCCAGCAAAGACACACTTTGAAATAACTATGAGTCACATTTCTCTTTTTGTAGAGGTTAGTCACCTCCCCACACAGCCACTATGTCAAGGTAACATGTACAGGATCTTCCATCAAACTCCTAAGATTGTGATTGTTTTTTTCATCTCATTGAACTGTCATGGGACTGAACACTAATAACCCAAGCTGTCAGCATTAATCCACTAGCCACAAACTTTGCTTGTTGCATCTGTATCATTATCCCACAGCCCCACTATCCTTCATATTCATGCAGTGGACTAGACTGATGACAATGAATTGCATGCCATAAGACTAGCTTAATTGCTTTTTTTTAACTTTTCAATTGTAATACCAAGCTGTCACATGTACAGGCTCCACTGTAAATCTCATACTAAAACTGGGCACATAAAGAGAGTGAGAAGGATGTATTAAACTTTCTCATTTCTCACATTGCAAATGCATACTGTACCTAGAAGACCAGAGCAGACAGGTAATTATAAAGCTAGGGTCAATTCAGGCCAAAACGTTGAGAAATGTAATAGAAGAAGGATGAGAGAGCCTGGAGAAATACACTAGATACAGAGATAGAGTCTAGATATGCTACAGTTATTGTCAAAACTGGAAATGCAGAACAGTACCTTAATGCAGACATGGAGGCAGAGGGGAAGAGTTCAGTGTTTTTTTTGCCGCAAGGTATGGACTTAAACACAAGGCAAGAAAGGAATATTGCAACTTTGACAAACTGACAGGGAATGAATTGATCTAGGCTGTATATAGGCTTTCCATGGGCAGCCTCCTCACTCTGACATCTCTCCATGCATGCGTGTGTAGTTCAGGCCTATGTATGAGTGAAAACATTATAATTTCCCCTTGCAGGATTAATAAAGTATACATTATTATGAACTGTGACAATTCTAGAGTTATCATTGTGTTAAAACAATTGTCTCTATACTGTTTAGATCATGCTTTGTGCCTTTGAATAACTAACCTTCTTAATCTTGATTATATAGGCTACTGTACATATCTAAAACACTCTTTGCATGTTTATTGGTTTGAAGAATCTAAAACGACTTAATCTGAGATCTATTGTATTTGGAGATGTACAATATGAGATAAAAAAAAATGTCATGAATCAGTGAAAGATCACATTTAATTTGGTGTTTGACCAAAGTGCCAACATTGTCCTCGCAAGTTACTGAAGAAAAAATAATTGGTAGTGCAGACTTTTCAAGGCAGAGGGTACAGACATGGTACAAGAGTCTGGTGGGCATTCATAATTTTCAAAGTTTAAACTCCTGTAGAGCCAAGGGCTGAGTCTTATCAGCAATGACACCACTTTTACTCCCTGGCCCCCAACTACTCACTGTTGTTAACCCTAATGCTTTACATTTTCTCACTCAACGTTATGAGAAAATTGCACAAGTTGTGCTTTACAATGGTTACAGAGCAAGGATACTGGCAAAGAGGGTATACTTTCATACCTATTACACAATCACTCATCACCACATAAAATCTGAAGGAGGTACTGTGATAGAGGTAAAAGATGTGAGAGGGTGACATACAGCTGCACTTTCTCCCTGGTAGGATAGAGGCTTTAAGCTTTCCTCTGAGACTAAATTCCCCCTGTGCCCCAGCGCCTCTGTACTCCTCTCCTCTCTCTGTTGGGTGGCTTTCACCACAATGAGATGGAAATGTGACACAGTTAGGAGGGACTTCTGCCTGGGCCTGTACAGGGAGGAGTGGAGGTGTGTGTGACATATTTCCAGCGACTCCTAGCTGCTCGTAGAACAGCTGCTGAGGACTGTTATGACAGCTTTCCACTGAGAGCACAGGAATCCATCTTCTCTCCACGACACTTCTATTCCAGTTCAGTCACTCTCATTTTTCCTTTTTCCACAGTTTTTGCAATGCTGTCATTCAAGCAGCCTAGATTAGGTTGTGGGGGGCTGAAAATGAGGTGGAAATCGTTACTTTTTTGAATAACACTTGGCAGGTGTAATTACCCAGTTCTGTGAAACCTTCATACAGCATCAGGAAACAGAGCTCATGAATGCTCACACTACTTACAGACAGATATTAGAAAGACACTCTTTGATCTTGCATCATCTAACCATCCTTTCATGTGACTTATGACAGCTTTATCAAATCAGAGGTAATGCTTGTGGACAAAGATGGGATCAGATGGAGACAAAGGCAAAACCCTTTTTTTTTAAATGTAGTTCATGCCATTTTATTTGATGTTCTGAGTAAAAGCACATATTTTTTACTTTCCATGAGCTCTGCAGAAAGGGATCAAGGAATATGCAGTTCAGTTCCACACAGTTCACTTACACTGAATAATCCCCAAAATGGGCACCTGTTTATCCTGGCTTTGCTGTGCAATAGCAGCAGGAGACCAGGAGGAGACATGCTTTCTGAGAAGCAGCTTATACATAAAGCTCTGCTGCAAGACATAAAATGTAAAAGTAAAAATTAAAATTCTCCACCCAGGAAAAAACAACAGAAAACACTAGATGTTTGCTGTGAGTCCTTGGGAGAGCGCAACAGTAATTTTGATTTCTTTTAATAATCCTCTGAAACAGATGACATTCATGTTACGCTGATATGGCTGTGGGTTAAAGACTGAAATAGTCATTGGATGTGTGCAGAAGAAGAGCTTAACAATCAACCATGGGGCAGTTAGTCAGGCAGGCTCGCAGCAAGTGTGTTTTCCTAACAGTTGATGTGAAAACCACCAGAACACACACAAAGATGACGATAATGTGCAAGGGTGAAAAATAAGTCACATTCATAGGCATAGCAGTGAGGGAATAGTGGAACTAAGTACCCCAACAAGGGGGAAAAAAGCCTGGAATTAAAAGTTTGATTTTTTTTTTTAAATTTTATGTTAGCAGCATTACAAGTAACAAGTAAACTATTACTGTTGACTCAATAAGTAGTGTGACAGACTGAATTTCTTGCATCTGAAACCAAAAAGGTGCATAGTTAAACCACTCCTGCAGGGTGAACAAAAGAACCCCAACGCAAACCACAGAACAATTAGTCCCCTGATTACATTTAACAATTCACTGTATTATAAATAATTATCATTTATTTATGTGGCGTTTAATTTTGCAGGTTGCAAATTTTCTACCACAAGTTCTTTCCTAAGACTATTTTGCAGAGTCACCGTTGCTGTGTCCAGAGCTAAGCGCCGCCCAAAACGATTGTGATTGGTTTAAAGAAATGCAAACAACCCAGATCGTTTTTTTCCCTCTTATCCCAAAATGTATCTGTGGTGCAGCTAGACCTTACTCCACAGCGCTTTGGAGATAGGTCTGGCAATGTGAGAATACGGATTACTAAATAACCATTATACAGTACAGATGCATGTGTTTACTTGTTGATTCAGATACTGTATTTGTACAAGTGTGACAATAGATGTATTAAAAGGGGAAACATGAGTACGGAGCCCAGATTTAAGTGTAACACCACGGGTCACATTTATTGATTGCGATCAATAAATCACAGTTAAATGCAGCTGTAGCAGAACAAATCTTCCTGTTGTATATTTCCATGTAATACAATAAAGTGTATGTATGTTTTATATGTTTATAAAAGAGGATCTGCGGTGTGAATGAACCAGTAAGTCTGTAAATGTTGCATTCCACAGAATTTTGTAGGACAGAAAGCACTCTGATGCTGTTGGATAAAGAAAGATAAAGGTTACACTAGAGAGCAATTTGTGCTTTCCAGAGGACTGAATTAAAATGTTGGGTGACCTTGCAGTCAGGTGAGCGTAAGGCAATACTTAGGCAGCTGATTCTAAATACTGCTTGAGCAGGGGGCAGATCAAACTCTGCATAAAGCCTTTCTAAGCTCCAAACTCTAAAATCACCACTTCTCAACCAGCAGACCACAGTGCGTGGCTTCTCCGACTCTTCTTGGCTTATGTGTATGTATTTTTGCCACTTTGTTCTGAGCCTTTATGCCTCACACCATTAGCAAGCCACCTCTCTCCCCCTTTCTTTCTCTCTCTCTTCCCTTTAGTTTCCTGCACACGCCAGCAGGATTTAGATACCCTATGTATTATGGATAGGAAAAATAAACAGAATGCAGCAGCCATTTATATGACACACTTGTGAGATCACAGGAAAAGAGCGATTAGAGTGGTCAAATAAAGCTTCAGAGGAGACAGGAAAAAAAGGAAAGAATAACTGCGATAGAGCAGGTCTTAAAAATCTGCTCATTTTTTGTGACGTTTTCCTCCGCATTTCGTCTTGTAACCAATTACATTATGCCGCCACTCCCAATCTTGCTGGGAGTCTATTAAAGTGGGCCTTAATCTAATAGAGGGCTTATGTATGTGTTGTTGTGATAATTATTCCTCTCATTGAGGGTGATAGCACCTTCATCAAGCACAGCTGGGCTCCGGAGGACCTCCCTATGCACAAGTAAATTAAAATAGCTGCATATGCAGCATTGTCACGCACCGCAGCGTTACACTTATGAGAATAATTATTCCCGAGGTTAGGAAGGGGCATTTTTCTATTAAATGGTCCCTAACTTTACGGCTCAGGTAGTCCTCAACATATTCAAAAAATCTACAGAACATTTAGCCTAATGGTCATGAATGGTAAACTTCCCACCTTGAATATCACTGTAAAGGTCAGGTGTAAAGATATTACATCATAATACATTGGTATGTGATGAAGGTCAGACGTGCATACTGCATCAGCAAAAAAACGACTTACTTTTACAGAAATTATGGCTTGTTTTGTCAGGTTGGAAGAGAAACTACTGCATGAACATTTTTTCTTTTCTATATGCATGAGGTAACCACTCTGTACAGATGTAACGTTTTCAATCATTAAGGCCCTACAAAAGGAACGTACTTAATCTGCTTATTACTATGAATAAATGTAAGAACACAGTTTTCTGCCAGTGTTAAAACAGTTTTGTTTATTTCACACAAGAAGTTTTGTTTGTTTGTTTTTCTGTGCTTTTCTCTGGTTTGAAGTGGGCAGAATTCAGTTGGAAAAAGGAGATGGTTTCCTAAATAAAAACACACTCATATCATTGAAAATATTAAACAAGTGATCCAAACAAAAGATGATCTGTTGTTCCTTAACAAAATATACTAGCAGAATTGCAGGCTATACTTTTCTAATCTATTACACTGTTGCGAGCAGCAAATGCAATGGGAATTCAACATCTCAGCAGTTCATTTGTAGCCATACTGTACAGCTTTCACCCTGTGACAGACTAAAAAACTATGTATTTTCTAGAAACAATTTGTAGTGACACATTCCAAGCAACTGCTGCAAACTCCATGAATTACGCTGCGCATCTCTATGGGAGGTATACATAAAACCACCTTTCATATTGTGCTCAAAAGTTCATAATCAAAGGGCACTGGCTGATGATAAGATGTCCAGGAAATTCGAAGGCCTGCAGAGAAAATTACACATATCCCAACAGCAATATCTTGGCCAAAATGAAAGTGATACGTGTGTAACCTAGGTGGAAATAAAGCTATGAATATATCAGTGTGTTAGGGTGCAATCTTTCTGATTGTCCCAGTGGGTCCAAAGCTCATGCTTGGATAGAAAAAGACTTCTAGTTACCAAAAATGGTTACAGTGTGATAGATTCGACAAGCTTAAGACAAAACAGGAATCAGTAAGACACCACTGCTGCTGGCAATCCTATCCTGTCTGTGAATGTCTGCTGCACTTCTGTTTCTCAGTAGACACTTCATGGTATCACAAGTTACATTTGTTACATGTTTCAAAAAAGGAAATTCAACAGCAGCTGCATACTAGAGTATCAGAAAGGTGATGCACTGTGTTAAAATAAGATTTAAAAAAAATACATGTTCCAATGTTTACCTTCATTATAGAGAGAATCTAAAACTTTCCCTTTTACAACTGTCTTCTAAATCCAACTCACAACAATTCAAGAAAGGGGTTAAAGGAAGTAGAAGTAGGCAAAATTGTTTATTTTCTTCCATTGCTCATCCTCTTATGCCCTCCAAAGATGAGGTGGATCAGGATCACGGTCCACAACGCTGAGCAAAGCTGTACTGTTTGGCACAGACACTGAGCCCATTTTGACAAGTACCAACCGCAGTGTTTCCTGTCAGCTGCATGACAAATAATACTCAGGGGTCCTCAAACGCACCAACTTTCCAAAGTTGGATAAAGATTAATTTAAGTTCTCATTTATGCATAATTCATTATCATTATTCTTTCTATCCTGTCAGTCGGCAATGTGTTTGAGTTCAAGGGCAAAGATGAAATGATAGAACAAAGGGGTTGGATAACTCACAATGGTAAAATGGCATTATATCTCTTCCTTAATGTTTAATCAACGATGTCACTGAGCCCACACAAGGCTCAGTCAGACAGACTAGTCAATTTCAATGACTTGTGTGTGTGTGTGTGTGTGTGTGTGTGTGTGTGTGTGTGTGTAGCTAAGAAGCTAACATTCTTTTTGAAATGTCCTAGAAACTTTCTCTGCCGTCAGTGTATTTTTGGTGGAGAATGAGAGCTGAAAATCACCAATTAAAATGTCATTGCTAAAACCAGCCGTCAGGACAATGACAGACTTTCATCACGCTGATGCAGTGTGTTCTACATACATATTTCATAATTGCTTTACAAGTTAAATTAATGAATTTTCTGCTTTCATCAAAAGTAGCTGCAACCAAACCTGGTCATTTCATTCATATGCTCGGCTGACTAAAGAAAAAAACTGAACCAGTGGAAATTCTAATTATTACAACTAGCTGAAAATACCGTATGCTTTTTCTATGAACTGCTGGCTACTGTCAGTGACTTTTAATTATTTGCAATAGAGGCTAACAAAATCTTGCTTGAAGTCATGTTTTTTCAACCCAAACCTTTTAAAATGTTTACAACCATTTATCATCATCCAAACTCAGTGACAGCTTTAAGGTTTGAGAATTTTAAGTACCCTCACTGGTCTCACAATTGAATGGAAAAAGTGTTGAGGTCTTAAACATATTAAAAATCTCCTTTTCAAAAATGGCAGCTCAGAATGTAAAATTCAGACACTCTGATGCATTCATTTAAATTAATTAATTAATATTCTATTCTATTCTATTCTATTTGCACGTCTTTGCAAAATATTTGTGGCTTTTTTCCATTAATGGTACCTGCTTGACTTGCCTCACCTCAGTTTGACTCAACTCGACCGTGGTGCCCCGTCGTCCTTTTTTCATAACAGGTTAGTACCGCCTCATGCGTGAGGTGAGCCGTGGCTGGTCGTCATAGCAGGAAACTGCCGTGACCTAACGCGACACACACACAGAACAGTTGAAGGTCTGTTGTCTTTGATTCTCGGCATGTTGCCACAGCCAGAATGCAAATTAGTTCCTAATGAACCTGAAGGCAGCAAAAAAAAAAAAAAAACGCTGGATAAACTATTTACTGGTTAACATGGCAGGTTTGTTCAGGAACCCCCCCGTCTGTCAATGATGATGCAGTGATTAGTGACCATTCTCTCAGACCAATCAGCAGTCTGCAGGTTTTCACGTCACTTTTGGTATTCAGTACTACAAAAAGTACCTGTTAGCCGGTATCAGGGACTTTTTTTGTAATTCAAAATATATTTGTGCCATCAACTCCTGTCACATAATCTGCAAACCATTCCTCTTTTGTGGAGCAGCGAATCCACAAAATGTTGCTGAAGTTTGATTGCCTTGCTTTGTAACACTTGCCCTAGTTAGTTTAAAAACCAGTGAGGTGAATGTTCTAAAACTGAAGGATGCTGTTTCCCTAAACGTTGATCTTTATAAGTTGAAAGAAATACATTATAATTATGCGTGTGCCACTTTCTATTTCCTGTCTTTGATGTCTGAATGTGAACCAGCACCCTTTGCTTTTTAGAATAGAATATGTAGTAACAATGGACAAACTTGTTAGACCAGCACTATTTCATCTTTAGACCTAACACAATGAGGTTTCTGTTGGTTAAAATAACAAAATTCTAACAAAAACAGGTTCAATTAATATGAACAATGTGCAATCTTGAAGAACGAGAACTTCTTCCTTCTAGTTCCCTTCTCACTGAGGATGGTGTTTGTCACTTTGCTACAGCTTGCTGAAGATTAAATAATACCGTGCTGTTGTGTGTTGATTTTAGCCTGCTGTACAGTGGCCGCGCATTCTTGAAAATGATGACATGCTAGACTGTCTGACTTTGGCCAATATAAAGGCTGTTATGGTAAAATGATGAAATGTCAGTAATGTCACCTACTCATGAAAGACAGAACTTCACAGTCACAACAAAGGCTCTACAGCAAACCTCTCTATGGTCCAAATAATAATGGAGTCCATGTGCTGAAAGACAGTGTGCTGTATTCTGACTCTGCAGGCACTCTGGACCAACCACATGGAATCACTGAGCCTTTGTACACCGCTGTTCACCCAATACATTTTACATTGAATTTACATTTCAGAAGAAACTGAAATGCGATGTGCACAATAATATCTCTACAGTAAATATCTACTTTTGGAAAAGCAGTAGGTTTCATTTTCATATTAACATATTATCCAATCCTTATGTGTACTGTGAAAGTTGTAGTTTATAGTGTAGTTATCACCCACTCTAGAGCTCTTCTCAACTGTATTGAGTGTTTTTGAGTCTTTTGACTGTGTTTTGGTTTTACTTCCTGGTACTATACTGTTTCGGTTCACTTTCACTGCTCTCCTCAACCCTGTTTAAAGCAGCTGTTTTCATCAAAGGCTCTGATGAACCAACGGTAAACTACCTGTCAACAGCCGACAGACAAAGTTTGTCACTAGCTGGTGAACAAAGCAGAGCATTTAGCAGCTAAAGAGCCATAGATTTCCCTCAGGAGTTGCTGGAAAGCAAAACGGAACTTAAAGCAGAGTGAATATTGGACTTATAGCCATCAGGTTGCTTGAAACAACTCTAAATATGTGTTGATGTCTGATGGGTGTGTGAATAGGCAACATATGCAAATATTAAATGATAATATACTGTATGAATGTTGTGTTTACAGCTTGTTGCCCCCAAATGGCCAAAGAAATCAAGTCATACAGGTTTAAGAATGAACCATTGATGTAAGTAGAGACTCTTTATTACTGTACATCAAACATGTTTTTGATGAGCAAATGTACCTTGAAATGATAATAAGAGGCAAAACACAGAATACATCAGAAGGTGTTTGAAGCATACAGTAATGTAATACACACATTACTACCAAAACTGTAGCGTGCCACGTGACATACATGAACCACTGTGACACACAGCAGGTGGGTTGGCTCAGAGCTATGAAATTTAAATGGAATTTGTCAGACTTGCAGCAAAAGAAAATGTGTTCGCGCTACCATCAGATGACACTAATTAGAAATGTATTACTGTATTTTTTTCCTTCAAAATGGAGATATATGAGGGTTTTTTAAGTCATAGAATAATGCCCAATTAGTAAAAAGCTAAAGCTGAACATTAACACAACAGTAACTGTCTGTGAGGTTTTGGTAAGCACTCTTAAATGACCAGGAACATTTTTAAAAACGGAATTTCTTCTTTTATTTGCAACACAATGTAAATGACAGATGGATTAAGTCTTTGCAATTATTTCAGGGATTAATCCGTTTTTACAAAACTCCTGCAATGTTGAGCAATCTTGAACAAAGACAATTGAATATTCCTTTTTAATTATAAAACTGACACTATAACATGTATTGAAAATGTAATATAGACTCAGATATCATAAAAATGTTGGCGTAGCTTCAATTAATCATCTTTTTATTTTTGATGTTGAAGTTGATCTATCCTTCACATTATTTTGTAATCATGAAAACCTTAGTATATATCGCTAGTGAATAGAACCTGTCCAGGCCTGAAGCTTATCTGAATGCACAATGTCCCTCTGTTGCAGACTTCTAAGATTTTCAAATGGGAAGTCATTATGTTTGACAAGAAAATATCACTATCATTTACCTTTCAAGATATTTTGAACAAAAAACAAACAAGCCAAGGCATCAAGACACACAAGGCCTCATGGGAAGAAAAGATAATGTTCTCTTGACAAGTCCTATTTACTAGTGCACTATAACACATTAAGTTATTTATTTACTTTCTTTAAGACATTAGAAACACTTAGCCCAGCCCAGCCTGCCAGAGCTATGCTGATGCATGTTTTTAAATTCCAGAGTCCAATTTTCATTTCAAATTACATGATTGCCAAGTTGAGGATACATATGTAAACAACATTATCTTTGTTTTTTAAAGAGCATGTTACCAATAACTCTACAACTCCCTTTAGAATAAAAAATAACTGATTATAAGATGTTAGATTTACGAGATGAAATGGGCATGAAACTCTCCCACCCTCCTAATAGGGGAGGTAGGAGACTGGATGGGTTTGTAACAGGCGGATCCCATATTGCTGCTGTTTAATATCATGTAAAGCACATCCATCTGAGTGGAAGCAAATAATCTACTACTACATGAAGCGCGTCTGGCAGCAGACCACTCTCCTGGTAACAGATAGCGCTGGGGTGTTCAATCAGTAGTCAGGAGTGTAACAGCAGTGAAATCCTTTCCTGTGGTGTCTAATAGCATAAGACCCTCTGTCACAAACACTGGAGAGAGTCGGGGGCAAAGGTGATTCCGCCTCTCATGATATTACCCCGGTGACAGATCTTCAGCAGATACGTGTGCAGAATACGGAAATAGCAAGGATTTAATGACTGTGGCACACTTCCAAAAATATGTCCCTCTCTGTGTCTATAACCTGTGAAAGTTATCTGACTGGGGGGGGGTGCTCTCTCCTGCACCCCCAGTCAATTTGTGTCTTGAGTCAAGTCCTTTACAGATCAAGTTGTTTGATCCAGCTCTGTTGGCAGTGTCATCTGCTGCTCCAAGTCTATGAGCAGATCTGGCCTATTGACTGAGGTAGCTGTGTCGCCCTTACCAGCTAATGCCGCAGAATTTCCATTCAGTTCATGTCAGTGTTTTGAAAAAAAGGAGGAAGCTTCAGCTCGGGAAATAAGAACATGTCAACATTGATTCATGTAAAAAAACGATAGTATCCTTGTCCCTAATAAGTTTGTGTTTTTGTGAGACAGCAAGTGTGTTTTTCCGTCTGTGTGTTGGTTCTTCCTTAAATTGTCCATTGCATTGATATTTTGTACTTTAATACTGAGCGTGGCACATTTGAGCTAAGAGATTTGATAGCCATGGACATAAAGATGTGTCTATACAACACATAATTTCATACAATATAAAAAAAAAAACTCCACAATGATAATAAAAGTATCTAGAACAATTGCAGTGTATGCATAATGTGTATCATGTAAGTACAGTTTTGAGGTACTTGTACTTTGCTTGAGTGGTTAAACAGTGGGGAGAACAAGTATTTGATACACTTTTTATCATAGGTACACTTCAACTGTGAGAGACGGAATCTAAAATTAAAATCCAAAAATCACATTGTATGATTTTTAAATAATTAATTTGCATTTTATTGCATGAGGGATTTTGACCCACTCCTCCATACAGACCTTTTCCAGATCCTTCAGGTTGGCTGTTGCTGGGCAATACGGACTTTCAGCTCCCTCCAAAGATTTTCTATTGGGTTCAGGTCTTCTTACGGAGCCACTCTTTAGTTTCCCTGGCTGTGTGTTTTGGGTTGTTGTCATGCTGGAAGACCCAGTCACGACCCATCTTCAATACTCTTACTGATTTTTAAATAATTGATTTATCACACAATCCAACAGACTCCAACCTCTCCACAATGTCCAAGATCAGAGAGCTGTGTAAGGAAATCAGGGATAAAATTGTAGTCCTGCACATGGCTGGGATGGGCTACAGGACAATAGGTAAGCAGCTTGGTGAGAAGGCAACAACTGTTTGCGCAATTATTAGAAAATGAAAGAAGTTCATGATGGCGGTCAATTTCCCTCGGTCTGGGGCTCTATGCAAGATCTCACCGCATCAATGATCATGAGGAAGGTGAGGAATCAGACCAGAACTACACAGCAGGACCTGGTCAATGACCTGAAGAGAGCTGGGACCACAGTCTCAAAGAAAACCCTTGGTAACACACTACGCCATCATGGATTAAAATCCTGCAGCACACGCAAGGTCCCCCTGCTCAAGCCAGCGCATGTCCAGGCCCATCGGAAGTTTGCCAGTGACCATCAGGATGATCCAGAGGAGGAATGGAAGAAGGTCACGTGGTCTAATGAGACAGAAATAGAGCTTTACACTCGCCGTGTTTGGAGGAAGAAGAAAGATGAGTACAATCCCAAGAACACCATCCCAACCGTGAAGCATGGAGGTGGAAACATCATTCTTTGGGGATGCTTTTCTGCAAAGGGAATAGAACGACTGCACTGTATTGAGGGGAGGAAGAATAGGGCCATGTAGATCTTGGCCAAGTACCTCCTTCCCTCAGTAAGAGCATTGAAGATGGGTCGTGGCTTTGTCTTCCAGCATGACAACAACCCGAAACACTCAGCCAGGGCAACTAAGGAGTGGCTCCATGAGAAGCATCTCAAGGTACTGGAGTGGCCTAGCCAGTCTCCAGACCTGAACCCAATAGAAAATCTTTGGAGGGAGCTGAAAGTCCCTGCTGCAGTGTGTGCAAACCTGGTCAAGAACCAGAGGAAATGTATGCTCTCTGTAATTGCTAACAAAGGTTTCTGTACCAAATATTAAGTTATGCTTTTCTGATGTATAAAATACATATATCATGCTGTTACTTACTGTTTCTACATTTCAGAGGGAAATATGCTTTTTATTCCACTACATATATTTGATATATATACTCAGTTGGCAGTTTATTAGGTACACCGAGCTAACACTAATGCACTCTATACAACATTCTTGCAATAAATCCTTACATCATGAAGGTTAGTTTGTGGCGCTGTTGAACTGTTTTATTTTTGTTATTTAGCTTATCCTATACACTATATAAATGGGGTAGATAAAACAATAGAAACACCTGTCAATCACATTAAAGTCTCATTGTTTTCATATTGTTTCTGTTATAGCCACTTTAAAATTTGATATGTTAATGGTAAATTTCACAGCCAACAAATAGCACAATAGAAGTGGAATTAGCATTTGTCAAAATGATGCGTCCTATTTATCGACTACCCTAATATCTAACCCCCTCCCTCCAGATCATTTTCATACAGTCCCTTGGAGGAGCAGACTAAATTTAGAAACAAAGTAAATTGAATTTCTCCAAATGATGCTTTTTCAAATTGAGTGACATCTTGAGGTACTGTAATGGAAAACCAACAAAGTGTTGACAGCAGATTGGAAATTTGACAAAGGCATGTTTAAGAAGAAATGGATTTCTGTGTAATGTGTTTGGATAAATATTAACAACACAATTAATATAATAATCCAACTAATTAAATATTCACACAAGGAATCTAAAGCAACCTGAGATGACTATCTGTTCAAAATAGAAAAAGATTCTTCAAGGAACATAAGAACAAATTCAACAAAAACCTTCAGCACAGCTTAGATTAGACACGGACTGAATATAACAGGTTATGCCAATCATGATGGTGATAAACGTATCCTATGATTACAGTACTGTAGTTTTCATTATAGTTTAATTATAGCAATTACATGTCATCTGCCTTTGAATTATTTCAATTTAGCACTACAGTGAGCCAGTGTTTTTAGGTTGCTAATTGCAAAACAATATAGATTTGCAACGGGTACTAGAACCCATACTGTTCAGAAGACAAGTGCGGATAAATGCATGTAATTGTCTTTCAAACAGAAGTAGGATTCCCAATGTAAGGACCAAATGGGGTGAGAGTAGTTCAATCTGTAGGGGTTGGGTTGGATTGGGAGCCGGGTTCAAGTTCCCATGCCAAAGTATGGTGGTGGACTGGTAGCTGGAGAGGTGCCAGTTCACCTCCCAGGCACTGCCAATGTGCTTTTGAGCAAGGCACAGAAACCCCAACTTCTCTAGGGGCACCTGTTCATTGACAGCTGTAGCCCCCTCTACTCTGACATGTCTCCATTAGTGAATATATAGGTACAGCCTGTGTGTAATGTGTATTCTAACAGAGTGAAAACATTGTAATTTCCCTTGCGGGATTAATAAAGTATAAATTATTATTAAAAGAGATTCAGAGGTTTAAAATTATTTTGATGCTGCACAAAGATAAAGAAATGTGAAGAGGCAGAGAGGAAGAAAGAGAGAGTTTGTGTTGTATGTATTTTTGTGTTTGTGTGATGCATCACAGAAGTCCTTGGCATACATTGAACTTAACATGAATGCTAGATGATCAAAAGGATGAATACTAGTGTGAACACAACTGTGCTTTAATACACTGTTTGAAAATTCACAGCTTTTCCAATAAATTGGCATTCTTTAGTCGGACTGTGCTTTGACTCAGCAGACAATGTCCTAACAAGTATATTGCGACACTTTTCATGATTTTTAAAAAAGATCTCAGAGACTCAGGTAGGAGACAAATCTTCCGTACTACACATGCAGCAGGTCAGGACTTAAAATAGGTAACCTCTTCTGCTTTTTAAAAGTTGCTTTTTGGGAGACATATTCCACACGTGCATAAAACAGAGAGAAACCATGTATTCATTCCCTAATTGTTAGGGGGCTATTGTTGGAACCATGATGACAAAGGTCCCCTAAACTTAACTTAAGCGTAACCCCTTCCTGGCGCTGGAAGTATAATACTAGACAAGGTTACTAATGTTTTAACAAGATCCTGAGTTCTTAGCAGTTGATGGTTAATTGACTAAATCTTTTTACCAGTAGATGCTATTATAGGCATAAGTTATAAAGAAATGGAGTTAATTTGTTAATTTAGGTACGGGAGCAGGGCCACAGCTAAACCACACCTCTAATCACCAGCCGCGGGGATCGGCGGTTACCCTCTCCTCGTCATCAGCCTTCCTCCCGTAATCCAGCATCCAGCAGCTCAAAGGGACCTACCTACTATCGTGTTTGACGATTGTTAGCCTTCTTCTTTCCAATTGGACTGTCCTTACCCCCGTTCCCCCTCTCCCCATCCCCTGCATCCCCTCATCACCTCCCCCCCTCCCTTCCCCAACACCCAAATGTATTTTGCTCCTTGTGTTAACAACTTTTCTCCAGCCGTAGCAGCTCCAGTCTCTTGGCCAGCTTTGTCCATGCATTGACCTTCACCGGTCTCCCTTGCTCTGCACCAACTTATTCTCTCTGGCAATTAGACTAGTCAACTCTCTGTCCGCAGCCCTGGGCTGGATCTTGCTTAATAATCCCGGACTTCCCTGTATGCTCCACCTCCTTGACGGTTTTTGTGTCACTCATCCTTCCTCACTTCCTCACTTAGGGCCACGTGCTATTATTAAGGATTTCCACAATCTCGCCATCCTTCTCTCCAATGGGAAAACCTCTGGGCCTGGCATCTACATCGAGTTCTCGGGCATTAACCTGATTTTTTTACTCTGGTTTTAGAAACATCTAAACAGAATTCTCTGCATTTCAGGCATATTACCCAAACATTATTCCAGCCACTTTTTCTCATCAGCGCAGTATCCACAGCCACCAGATCAGGCATCTCCGACCAAACCATTCAGTTCCCAGGCCGCTAGTCATCCCAGGCACACCGATCTTACATTCACAAACAATTTCAACGAACTCCGTCAAACCCACGCACAACTCAGTTCTACACAATCTGACACTTTTGGGGGTCTGTAAACTGTTCGGCGAAAACTGCTTCTGAGACGGAACCCCCACTCTGAGTCTCCTCCACCCAGTCATCACACATCCTCCCAGACCAGCCATCAGACGACATCCACATCAATTCATCTTCACAGTCATAATGTTCATCTGCAAATTCATAATGTTCATTTAATCTTTAACTAACACATAGTTGTGGCGTGTTCCATGCTAGTGAAGTAATCAAGAAATAGTGATGCCTCCACTGTGGAACTACATAACTCTATGAGCTATAAAAGGTATATCTCCAGAAACCAGTGTATCCTAAATGTCTACAAACCTTAGTCAAATTAAATGTTCAGGAAAGCTAAGTACATCAAAAAATAAATTTATTTTACTACTGGTTTCTCTTTAAAGTTACGCATACATCTCTATACCGTTGCTTGACAGTCTCTAAATAAAACCTGTGCCAATGCACAGAAAGTAATAGCCAAAAATAGTTTCAAGCAAATGTCCTTAAACCCTTTTCACTTTAGAATGAAACTAGAGTAGACTTATAATTCATGTAGGTACCCTTTAAAATGAAAAAATGTGTCTCTCACAAAAACACACCAACTTATTAACTAACTAACTTGTTAACTAATGTTTCAAATGATCTTTGCTTATAAAATATTGAGCAGTTCACTTTAACATGAAATATATTAAAAGTTTGTGGGTTTAACCAGTCCAGTCTTATGGCATTTTGTGTAATGGTCACGCTATTTAAAAAGGCTATTTAAACACGTAGCTCTGTTTGAAATTTGGAGGGCTGTCAGTAGAGAGAAAAACAAAAACATGTGTCATGTAAGGATGAGAGGACCCAAACGCAGAGACAGGCAGGCAGGCAAGTTCAAAGTTGAGGATTTATTAGACCAAAAACACAACTGCAAACATAAAGTCAAAAATCCAAATATCAGGAAAGGCAAGTCAAAAACAGGAACACAGAGGCCGGGAAAAACTCACAGGGGAATACAACAGGTGAATCACATCAGGGGCCTGTTGCACGAAAGTAGAATAAAGATATCCAGGATAAGTGAAAAAGCGCAGTTTGACTTAGTGTGATCCGCTCATCGCAACTTAATCGGTTGCACGTTTGCCGAGCCAGGATGAACAGGTGAAGCTATGTCAAGCCAGGTGTAGATAGCTGGGATAAGTGCTTTAAATATGCAAGTTTCATGTTTCGTTTTTAGGTGATAAATGAACTGGTTTTACCGTAAAGTGTCTTTGAGTAGCCTACAAGCACAATATGATTAAAATGTATTATTATTTAGCCTACTTTGCCTTAAAAGGGAGCAGAGGAAATTAATGTTCTTAATTTCAAACCCTTATTCACAACGCGTGAACATGTTTTACAACCATATGCACACATCTCTATAAGCTATGTCTAATTATAAATATCGTTGTACAATGTTCATACAGAACAATCAGAAAGGTACAAAAACTAGAAAAAGAAGTAAGTGACTTCAATACACGCTGTGAGCAGATGTGTAAAACAATATTTGTGTTTTTTTTTATTCTTCTGACAAGTAACAGCATCAAAATAAAAATATTAAGAATCATTGTGGTGTTCCCTGTGTGCTGAATGTAAACTACACTAGATACGTACTGTATATAGGCCACGTTATTGGTCCAGGGATGTAGACTTATGAGAAGGTTATGAAACCAAAGTAAGTTATAATAAAAAAACATCAGCCTACATATTACCGAGTAACACAAACTGTCCTTCATTAGAGAGGGACAAGCAACAAGAAAATGAAATCATGAATGTATTGGTGACTGGTCTGCCATTAATATCATATCTGGGAATATAGTCCCACTTAATCTCCTCCTGTATAAACCTGAAGCTGCACAGACGGACGCCGTGGTCTGTGATGTGACCAACGTGTCTGAAAGTTGTAAGTCTTCTGGTAGATGTGCCAAGAGAAATCTCAATCATTCCCAATCAGAGACGGAGAGCGTAGGTATATGTTAGGAGATAACATAGACACAGGCTAATTGTTGCTAACTAAAATGCTAGTTAACATTAGTAATTAAACCTAAACAGCTAATGGAAGTCCAAACTGTCTGCGTGCCTCTCCTGGCAATCCGGTGATTTGTCAACTGTCTATTTTTACAGAAACGTCTGCTACAGAGCCATACAAGGTAATGGAGCCTTTTATACATTGTCAAGTTTCTTTAGAAATAAACAACAGACAAATAGAGACTTGAAACACTTCAGATGTAAAGTTATTCACTGTCAAAGTGACGCCAAAATGAATGTCAGTCAATGGGATGCTAACGGCGGATGACGGCTTCATAGCATTAAAGTGGCGCCAAGCGAGCTACACTTTGAGAGGAGAGGCTTACCCCCTTGGTTCTTCTCTCCAACATGCTCTACATGTCATCTCACACCTCCTCGTTTTTTCTACTTACAAACATCCTGATCTCAGATTGGCTTAGATTACCCGGTCAGAAAATACATAACAATTCACATCAAAACAAAGGGTTGTGGTAAATGTAGTTTTCATTAAATTTACCCAGATATAAAATGAAACACAATTTATCCCTGTATTTAGCTGTATAAAAAACACTTTTGTATTTTTTTAGTGGTATATTTGTAGGTTCCTATATAAGTAGATATTTTAACTCAATATATGTAACTTTCAAATGTATTTCTGCCCAGAACAAGAAATGTGGATTTTTTTATCCTCCATCACTTGCATTGGAAGGACGCTGGAAGGGATTTGGACATGGTCATTATGAACAACAGGAATTTACTGAGTTTCAAGGATCATGGGCACCTGGGTATACAGTACATACATACAGATAATAAAAACTAAATGTGCAATGGGTACAACAGAAACCTAATTACAGTATTGTGCAAAAGAAATTGCATAGAGGGATTGAAGTTTATATAAAACAATTTTAACTTAAATTTACTAGACAAACAAGTGGTTTTCAACAATGTGCCAGAGGAGAGGTCAAATATAAATACTAAATGGAATTAATAAATACATGAAATGTGTAGTGGAGGGAGTAGCAAAGTGAGTAGTGTATGCGGGCTCCCTAGGGATCCTGTCAGGATCAGTTGACTATCCTGATGGCTTGGGCACTCTGTGAAGCCACCTACACATGACCCCCATAAAACTGCTGACCATCCATTGTTTTTCTATTGAGAGATTGGTGCCGCCCAATTAGGCGGAGCGTTAACCTTGGCGCACTGCTTGGAATTGACGCGGAGAGCTGCGCTCATAGTCCAAATTATTTCAACTTTGACCACATTGACGCTGACTTTCCAATTCCTAAACGTATACTAGTGGCTTAAGTGTTGTGTTTGTGTTGGGTTTAATGCTGTGAACACCACAAAGGCAAGTCAAGAACAAAGAATGGCACCTGTGCATATGAAACTAAGCTGCACTGGCACAGAGCATCCACCACGTGCCCGTGAGTGTCTGCTTTGCGAGCACTGAAGGGCATACACTCTTGCAGGTAAACTCTGCTCTCGAAGTTGATTTCTGCTCACCCGAAATAAAATTGACTTTTCACATTTTTGGGTGTGGAAATCAAGGAGGGAATGGCCCTCTTATGATTGGTCACTTACAAGGCAATTTCATCCACGGACTTCCTTAGTTTACCTTGATTCCCAGCTATCTTTCAGGAAGCCCGGGGTTGGTGTCCCAGCCAAAGAAGTGTTTTTCTGTTTGTGTTTTATCACGCTCTCGAAATATGACATAATCACAACACCACAAGTTAAGGCAATTTTAACCGTGAACAGAAATATCAATCACTTCAATTGGGGGGGCAGCAAAAACTCAGAAATACTGTAGGTAGGCCTAAATAAAGCCCTATCTACATAGACATAACTCGAGGCAAGTGGGAAATAATGATTCTGTACTTTGGATGAATCAACCATTTAACATGAATTAACCATGTATACCTCAGGTAATGAAATCTTTTGGGAACCCAGAGCCATGAAGCTTATTTGAGAGTGCATGTTAATTAATTCTTTAAAAAAAGTTTTCCAACGTGCAAAACTCTCCATTTTCAATAAAGTCAAATGATGCTGTGAGAAATAGGCCTCCACTAGGCTACGCTAGGAGAAGATATGAGGTGAATGAAATTGTATAAGAAATAGAGGCAATACTCATCTGCCCAGAGATTGCATGGCAGACTGACATTTTGATTTCTTTCCTGCAAGTTTGATGTTAATGATTTGGCTTGGATGGGGGACCTTCATAGAGTCTGAGCCATATGAGTGCAATTTCCGTCCTGGGGATGAAAGCACATCGATTGCCCTCTGATGGTTTTTATGGGAGGCTGCTTTCATCCAGACTGAGACATTATTGGACTGCATTCCCCATTAATGCAAGGCTGATTCTGTATAACTATATCAACAGGAGTCCAGCAAACATTCAATATGCTATACTTGTATGTATGATGTAGCTACTATGCCGCTGCATAAGTACCTCATTGTTTTTGAGTGAATATGCAAATTTCAAAGTAAAGTAGGATAATTTTATTTTCGTACACTGGAGCACAAACCTCATATTATCCAGTGAATAAAGACTACAGGAAGTCAGCACGCCAGCCACCCATGGTAGGCATAAAAATTAGCTTTTTATTCTCTGTAATTGATTAATATTGCAATAAGACTTTGCAGTCAGCAAACCTTTCTGCATTCACATTATGGGATTTTATCCCTGCTGGTGTGCAGTAGGGAGGATGCTGTTGGAAGCCTTTGTGTCTTTATGAGTCCCTATCCCAGTGTCTGTTTGGATTAAGGACTCATCCACAGCTGCCTCTCCAGCGCTGATGGGGTTTATGCTTGGGTTAAACGCTGAAATGTGCTCAAGTGATCGTCTTATAGTCCAAATCTTACTGAATTGACCCACGAAGACACGAAGGAATGCAACTGTCTAAATAAATACATATAGACAAAAGCCTCTTGTGAAGACATCACATACAAACACATAAACACAAACACACAATGTACTTATTCACATCAAAACAATGTTCAAATGTTGCACAAACATACATTTTCTATTCATTTTGAATATAGTATGTATATCTGTAATACTCTAGGGAGCATGCTTCTCCTTTAATATAATATGGCATGATATAGTTCAAGGTATCTCATTACAAGTATCATGTTAAAAAATACTGTGGTGAAAAAACAAGACTCTGAAGGGAATTATGGCTTTTATACAGTTGTTACTGAGCCATGTATGCTTTTATGAGTTGTCTTCATCAAAGATTACACAAAGATTGCACTCATGTTGACGGGACAAAGATGGGTAATTCTTAACTCTGAAGCCATTTGTAAAGCAATGTGCCTTTCTGCCTCTGAAAGCATGAGCAAATATTCCATATATTTAATTAATCTCGCTGCTTGGCTGAAGTGAACGCTTGAGTAATGACTGATGTCCTTACTCTTTAAGATCAAAATTCCCAGAGTGACAACAATCTAAGCTAGTAATAGGATCACCTGGTGATATTTAGTACCCAACACAAGACTGCAGAGTCTGCATATTTGCCTGGAGGGAAGACATTGACCTCTGCTCTTTTTACCTAATTTAGTGCCAAATTATAAATATGGAACGTAGAGGACTCACCTTTGCACTTTACGTTAGCATAGCACAAGGTGCGCTAAAGGGCAGGGGTGATTCGAGAAGTCAGGTTTGTTTGCATTACAGTGGTATACATGAACCCATATGCATGGCAAGAGGTCCAATTAAGTCCTTCATTACAATATGTGGCTGTATGTGAAACAGGCATGGCTGATTCAGAAAGTATGACTTCCTCCTAAATAATGACCAGGGATCAGAAGTCAACACTGCACACAAACAATCCAGCACATTATCCCAAATTTTGTCCCCCCTTGTTGATCTGAGATCTGCTTATCCCTTTTCTCCTGCACTTAATAGTCTGGAGTTAAGGAAGCAGGACTGATTGTTGGTTTAACATGAACAACATGTTACAAAAAAGCCAGCACACCCACAGGACACTTGCATCTCATCCAATCCAATTTGCAGTTTTGTTCTTTAGCCTACTCACTCCTCTCTTTTTGTTTCTTTCTCTTTTCTCTCTCAACTAAGACCCACAATCCCTTTCAGATCTCAAGAGGCTTAATCAGTGTCTGTGTCAGACTACTTCATGGCAGCCTTTGGCCACAGTGGATATTATCCATCTTTTCCTTCTAACAAATCTGTCAATCCACTCAACAGGAAATGAAACTTCTCCTTTTGCAGACAAGCCAACTGTTTGTCTGCAGCAACACACTGGCAAAGCAGAACAACATGAATTCAACATCAACACAGGCTCCAGAAAAAAAGAATATCAGGAATAAAACAGTGGTCTCAAATTCACAATATGCAAAGAGGTAACCAACCAAGGGGAAGCTTGCTTTGATTTGACTCAATTTGCATAAACCCTCCCAACTATGCTTTTAATAAGTGATCTTCACCCAGGGAGTTGCCAGTGCATAGAGAATTAGCATATTCCAGACAACATAACCACCGGTTGGTTTAAGAAAAAAACAAAATAGAAAAGGGAAAGGAAAAAGTGGTATGAGGCAGAATCAGACACATAGAAGGGGCAAATGAGGGGGAAATTAACCAAACAAACCTGTTTATTTTGAATTTAATTTTCAGTAACACAGCAACAAACAGCTACTGCAGGATAATAACCATCTCTTATGACCCCCCCAGCTAATTTGAATTTGCTAATGGCTGGGTTGTTTCATAGTGCCCCCTAGTGGTTTGATTTATGTGATGCTGGAGGAATTGGCTGATCAGAAAAGCAAATGTATGCAACAGAAGAGCAAGAAGCAAAGACTATTAGCTGCTGAGGGTAGAAATTCTCTTGGACACACACACACACACACACACACACACACACACACACACACACACACACACAGCCAAGATGTTTAAAATGAGATTGTATTACTTTTAAAGAGCAGTTCCCTGTAGTCTTCAAAATATGTTGCAAATGCTACAATATTTAAATAATACATTGAAACCATCAGTTGCATGTATGATGTATGAGTGTCTAAAGAAGACCTTGCAGACAGGACTGTCCTACGTGATCATTTCTTTACACACTAGAGGGGGCTAGATCATTGGAAGGAAGTTTTATTAAATACAAGCTGATTATGATTACAGAAAGTGCTCTGGTCATGTATTTCATTGCATGTTTACATCTATAGTAAGAGTCCCTCCCTCTCTCTCCCTCCCTCTCTTTCTCTCTCTCTCTCTCTCTCTCTCTCTATCTATCTCTATCTCATGCAGAAATACTAATTTGGAAGTTTCCTTGGTCATAATAGATACACAGCTGCATCAGTCTCAGCTGAATCAGACATTACAAGTTGGGTCAGATTAATCTCCTTCCCATCATATTACCCTTGAGAACAAACTGACTTTGACTGGAGGATGAAATAATGACAAAATAAAAGATATAGAAGCAGTGGGTCCACACTTCAGTGCGCTGGTTAAGATGGAAAGCCAATTAATTTGCTGCAACTTTACTGTGCATGTATTTTACAAGACAGACAGTAATTGGCATTAGATAGTTGTATGTTGATAAAGGAGAACTGTCAGAATATTTGCAGGGACGGGAACACAGGGTCCGTTGTTTAATTGCCTTCCACAAGGAGCAAAATCTCATTAAGTGAGGGAACGGCATGTGAGTTAATAATAACATCCACCCAAAAACATCATATTCAGATTTTGAACATATATTTTGTAGAAGATTTAGAGAGAGGATTCATTTCCAGCATGACAGGCTGTAATCATGCTTATTGTTATGTGCTTACCCAGCTCATAGTATTATGTGTCGTAGTTTCTTTCACAGGTGTGAATCCTCCTGTGACACGCACACACACACTGACACACGCACACACACACACATACAAACACACACACACACTCACCAGTCATGAATTATTCTATATCGAAACTCACAGCAATATTTTATCCCCAAAAGGATTGTTTCATGTGAGCAATATCACAGCTGTCACAGTTTTTAGTTGTTTGAAGAATATTTTTTCACAGATTTTAACCATGGTCCTTTTTGAATATAACAGATCATTTGTATTTTATATGCCTTCAGGCAGCACTTGATTGTCCAACATGTCATACATTTCATATAAATGAAATTGATGGTATAAGGTCAAGAAATAATTAAGGAAAGCTCGTAGTAACCACATCTATGGATTCTTGCAACAGGTAATGCAACTGTTAATGTATTAATTTATGTTACTGTAAAACATACTAAATATGTGTTGTCCTCTACAACCTGCAAATAAAAAAACTACAGTATGAGATGTCTGTTGGTACAATATAAAAGCTGCATCTTTATAGATGTCAAAGGAAGCCTACTGTAAATACATGTATTGTGTTGTTTACATTAAATTTAACATTTGCATTGTTCTTACATAAAAATTAATTATTTTCCTGTTCTTTTCTGTTGTGTCTTTGCACCAGTGAAAATGTGTCTCAGATTTGAAGCACCATGTCAGTGAAGAAATACACTTAATAAAGAGGAAGACAATTTTATCTTTCAAGGTTTCCATGTGCTGCATGGTTTTGGTCAGCAGTTTACTGTGAGCTTCCAAGGCCACCCAGCCAATTCTGACCAGTTTCCTTGACAACAGAGTGCAACCCCGTTTCTTATCTATATCCTTGGTGATCAAGCCTAACTCTTATTAGTGTGATTTATGTGGAACAAGATGAAAAAGAAAAGAGTAAAGATGGATAAAAAGTGGTCCCATTTGCTTACAGCCTGAAATGCTTTTTTCCACTGACCTTCGATGTTCCTGCTTTGGGGTTCTGCATCCTGGATCCTGTCAGTTGTTTCGACAGATGCCTGCTGTTGATTTTGATTTATTTACCCCCTCCTCCATCCCCATGCTCTAGAAGTGTCTACAAGGCCTGTGTCGTGTGTGTGTGTGTGTGAGTGTGTGTGTGTGTGTGTGTGTGTGTGTGTGTGTGTGTGTGTGTGTGTGTGTGTGTGTGTGTGTGTGTGTGTGTGTGTGAAGATGATGTCAGCTTTACAGTGTGAGTAAAGACAGATGTGCTGAAGACAGATGTGTCATCATGAGTTCAGACACAGTCAAGAGAAACACTGTGCTGCACAAAAGACTACTCATTTTGCATTTACACACTAGCTCTTTAAACGTGGAAGGTTTTAGCCATTTTAATGTGATTAATAGCAGTGTCAAATTACTATAAAAGCATCCACATTGCCATTGCCTTCTAAATTAATTCCAGAGAGAGATAATCTGCAGCTTTGGGATTTAAAGCAAGGCAATATAACTGCTAAAAAGAACCACAAGCGTCCTCCTTCAAATAAAAAGTTGAATTAAGAAGATATAATAAAGTAAAATAAATAATATACCCCCTTGGTCAATTGAATACACTTGGGATATTGCTTCTACAGTCTAATGTTAGCAAAATATTGCTGTGGCTGACATTACTCAGTCAGTTAAAGCCCCTGAAAACAGGGGGCCTATCTAAATCTAGTCAAAATTCATGACTAAATAATAGTAATAATTTAAAAATTTGAGGCACAAGGTGAAAAAAAGATATCCTACTGTG
Source organism: Percina caprodes (assembly GCA_013375575.1). Taxonomy (NCBI): domain Eukaryota; kingdom Metazoa; phylum Chordata; class Actinopteri; order Perciformes; family Percidae; genus Percina; species Percina caprodes. Next base: position 257,194 of record JABXJD010000110.1, on the reverse strand, counting down.
TGAGGTGAAAAGAACCCAGACGACATTCTAAAAACAACCGACAGTGTCATTGTAGTTGGACCCAATGACTGTTTTATACAGTCTATGTTTAGCCTGCAATTTGTGTCACGAATGGCCTCCTTACAAATAAGTCTGAGCACACATACATTATGGACTTACTTTTCAGATTAAGTGTGACTTACATGCTCCTAGGACATTGTTATATTCGATGCCAATCACAAATAAACGTCCATAAATCAGCTTTAAAATTTTGAGAAAAAAAGACACTCCAGAACTTGAGAATCATTAACTGTTTCAGTTTTTCCAGTATTAAAAGTAATCTAGTTAGTTGTTGATACTTGTCTGTACATTAATGGACACAGTGCAGAACAGGACTAATTCGGCCAATTTATGGTGCCAATTTGCCAAAAAAGAAACAAATGTAGCCTATGGTTGTAGCTGGTTGTAGCTGATAGCTCAGTATTATAGGCCTATTTCCTGTTTACAAGGAGGGTGGGATGGAGTTATCTCAATTCTGTCTGAGGGTGGCCCACAGTGTCAGACTTTGGTCTACCTTGGTTGTTGGTACCACATGATCCTGCGGGGCCCGTGGTGGATGACATGTTAAAGACATATGGTTCTGCCTGTATAGAATGCCTACCGTATTGGTCAACAAAGGTTTCCACAAAATGGTTATTGCGCTCCGATAACGTGTGTGGGGCAGTGGCTTATACACTGTCTCATACTAGCAGCCTAAAATCTGCTATTTTATTGGCTTTTAAATGTTTGGCTGTTTTTAACTTCTCTTTCATGTTTAATTTCTTGTACTGCACTGTAATCTTTTTTTATGTAAAGCACTTTGAATTGCCCTGTTGCTGAAATGTGCTATACAAATAAAGCTGCCTTGCCTTGCCTTGCCTAAAAGTTTATCACAAGTGGGATGGGAGAGCTTGAGCTGGGGATAGAGCAGCATCTTTTTGATGTTTGTTGATGTTCTGCAACAGACCTATAGAAGAGCATTCTAATTGAACGCCAAACAACCCATACCAGTAATATTTCATCCAGCTTTTGGCTTGTGTTGTAAAGCAACAGATTGATCTGAAAAGCCCTCCCTGATAGCAGCATTCCAATGATGAAGTATGAGAGGACATTTTGACAAATGTAACTGAATTCGCCAGCACTGTCATTTTTGGATAAAGAACAGATTTGAATAAGCACACACATATATCTGGTTACTGGCAGGAATTTAAAACAAATTTCTAAATAAAGAGACATGCAAAAAAAGAGCCCACTGGCATATGTTCAGGAGCAAGCAGGACACATTGCACACACAGGACACAAAAACACATTGCACACCCTCATGAAAGCCATCATGGTGAATGACAGCTTATACATTGGAAGTCTTTGAATTGGGGCCATGGAGTGACAGTGGTAACTCCCATTGCTTAGCCAAGTATAAAGAGATTTGATGGAGCATCTGTTTGGAGAACACAGAAACAACAGGCAGAACAAGAGTGTAAATCTGGCCCATACAGTCTGCACACTGTCATGCAGCTTCAAATCATAACCCATAATAGACATAGCAATGGAAAATCATGTTTACACAAACAGAAGACTTATGGAATTAAAATCAACACATCATGCAATATGAATACGCTTCATAATACATCTTATATTATTAACTAACACTGAAATTATTTGCAGCAGCTATTACAAATATGTGTGTGTGTGTGTGTGTGTGTGTGTGTGTGTGTGTGTGTGTGTGTGTGTGTGTGTGTGTGTGTGTGTGTGTGTGTACTAAGAAGAGAGTAAGAGGAAGAAATGGGAATCCATTTGTATCTAGAGGAGACAAGCTGTCGTTCAGTTATAACATGGCCTTCACCTTGTTGTCAACTTAATATGATTGTGAGTCACCACCAATGACAGAGCATCTGTTTGTGACACAGAGAAATCAATACTCTGGAGTGAAGCGTTATTTATCTTGTTACACACCGACTTTGAAAATAAAAGCACTGGTTCATCCTGAATGTGTGGAAAAGGGTAAAGATACAGATACAAAGGACCACTCAAGAATGTTAACTCTATCTTAAATTATGTAGGCCTACTGATATTTAAATAATGGGCTGGTATTTACATCTTATCATATGTGTATGTTGCCATTTAAAATGTGCTCTCTGGGAAAATGAGCATTCCAAATGTCATATTTAATACGAGATGGGATTTGGTTTCTGATATGTGCATCTACGTTAAAGTACATAATTACACATGATGCTTCTTTGTATAAGCAAGTACTGTACATAGAATAGAATAGAATAGAATATAATAGAATACCTTTTCAGTGTTGACAAATAACAATAACATAAAGATAACAATATAAAATATCAAAACTATAAAGACAAAAATATAAAAAAGTCAAACATGGGTAAATATACCCAAAAAGGTACTTGTATGCTACTTTCTACTTCTACTCCACTATATTTTAGAATTAATTTTTTTGTACTTCTTACTCTACTTAATTTACATGACAGCTACAGTTACTTTAAATACTTCAAGATTTTAACGTCACACATATGATCAGTTTATAAAACAAGCACTGATATTGATAAAACTCCCCAACACTATATACAGTTACTAAATTTAGCCCTACCTTGACAACATTCAAGCAAACAAATGTGAAATATGTCTTTGTCAGAAGTAATGAAAAGCGTTTAAAAGCATGTATACACATGCTATCATCAATACCTCTACAGGCTATGTGTAAATCCTTTGTCTGCAGTGTATGGGAGAATCATTTTGAGTACACAATGAGAGTGACATTCCTGGGGTATCGGGAGCAGAAGTGCAGATACATGTCCATTTTCAGTGTATATCCTCAATGACAATAATAAATGTCCTATGTTCATAAAGATAGTTTCCAGTTTGTTATCCAGGTGTGTTTGCCAATAAGTTACAGAAAGTGTGTGGAGAAAGAGTTTGTATACTCAATGCCTTGTAAACCTGTTTGAGAAATAACATGGTTGTGATCCTTGCGCCATTAGCTTCTCCCTCCCCACTCTGTCTAGCCGTGATTTATGTATTGTAGAAGCAGAAAGATTGCAGTGTTGCATTGTGGGTCCTCTGCATACATTATCTGAGTGGTCCAAGTATTCAAGCCGTCGATAAAATAAGACGCTAATGCCTGCTCTTTAAAAAAGCAGGAATCTGTATATAATGCTACCATCATTTAATTTATTCACATAGTGTCATGAGCACAGATTGATTCTTCGTTTACTGAACAGTGTGGTGCACATGCATAGAGTATAGGTATGAGTAGTGCAAAACATTAATCTACATCACCATTGTCTTCCTACAAATGCTTGCTCACAAACATACAAAGGACTATGATTTAATCCTCAATGTTAAATTCAATGTTTGAAGATGTTAAAAAATGCTTTGCTGTATCCTGGGTCAAAATGAACCCTAACGGATATCTGATGGAAATTTCATCATGCAAAAGAATGGCATGCATGAGTTTTCTTTTTAGTTTTTTAATTTTGGCATTTGTGTTGGATGACAACATTTTAAGGGACAACAAATTAAAACAACAAAAGTGGCAGCAAATTGGGTGTTGTTCTCCCCACCATTCTTAATCATCAATCTATAGCTGGTCTCAAGAACATGTCTGGCAAATATCAGCCTAGGTCTATAAAAAATAATACTGCTTTTGTAATAATTACAAACCAATATCTAAAGCTTGAAATGAAGGGTTGATTATTCAAATGGATTTTCAAAAGTAACTTTTTGTTGCCAAACCTCTATAATTTTCACCAGATGGCATTAAATTAGTGTATTACCTCAAGAGAAATGACTGAAGCCATCAGTGAATCTCTCTGCTTGACTGTGCAGAATGAGAAACCATCCAGCTCTGTGATTGAAAAATAAATACTTTCAAATCAGTTAAGAATTTTTGGCACTATTTTAGCTAAAATGTGCAACTGATACAATCTTTTTTCACTGGATATCACCTCTAAAGCCCAGCTGTGGACAATGAGCTCTTCTCTAAGTTCTGCAATTTTACTATTAATTACTGTATATAGACTGGATCAGACCAGACAGGGTTCAAGATTACACTTTTTATAAATACTTTATGGCAAAAGATTGATGTTACATTTTTCTCTAGAATGACTCATTCAGATTATTTATTGAGATGGTAATAAAAAGTCTAAAATAGGCCTTACTTATTTGTGTCTATATGAAGGAAATTCTGTAGTGATTACAACTGTATTAAGTGAATACATTCATCACAATATGCATATAATTTTTTGTCCAGTCTCCTGAGAAGACTGCGGTCCTTTAACATCTGCAGCAAACTGCTGTGGATGTTTTACCAGTTTGTGGTCACCAGTGTCCACATTATTATTATTATTATTACTGTTATTGTTTTTCTCTGCACTGTCTTTTACTGTATTTCTTGCAAAAACTGATGCTGGAATTTCAATTTCCTTGCGGGAGTCATCCCAAAAGGACACTTCTCTCTGCACCTTCATCTGCTGAACACGGAAGGACACATTTCAATTTAAGGAATCATCAAAGAAAAGCAGTGATGTATCCTATTGCTAAGCTACTGTCACACTGTTGCTTGCTCTGGAGAGAACTACTAGAACTGTTGGGTCCTTGTAAATTATAGAGTGTGGTCTAGACCTACTCTATCTGTAAAGTGTCTCGAGATAATAACTCTTGTTATGAATTGAGACTATAAATAAAATTGAATTGAATTGTTATCAGCGGTACAACATACAGGTTAAGTGTACATTCAAAAACTGTATTATGTAGGGGAGAAATAGAACATAAAAAGGATGGATTGAATGGTAAGATACTGTAAAATCATAATTCAATCAATTGGCTCCTTTTTCAAATCTTCTGAAGATCCAACCTTGTTGTTACTTGCCTTTGCCTTTGGGGCATGTGCCACGTGAAAAACAGTCTAGCAATCAACAGTCTTTCCATTAGGGTATTGTAATGTATTTTTTGCAACTGAAATTGAATTAAAAGATTAATTTTCCATTAGATGAGTACCTCAGAATTCACATGACACACATTTTTACATGCTCACCAAACATCACAATACCACATTTTGACCAGAGTTCTACATTAATGCCAATTATCCTGACATTTACTTGGTATTGTTTGGGATCTAGTATGTTTAGTGTATGTATAGAGATTTGTGGTATAGTATGTAACCTTTGTCCTGTCTTTTATGTATTTGGAAACTTTTTTGCCACCAGTCTTGGCCAGGACAGGTTTCCTGGTTAAATAAATACTAATAAAAAACCTTGATAACTAATTTGCTTGACAGGACGCTTGTTCTGGAGAAGCTTTCTAAAATCTGGGAAAATAACCTGATGATGTTGACATTCATGCCCCTTATAGTACAAACCATTATTATATTAAACATTTAGTAAGCTTTTGACACAATTAATCAATCCATAATGGTTAATAAACTGTGAGTATGCATGGTGCCCAGGGGATAAATATTATTATTATCATTACTCTCTGACTTAGTTTCTTTTAGCACCAACATCAGGCTGCTCATCCACACATAAATTGTTATGGGTTGATTTCCAAGAAATATAAAAAAACACTTCTGCTCCTCAGAGGATAAACTGTGTTGAATTTAGTGACCCCATGTCTTCCTCTGAAATCATTTCATATTGAAATACGGTCAAACTAAAGTTCAGCTTTACGTTTTTCAACAGAAAAGACTGTCAAACGCTCCATATGCTTCTTTTATTGAAACACACCCAAGCAGCAGTATAAGATCAATATGTTATACCTAATAAGCAAATAGAAATCAGTGTTTGTGTTACGTCCTCTATTGTCATAACATCATTATGAATGTATGTAAAGTGCTTTAATTATGTATTAGGTCAAAGCTGGAGGGACCACCTTAAATATTTATTGATTATAAATGTCATATTTTATTATAAACATGCTTTATTCATGTTTGGTTTACAGTTTTGCTTCAGTTCACATTCCAGCATATTTGCAGTCATACTCTGCTCCAGCAATGCTTTACAGGCTCTATATTAGTGAAGTTTAAACAGTTTATACTACATAGCTAACAATGGCAGAAAGACTGTAAACAGCTGCTGCACTCCAGCATTTTCTTGATTGTACAGCAGGGCTTAAATGTTCTGGAGTTTCAATGCTACAGTAAGAAGAACGCATGCACTTTAAAAAATGACAACTCACAATAATTACATAACCAAACCACAATAGAATGTAACTGTAATGGTGGGCTCTGAGACTCCTTGCTTTTCAGTTTATCCTCAGCTGAATACATGCAGGTGCTTTTTGAAGATGAGAAAAACATGATGCAGTGTGTTTTAAATTTGTTGTGTTGTATTAGATGAACCTCAAACTGAACAGATTGGAACATCTGTGGAATGGATGGTGATTGATTTCAACTACAGTTACGGCAGTGATCCTAGGATGTGAATGCACAATAAAAAAAAAACCTCATTAGAAAAATGAAGGACTAATTACTGAACTCTCTGTTCTTCAGCACTGTCCGCTATTCATTTGCCATTTTAATACGCATGGATTTCTAGGTCAGAAGAGATTATGTCCCACTAGAAAATTATACCACATTGTTCTTGAATTCTTGCACATTTGTATGGGAAACTATATTGAGTTGCACAATGGATATGTGATGAAAATTGACTGGCATTTGAACCATGGCTACAGTGATCCTAGTTCTATAACAATTAAGATTTTTTTTCTTCTCGTAGGCTTGGATGTTATCATCTCTGGAGGAAGATCAATTGTAATCATCTGAACTCCCCATAGTAATGGAAATAATGGAAGGCTTGCTTTGAAGTGATGTCTTCACAAGCGCCAATAAATGCTTCATAACAATCATACATGGTTATTTATAAGGGCATCACATGATGGCAAACCTAAAAAATGCACAATATTTCTGCAGATTTACTGTCAGCAGCAATTACAACACTTATCTTAACATGGGAACTAATGTGCCTCACAGAGCAACTGCCAGAATGTTTTGTATATGTAGATATTTCTTCTACAAACCCAAAGATTTTAAAATTAGGTGCTTGTGGATAAATTAAGATAAATACATTAAGAAAAGAAATTAAATACATACCCATCTTCCTTCTCCTTCCTGGAGAAAATATGATTTACACTTTTAACATGATGTTCAGTTTTTGGGGTCTTGGAGAGCCTGGGCCCTAGGAAACTGCTGAAAATTGTTTTAACACCTTGATATTTCATGACTTTTCCTGATTTTAAGAGAATTACATACAAAAAAATATGATTCATGTTTCTGAGGTCTGAAAATGCTGCACTTCTGTCAGCAGTAAAACAAGGTTAAATAAGATGGATTTTCTCATAACCCCAAAGAATTCTATTTGGATTTCTGTTCTAGGAGTTAAGCTATCTTTATTATTATTTTTATTACACAGCAGTGGGTCTTTGGGGTGCCAAACAATGAAGCAAAGCAAATTTGAACAAAACACAAGAGTTACAGTAAATCAATACCAAATGATTGTTCCTAAGATTAAAACAAAACATTCACATGCAGTAATATATCTTATGATCTGCAAAGCCCATGGACAGTTACACAAGAATAAAACAAGTTTGTACTTAGATGCACATTCACAGTTAATTTGGGCAAGAAAGCTGATGAGCAAAAAAAAATTGTTTTTTTTTATTTTGTGTAAAATCTGTGACATTTATTAATAACCTACCTAAAAGCATAAAAGCAAGGCTTTTCACTGTTTGTATCTGAAAACAGTTTAGCTTCAAAATTCAAACTCTTTTCTTCTTAACTTCTGTAGATTACAGAGCCTATAGTGGTAGCCTAAAGTGTGTGTGTGTGTGTGTGTGTGGCTTTCTCTTAGCACAAATACAGTGCAAAAAAGTACTTTACAATGTACTGTATGTACACATATTTAAAAAACTGTTGTGTTCAAATTGTATTTTTTTTCAGGATGAAATCTATTATTTTCTACTCACCCAAGTCAGAAGTCCCTTGAAGCTATGACTAATACCAGGCAAGTCAGCCACTGCCACCTCCCAAACTGCTGATGCTAATCTAGAGAAAGAAAAGAAGACAAACATAAAATGTCCGTCAAATTTCCCTGAATACCTCATTATTTTCCTCACTAATGACATGACATGGATTGGTGTGACTGTCAGTGCCTTTTACAATTCACCCAGGGAAATAGATAGGATAATGAATAAACCCACAGTGCAATTGTTTTGCTACACCTGATTATGGGACATGAGCTAGTTTGAGAAATATGATAAACATTTTATGCTGTTTTGTGGCAGCATTACTTCAGCAGTCTGGAAGAAGGCTTAGATGGAGCTGTGGGCAAAATCACTCTGCACCTAAGTTATTTAAATGTCACTGGTTTTGATTAACACTTTTACATTATCATTGTACTAACAAATGGTGCAGTTTTTAATTATTCAAAAGCAAGTCTAATTTAATTTTAAGTTTGGGAAATAGGCTTATTTGCTTTCTGATGTGGTGTTACATGAGAAGATACCACTCTCATATCAGTATGTTACACATGAAGCTACAACCAGCAGCAAGATAGCTTAGCTAAGAACAAAGACGGGGGACAGCTCGCCTGGCTGGCTCCATCTAAAGGTTACAAAATCTTCCAAGCAACACCTCTAAAGCTCACTAATGAACACCATATGTCTTGTTTGTGTCAATCCTTACAAAAACCTAATCTTCACAAAATGTCAAACTATTCCTTTTATTGTCATTCAAAACCATCTTAAGTGAACAATGTATTTTTTAACGTTAATGACACCAAGTTAATTTAATGACTCACACACACACATGTCTCCAATGACTTTAAAATAGTCACTGCATAGAATATCCTCTATCCTTAGACACCAAAAAAGAGGAGGGACCCCTCTCCCAGGACAGAAAGACATGCAATAGATTGTAGTCAGTATGTACAAAGTAGACAGAAAACAACTATTGCAGTGAAATTAGACTATGGAGAGACAGAATGACAGTTTTGAGTAAATAGAGTGCAAACATTAGGACCTAAACTACCCTATCTCCTTTCTACCACAAAGAGCAGGAAAGAGGACAAAATACATGTATACACAAGAGGCAGTTTCACATAAACAAATTGTAAGACTCAAAGGTTGAATGTGCTTTTAAGTGTCAAGTCATGCCAAGTCTTAAGGAGACAAGTTTTAAGTAAGTTAAGCTTCCTTGCAGTCAAGTCCAAGTCACGTATCCAGTCTTCATTCCTGTATCACAGATTCCAGTTGTTTTACTTGCTGAGATAAATGCAGAGGCCAATGGCAATGATAAAACCATATCATGTGGTGCAAATGCTCATTACTTCAAAATGTATTTATTTCCAAAAATGATGCACCTAATAATTTCATCTTGCCAGCCATACAGAGTATGCCATGAAGAAATGTTCTTAACTTCGATTTACCCAGTAAACAGTAGACAGTATCACTGAAAACAGTGATAACAATCAAATATATTTACTCTAAATCTTTTGACGCCACTACCTACTTCTACTCTGTTGTCCTGCCTCTCAGTTACCTTATATGGAAAGCATTTGTCCTCACCCAGGAGTCAGTGTCAAGCTGTGCTGTTGGGCGTGTTTATCCACATGTCAACGGCAATTACCCTTAGAGGAAGGCATGGCTACTCTGCTGTGGACCACAGGTTATATGGTAAAAGTAGAGTGTTATTGAATGATTAGAAAGATGACTGAGATTGTTGAAATGATTTTATCTTACAGGATACAGTCAGAAGTTGGCTCCTTAATGAGTCAATTCATAGTCCCTCAGGTCTTTAAACATATCATAATGTCAGCGATGATTCTTCAGTTCAACAATATTTGGATCACTGCACACTGCTGAATGCCAAACTAAACCAGGCTCATAATGCAGTTATGTTCTTCTTGTTAGATCTACAACCCTTTGCTTAAAAATAGCTGAAGCCTCTGGACAGAACTATCTATCAAAGTGGAGAAGTAAAGAAGTAAAGAAATGCAGTTAACTGGGACAAGGAACTACAGTGAACGTTTGTATACCTATTTGTGTTGTGTAACAGCTGAATATGTGCTTGTTTATCTGCACATTTTGGCACTACATACACTGAAAGCCTCTAACAACTGATGTCAAATTTATTTCTTCAAACATGCTTTGCTAATAATTCACTTTTATTCTGGTCATTCTATATGAATGTTGTATGTGAGACTTTTCTGCTAAACTTTTCCTAACGAAAAACTTATGATCAATGAACTTGTCCCTGGTATCTTCCTTATGCCACTATCACTTTCAAATGCTATGTGACAACTTGATTTCACCTCTGATACATGCCTGCCGGGTGGGGTTCCTTTTCTGCTGACGCTCCCCTGCTGAGGATCATATGATGCTCTTGTGTTGCTTTGTAATATTTTGCATATGGCTGCAGGGCAAGGGTCCAAGCTTTGAGTTGAATGGTGTGTTTGTTCAACATGGATCCCCCCCTAAGAGAGAAACGTGCAAACGGTTGCCTCAAACTAGGTTGTCAAGACGTTCACAGAGGCCCCACGCCAGCACACCCCACCAGGCAGCTGCTGCCTGCCAGGCGCCCATCTACAAATAATCTATTGTGGAACGAGGTGTCAGTCTGTTCTGTCAGGGCATACAGTGTATATCCAATCCTGAGTAAAAGCAAAGTTGTCAAAGTTATTACACAAAGGACTAGGTTATAATAATACTTTTAAAGTTGCTGAGAATATAGTAGTGTTTAAAATGAGGCAAACTGAGCCAATTTTGAAACTTTCATCCGTGAATGGATTACACAACTGTCATACCCGGCACAAGCCAGGTGTCACCCCAACCTCTAGGGTCCCTAGGCACACTGCCCAGTTAGCATTTCTTGCTAGAAAGTCAATCTAATGACTACAAAGTGACGCAAAACGACTGCAAAAAGACATGCAGAACCAGTTTAAAGACATATAAACTGACTGCAAAATGACAAAGCGACAATGCAGAGATGCAAAACTACTACAAACTGACTACAAAACGACAAAGTGAAAATAAAGAGATGCAAAATACTATGAAGAAGTCCAAAATGATATTAAAGAGATGCAAAACGGCAGCAAAAAGACAAGTATCCACACTCATCAGAAATGTAATGATAGGTTTTCTTCTGATGTGATGCTAATCAACATAGCATTCAAGACAAATTTAGGCAAAAAGGTAATTGATATTTTACAATTGCCAGATCTTTGGCAATGTTCCTCAGTGCATTATTAGTGGCATGCTATTTGATATTACTGTAGGACACAAGGCATCATATTTTATCATTTCACGGTGAACAACACTTCTCCTTGCATTACAGAACAGCCCATCAGTTTGACAGCCTGGTGATCAGGTGGCATGTCAAACTCCATTAAGCACGACTCTAATAGCTACAGGGTCCATGCCTCACATTTTAAGTGTTCTGTTTACACTTTTTGCTTTAAGATTTTTAGTTAATTCAAATTTTTTAATTTCCTGTGACAACTAAAATCAGTTTGACCACTTTTCATAGAAACTCCCCCATGTCATAGGACTTTACTCTTATTGCAAATTGCTTACAGACAGTCAAGCAAACTGCAATCAGATTGTATAAACAACATATGAATATAGTTCATGGTACTGAGCCAATACAGTGTCTCACAGGCCTGGCTGCCGACACAAGTTATGTAAACGCTTCGATGACAAGGCACATCCTGAGTGGTGCCCGCTGGGTACCAGGGCCATTGCACCAACTCTGAACCACTGGAGCCCTAACAAGTTGCTCCTTCACTTTAAAGGAAAAGGGTAAGGACATAAAACTCTGTTTTAGAAGTATACTTATGTGATGGGGGATCACAAGTCCATCAGATTTCATTGCACCAACATCGAGTGATCTTGGAATGTAAATTTTTCAAATATTGCACATAATGTGTAGCAAAGTGCGGCCTGTGGACCAAAAAAAATTGTGCGACCCCTGAACTTGATATGAAATACTTGCATTACTGTATATGCTTTCACTTTGAAGAGCTCACACTGTATACGATTTCAATCCAGGTCTGTGTCATATTTGTGTGGGCACTGTGTTAAGTTTAATGGTGTATTGCTTTCTTCCATGGCAGCAGTGCATGGAGTTTGGTGCAGCCAAGGTGTCAGTGGACCTCCATAACGCTTTTCATGTCATCTGGCAGGCATTAGCTGCTTGGAGCTCCATGCACTAGAGCCACAACACGCAGCCACACACAATTCATCTGCACACACTGCCATGACACAGAGCTAAATTAAATCAGCAACATATCTCTTTAATATACCAGTCGGCTACTTCGTCAACATGTGCCATAACCTTACAAGCTTCTGTCAGGTTAGGAATGACAATTTGTAGAAAGCTACTGGTTGCATAGCAACTAGTGCCGCCTTGCGAGTGTCACAGGACATGATGTTCTGTCATCAATGCTAACGCTGTTAGTTAAAGTTAGCGATTGCAGTAAAAAAGTGGACGTACCATGTGTGACAACACCCATTGGTTTGTTGACTGCCGTTTTGAAACCTCAAGTTTGCCGTTAGGCATCACCATCTTGGTTTTTTGCAATTAGATTGGGATCGGGATTAGATTTTTTAACAAGAGGGTGGAGCAGGGGAGGAGGACATGGCCAAGCCAGTGTTGTGTATGGTTGCAATGGCTCTGCACTAAGCTAAACACTAAAGGGGGAAAGTTGACAATTTTTAACCCTTCCAAAAAAAAATGCGAACCTCCAGGTACTGCCACCATTCATCTGCATGTACGGCAGTACAGAAAATCTGAAAACTTTTCCTTAAGTTACCAGCTAGCGGTAGCTAGTTAGCTTGGTTGGCATAACACTGAACAAGACATTTTTAGGCAGCCAAATGTTCCAATTAACTTTTATGTAGCAAAAACACACTGGATAGATCAACTCTTACTTTGTCAGACATCAGGGGACAGATAAAATGATTGGTCTTATCTGCAAACAGGTGGATTTGATGCTTTAAATTTGTTTAGTTACATAGATGTGCTACTAAACCCCAAACACCAAATATCAACCTTTATGAAAGTAAAACTGTTAAGTTGATTTACTACACAGTCTTGCTGTTCAGGCCCAATTTCTCAGCTCCAGTATCACCTTTAGCCTGAAGCCAGTGGTTTCTCTGCCTGGTCATTGAGAAAACGTCACTGCCAAGACAAGAACTCGTAATGCATCTGTATTTATCTTCCTACAAGCTGATTTGTAACACTAGGCTACCGGGTTGTGAAAAGATACTGGCTTTAGATGAACATAAACCAACAAAGCTTTAAGCTATTCATGGTTGGAATAAACACCAAGCAGTGTGACAACTCTGTATTATCTGTCTGTTTCCAGATGGGTCCTTGAAGACTGTTTCAGTGCAGTTTCTGGCAAAATATTTGAATTTTTCTTCCCTGCACTTTTATTTTCCCATGTAATGACTCAAGTGATTCTATGAATATCTGAGCTTTTGCATATGAATGTAAATGTAGACTAACCTTACCCTGTAATTTGAAAGTGAAAGAGGGTAACAAATTAGGTGGGGGCAGCAAACATGTTATCCTTTCAACAGGTGCAGGTGAAAGCCTGTTTTATGAAAAATGTGAATCTTTAGGGTTCAGACCAGAGGCAAGGAGGAATTTTGAGTGATGATAAAACTGAGAGTAGAAACTCATATATAAGGTAGGAAAATAGAATAAAAAATTGACCTTGTGAGTCCCTACAAAGGTAGCCTATTAAATGTATCTTACAGGGAGATAAGTGTCCTCTGACAGTCAAAAAGATTGTGATGGTGATGTATTGCTTGGACTCTGGAGGTCCCCTCTTTGGTAGCTACAGCGTTAATAGTCCCGGGAAGTCCCACCTCCACTACCACCTTTCATGTTAATTTCAGCGTGATCTCTGCACGGACTGGAGGCAGCCGCTGAGTGCTGGACCTGCTGTTTCATGTCGATGAGGCTTTAGACACAATCTGTCGCTGAAACATTGTCGGGACTTTCTTTTGTGAACAGCGTCGTGTCCAAATGTCGCCGCTGAGGACGCGCAGCTGAATGTGAATATTGTGGGTCCAGCTGGTAGTTAGGAGGTGAACGCACCTTGCATCCAGCCATGGGAGGTCAGATCACCAGGAATACCTTCTACGGTAAGGACAGTTGGCTTCACGGCTATTGATTCTTTAAAATTAATGAATCCAGTAATTATTATAACAGAAGACGTAGATGTAATCGAGTTGGAGGCGTGCCTCAAGCCTGTGTGCATAGAAATTGTAGGCGTCCTGGTTGCCTGAAATAAATAAGAAGTGAAAGTAGCCAAGTTTTACCACCTTCTGTAAGTCACGACTGGCTCTAAAAAAAGAGAAAATATCATCATAAACATCACAATTTGATAACAACATCATAGCCTTTATAAAAAACATCCAAGAGATGCAAGTTTCTCGGTCTTTTCCTGCTTCTTCTTGGAGCCCGTTTACAGTAGGTTATTAAAATAAATCAGACAGGATGAACTCAACCAAGTTGCTACCTAACTTTTCCTATTGGTTTGATATTTGTTTGAAAGTTTTGTTTATGTAGCCTACTTTGTGTCCTTTGGTTATCAATGGATCATGAATAGGCTACATGTCTCAAATGATGGTATAGTTAACAGGTGCAATGGACCTTATTAATTATTACTATTATTAATCTTTTTCACATTTCAGTGAACATTAATATTTCTTGCAGAAGCTTTCTAGAATACAAGATACAGTTTAGAATTAAACATAGACATATTTAATGTGCCAAACACTATAAGTTTAAAACCAAAGCATGAATTATAAAGTGTGTTTGACTTTATTTACATCATTCTTGTTGTTTTATTCAGACTTCTATTCATCCACCATAAATGTTGAAGTATCAGTCTAGAAGAGGGTAGTTATTGATGTATATGATTATATTGGTTGGCTGTAACAATTAATCAATAATTGATTAAATGATTGCAAAAAAATTACCCTGCAACTAATAATCACTAAGTAATTTTAAAAAAAATCTATATGCTCCCTGGTACCAAGGATTTGCTGCTTTCCTGTGGCTCATATGGCTGTTAATTCAGTGGGCTATATTTCAAGTTAAGAGCCACTGGGGTGAAATAACAATATAGGTGCAGGCAGGGACGCTACAAAAAGCCCTTGGCCCTCTGACAAGAGCTCATTCGGGGCCCTGAATATGTAAGCCCTGTCATGTGGCAGGGCCCCTGTCCAGCTCGGGCTCATGAATCATTCAGCTCTCCCCATTTGGCAAACCGGCATGATTGTATCAATGAACGTTAGATATCACAGTGTGACGTTAGCCCAGAGGTTTAACCATTTTTCAAGAAAGACAATTAGTTTTATGTGATGAGTGTTTTAAAAGCTTTGACATGTTGAGATTACATGGGATCAAAAAATAGCTCTAAAACAAAAGCACTGATGATTCATTACTTAACATTACTAGAGCTGCAATTGGATTGGTTTATATATTTTTGTAAAAAAAAAAAAAAGGCCAGAACTCTCCTGTTCCAGCTCCTCACAAATGAATGTTTTCTGGTTTCCTGACAATCTTTGGGTTTTGGACTGTGGGTGTTGGTCGGACAAAACAAGACCCCCGAAGAGGTCCCGTTTGGCTTTGGGAAATTGTGTTTTCATGGCCTAAACAATCTTTCCACCAATAATCAATAGATCAATTGATAATGAAAATGAATGTTAATTGAAGCTATAAACTTTACATTACAATATATAAACACGTTATATGCATACGTAATTGGTCAGAGCCTGGAGGTAAGCTGGATAAAGTAGTCTCTGTTTTATGTCTCTTAGTTGAAACTTATAAAATCAATAATATCACCTCAAAATAAAACTAATTTCTCAACAAATTTAACTATTTCTGTGATGCTCTCACATTTCTGTAGCGACACAAAACTTTGTCCATCTTTAAGTTAAATTCATTTACAATGCCCAATATTAACTGTGAAAAAAACAACCACATGGCGAGACTCTCAGGCAAACATCATCTCTAATCTAGGGTATCATTTATAACATCTTACCAAATGAAAAATAAACAGCATTGTAAAAGTAGCAGGACTGATACACAGCAATACTTACGGGAAGATGTTTTCAAATTTTATGAGTGTTTTCACTTTTGTTTACCTGTTACTGAAAACAACACCAGCTATGACTTATTTGTAAAAGCTAAAAACATATACATGGCCATTGGCACTTTAGGATGCTACTTTTGAGTGCTTGTCTTGGGAGAGAGGGCCACCGAGGCTCTATACAAACGCCACACCACATTAGGGTCTGTTAGGGCTTCTTAGTGAGACCAAGCCTGGGGATAAAACACAGAGTAAAGAGTGTAAAAGGCCAGGTGACACTGGCCAGGTCCACTCTTTGTCTCTGTACTGTGTCCATTCCAAATAATGACAGCAAAGGCAATCACATTGTGTGCAGTGGTGCATTAAGTAACATTATCCCTCCTTAAATTGCTTGTCTGACATTCGTCATGGTGCCTCTCTTTTATCATTACAAGGCTCTGGTGACTGTTTACCCTGATGTCTCCGTCAGGTCGCATGACTTTTTAAACACACTTCAACAGCCACTGTATCATCAGCACTTTTGGCTCCAACCAGCTGTAATTTACAGCAAATCAAATGCGGTATTTGTATTTATCCATTTATTTACACTTATTTGACTTTATTCATTGTTTGTATAGTCCTCATTGTGCTATGAATGCTGTAAATCCACTACAAAATGCCTAGGATGTGAGAATAGAAAACAGACTTAAGAATTCAATTTCACAGCAGCAGAAATTATATTGGTGAAAGAGAAGATATTGGTGTCTTGGTTAGATGGTAAAGCATGAGCCTTATGAGGTGTTGATTCTTTTTTTCAGACCTTACAGGAAATACTTTATTCAGTTTGGGCCTTGATGGAGTACAATGCAGTCTTGTTTTGTTTTCTCGAAGACATCACGTCTGACATGACATCATGGATGCAATATGGTTGAAGGATTTGTTATGACTTCATTTAAGACCACTGTTGTGCACGGAGCACAATGCTGCATTGTTCTGCAGCGACAAGAGCATGCAAAGAGGTTAACAAATACACTGAACTGAGCCCAGAACTCTTGGCAAAGCCTCTTTGATTGTGATGTGAAGGGAAAGACTCTTTCTAGTTAAAACTCAACAAATTAGACGTTTTAACATCCCTCAAGCCTCTTTCTCTGCCCTGAAATCAGAACAATAGTGACGTTATAACAGAAGTCACATTTTTAGTTATTGCCAATCCTGTGTTGATTGATTTGTCTCCAGGGTACATTATAAACACCATAACACTCCAAGGTCACTCAAAGAGAAGCAAGAATAGCTGTCAGCAGTGGCTCATATACTTCTCTCACAGACAAACACAAGTAGCTCCACACTGTCTTCCAAATTTAAGTGTGAAAATACAAGCAGTTCTCAAGGATGAAGAAGTGTTAATTAGTCCTGAATTATTTATTTGGCTTCCAATCTTGGCACAAAAGCTGGATTGTATGGTACTTTAAGACCTTTAAATGTCTTTGTAGAGAGGACTTAAGTATTGTAGTACAGAAATCTGTATCAAATCACTTAATGAGATTAAATTTGTACATCTTATCAATCAACTCTGAATAAACCTGCCTTACATTTAATGAGAACCCAGTGTCTATGAGAAGATGCCACAGTGACCGCGGAGAGAACTGGGGTACCACAAATGGGGAGAATTGGTCTTAATAAAGGGAGTGAGTGTGAAATCAGGCTCATGACAACACTGAGCAAAGTCTTTATCAGTCTGAAAACAAAAATCTCAGATAATATTTGAAAAAAAAGATGTTTTGCTCTATTGTGAGGTTACGGTATGTGGGAGCAGTCCTGATTCACGCATGTTCACATGGGAACAAATTACAAAACTCTGCTGCATATTATGACTCAGATGTTCTCCTTTGGGTCTGCTTTTATTCTGCTACTTCCTCTGACCAGCAAAACACATTAAATGTCACTAAATCTCATTTAGCAGCAATAATTTTCTTTTCTATTTTTTCTTCTGATAAGGCAGCCTGTACTTGACTCTCAGGTGTACATATTGTGATTGATATGCCCTCCTTAAAACATGAGCCAGAGCTGGAAATAACTTGCTATTTTAAGAGTAGGTTGGAATATACTGTATCAGCAAAACGAATATATACACATCAAGAACTTATATAAGATCCCAAAGCGTGCTTTCTGCTACACTAATTCAGTTGTGAGAGATGATGTAGAGAACCTAACATGTTAGCTAATCATTTTTGTTTTCTTTATCCTACTTCTCATGCTCCATTTCCTCTATTCTACCAATTATTGTACAAATGTGTTTCAGCACAGTGAGAAACAAACTGTTGAGTTAAAATTTGGCAACATGTAGAATAGCAGAACGTAATTGGTGTTACATGAAATTACCATTCACTGAAATAAGACCATTTTGTATGTGCACAGCTTCATTGTTCTCCTTAATTACGTAACCAAGGGAGCAATTCTGTCCTTGTGTTTTTTTTCCATCCATGGACATTTTTGCATGTAATTTAACTTGCACGTTGTTCTTTCATGTCAGCAGTACAGTAGGTGTGTGGTTGCACTGTGCTACCTTGAGAAGCTGAAAACAGAGCCCAAGTGTGAGATTATTTTAATACATTTTACTTAATTGGATGTTAAAGCAGCAGGTGAGATATGTGAGAGGAAATTACACGTGACAGCAAGTCACAACCTGAGTCCACCTCACGATGTCAGTATTTAAAGTGAAGCCTGTGGTGGTGCAAACTAATCTAATATTCTAATCCAATCTAAAATGTTTTTTTTTTTACTGTACTCTGCCCCAAGAAAAATGTATTCAGTAATGCATTTTCTTCTCCCCACCCATGAACTAAATTAAGCATCAACTTTTTCCTTCTTCACATAGATTCTCTGAACGGACCATTTCCTGCCACATCTCACCGATGCCACCACAAGCCCAAGCGCTGCCTGCCCATCCAGCCATGTGGAAGTTTGTCCTCTTTCCCTCTGCTCTTCCACCCCAGTACCAAGGGCTCGCAGATCGTCATGGACATATCCCAGAGGACCGTCAAGAGGCAGGCCAGCTTCTGTAATGCCATCACCTTTAGCAACAGACCAACAGCTGTGTATGAGCAAGTACGGCTGAAGGTAATAATACACTAGCTGTCCTAGTTGTATATTATAGTTCATTACTCGGCAGGGTTGAATACTTGAATCTGATTGGTCAATGCCGGCATTTTGTGGTCTGCTATTTCTGTGTAACAGCCCATTGCTAAGTATAACAGACAGTTGAACAGAGTTTTGATCATAGACTCTGGCGGACCATTTTTTAATCAATAAAATTGTTATTAAATCAATATTTGTGCTTATATGGCAACAATGCAAACAGAGCATTACTTAGCTCACTCACCAGGGTGACCTGTCTTCTGCAGGAGTGGTTCTCATCAGCGTTAAAGTTAAACGTCAAAGACCAGGACGCAGGCATCATTAGTTGGTAACCTCTGTATGCGTAGATGAGTAATAAGCCATGTAATAAGCCATGTAATACGCAGGATAATGTAGAGCCAGCCGGTCATTATTGCGAGTTGAACTCCTTTAGGCTCAGTCAAGACCTGCATCACCCTGTCGAGGCACCACCAAAACTAGTCATCCTGATGGCTTCCATCATTTCCTGTAAAACTCATTACTTTACAGAGCAATACAGTGCAAAAATGTCTTGTATACTACCAAAATACTGCACTATGAACATTAGTACTTACTATATTTTAGAATGGTAGTACGTACAGTAGAGTATTGAAAAATGAAGCCACTAATTGTTACTGTGATGAAAAGTTCTTTCTCTCTCATTCTCTTTATGTTTTTACTTTTATTCTCTTTTAATCCCCCTTTTTTGCTCTACTGTTGTTTTTCTTTTCTCTCTCACTCTTGTGTGGGCCAAAGTAGCAGCAGCTTAGAACAAGTTTCCACTTCACCTATCAGGCCATCTATGTCTCGAAAGTGAGAGAGCAGGGCAAGCATTGCCATGTGAGGAATACTGTTATCTGGCACGGTAAATGCAAAGTAAATAGAGGTTCAAAATAAGACAAAAATCGTTTGCAGGTGATAACCATAACAAGGTAACTCGTCTTAGTTTTAGCCATGCTAAAATCACAGCTTGATGCTATGGATGTTGGAAACAAGGTTGGTCTGTGTATATCTTAGCAACTATCATCGCCATTATTAGGTCAAAATGTGTCCAATACTTTAGTTAATGACTAAAAACCTACAAAACTAATGACAATATCCATCAGCCTCAGCTGTACATTGTGTTAAGTGCTAATTAGCTAATGTTAGCATGCTCACACACTAAAATAATCTAATATGTTAATTATTAGTCACACTTGCTAAACCCGCTAAATATCAACATGCCAGCATTGTCATCACGGACATGTTAGTATGCTGATATTAGCTTATACTCAAGTTCAGACAATGATGTAACAACTATGATGTAAGTAAATGTGAATACCTTAAGTTGAATATTTTCATGAATTAAAATGATGTACTCCCCAGATCACTAAAAAGCAGTGCTGCTGGAGCGGTGCTCTGCGTCTTGGTTTTACATCCAAAGACCCATCGAGCATCAACCCAGACACCTTGCCGAAGTACGCCTGCCCCGACCTGGTCTCCCAGAGTGGCTTCTGGGCAAAAGCCCTGCCAGAGGAGCTCTCCAATGAGGGAAACATCATCTCCTTCTGGGTGGATAAGAAGGGCCGGGTGTTTTACCGCATCAACGACTACAGCCCAATGCTGTTCTTCAGCGGGGTACATGTCTCTGGGCCTGTGTGGGCTCTCATAGACGTCTACGGCCTCACCAGGGGGATCCAGCTGCTAGGTGAGTAATCATTCATATCCTTTCCGAGAAATGACTATTGTCTATTATACTGTTTGAATTGTGAACTTAGCAAGAGTAGAGCTTTTTTAAAATTCTTTTTGGACTAAGAGATTTTTAGCCATTCTAGCACCAGCCTCTAGAGATGGCATTGTCGGTCAGTCAGTCAGTTGGTCCAGACTGAAATATCTCAAAGACTTTGATGGATTTCCATGAAATTTTGTAGGCCTACAGACATTCATGGTGCCCAGAGGATGAATCCTAATGACTTTGGTGATGCTCTGAATATTTGTCCAATACTTTGGTTTATTTCCAAATATCTGTATATCCATCTGTAAAACTACATTCCCATCATCCTCAGCTGTACCTAACTGTGTTAAGTAATTAATATGTTAGCATACTAAGCTAAGATTGTAAACATGGTAAATAATATACTGCTAAACATCAGCCTGATAGCATGCTGACGTTGACACTGCTGTGCCTACAGCCTCGCAGTTCTTACAGAGACTATAATACTTCAAGACTAGAAACCATTTTGCATCTGATGTTTTTTCCAGTGTGAGTGGTTAAAAGGTGATGTTACATACAGCTGCTCTACTTTTCCCACACCAACAAAATAGCTCAGTGGAAAAAGATGGTGGGAGATTAGCTAGATTAGTTACCATGGTTGTTAGTATCAAAGATATTTCCCTAAAGGAGTAATTTCAAAATGTCTGAAAACTATTCTAACAAGTTCTCCATGCTGTTTAAAGGTTTAAAGGGTCATTACATCAAAGAAATTACAGGTCCTCCACAATCATTAACAGCAGTTTTCACCGCACTGAATCATTTGAAGTATGTTTGGATTGTAGATTGAGATGCATTTATGAAACACATCATTCATCAAAAACAGCTGTCTCCGATTTTTGAAAACAATACAAAACTATGCAAAATTGATAAATAGGAATCCTTGTGGACACCTGAGTACTTATTTATAACCATTTCCAAGAATTACACTGCCTCACTCAAAAGAATAGAGCCTGTCAGCTCCATTAATAAAAATAGAAGAGGCTCCGATATTGTGTAGATAGTGCCATTTAACCTCATTTCTCCCGGTGTGGTTGACAGCGAGAAGTGTCCTATCTCGTTATGGGCTGTTTGGTATCCAGCACCAGAGTGCCGCTATCTGGGGTTCACTGGCCTCGTGGTGCTGAACAGCACACAGCTCTTGTCAAAGTGTGTTGGTCAGCCCAAGAGGAGAGACAAAGAGGAGGGAGGATGTCAGGTGTCTGGGGTATGTTTTCCAAGATAATCAAACCAGAGGAATGCCTCATTCTGTGGATCCAAGTTTGAATTCGACTTCAGTCACCCCAAACACAGATTCATGTTTAAATGAGAGGCCTGTACAACAAACAGTATGGTATGATAACAGATTCTTTTCCATTTTAGAATCAAAATGAAGATGTCCCGCAACGTGTTGTCGAGGTTCATGTAATTTGTGCTTGTGAATGAGGCCTGTAGCCCTAAATCCCACTGTTCTACCTTAATCGATCACCTTTATCCCCACATTGATGGCTAAACCGAAAATCCTCGGCTCTCAGTCGGCTGAAGGATCACTTGGCTATCAGCTTTCCTCTATAGCCTGAGAGCGTCACTACTGGAGAGCATGGTATATCTCAAAGGCCGGTATTGTCTCAGCAGTTGGATACAGTTCAGCAAACACTTCAGTCTCTGAAATATGGGCGGACACATCAAAGTCTGATGTTGTGAACTGGCACATGTGCATATTTTCCTTTAACAGAAGGGTGCATTTTGATTCCTAATGATGCTTACACTTGGGTCTGAAATGAATGCTGCACCAGCTGATAAACTGAGCCAAATTTCACCTGTTGTAGGCTTGGTATCATACAATCTGTCAAGGTAGGAGTTACGGATCTGCTGCAGTTGTTTTTCTTTTACAAGAGACAAATGGAGCGTGGAGCTGTAAATAAGCTCTTTGGAGTGCGGAGAAAGACTTGGTTGGGTGACCTTGATTTGGCTTTTGAGATAAATGTGCATGCCAGTAAAAATATGAAAGAAAATAAGTTGTGATAACCCTGTTGACTTAAGTGATGGATTACTATGTCAGTAAGATAGGCCTAATGTGTTTTAAGAGCTTTTTTATCAAAGGTGCTCTCTAGCAATTGTACATATTGGGATCAGTTTACGTCACTAAGAGTCCGTGAGACAGAAAGTCTTCTGTGCCTCTGAAGGGAGCTTTTTAAAAGAGTACACCACCGATTTAGCATTAGCATTGCACCCCTATAACATTGTTGATGTTCTTATTAAAGTTGAGCTGCCCTATGACGATGATCCCAAAGCACTCCTTGAAATATCCACATTGGAACTAAACACAGCTGAATTAGCAGAACTTTCATGCATTTCTTTCACATCTACTACATTCAGATTCACTGTGTTCACTTGGAAAGATTCACTTCACATGGGTAAGTGCTGTTAATGACATTTTGAACATGTTAAGAGGCCAAAAACTCATTTAAAACTTGCCCTGTTGAAGCCTGTTGGGTGCTAACACTAGCAGGAGGATAACAGGGTGTAGGCAGAACCAATTGTTTTTGTACTGACAACAGTCCAAATTTACAAAAAAAGAGCTACGTGTTGAAATCAACCGGAATTCTCCTTTAAGCCCATGTTAAGAAAATAAATGTATATGAGTAGTGACAACAGATCTTCGCTTCCACAAAACATCTAACCATTATTTCTCTAAGCTAAAGCGTGCTTGTGTTGTGACCTCATTCCCCAGCTAACATCAGCCTTCAGCTTAGACCAAAATGCCTCAAAAGCTTTAATTTTAAGACCTGTGTAGTGAGCATAACTGTATCTGATCACATCCTTTCTTTGAATAGCTTCCTCAACTTTAATATTTTATGGATTAATTATGAAAGTTTCCCTGCTCTCATGTCAGCTCACATAAGTGCTCACATTTTCCTGCGAGCTGCCACCTGAGTTTAGACATCTAATAAAGATAGTGTTACAGGCACAATTCGTTATTGCTATTCTAATCAAATCTTTTTGTGGTTTGATTGTTTTGCTTCAGCTTATGGTTTCTGTGATCCTACCTGGGGTGATTATTTCTATAAGACCAGAACATCTAATATCCATTTTTAACCCATGATAAAGTTGCAACAATTAGTTTCTTAATTAAGTTTAAATATGTTTTTCATTCAATAGCAATGACCTACTATGAAAGTGATCCATTTTAGCAGGGCTACAGTCAGAAGTGTGTTGTTGTTTTTAGCCTGTGGATAATCTGCATCCAACACTGTTCTGTCTGTTTAATCCTTTACATCATTGCACACTGTATTAAGGAATTCAACAAAGCTGCTATCCATCGCTGCCTTTTCACTTCTCTAAATGCAGCCTGCTGCCAAAAGACCTGATGGCAGGTCTTATTCTGATGTTTAAGGATCTTTTCAAGAGCAGTGTTTTCTCTCTATGCTTTTATCAAGGGAGTGCAGTTCAGTAGCTAGCCACCCATGCATCAAGTCAAAGGTGATCCTGAGATCAGTGAGACAGCTTGAAAGCTGAGATGGTGTTGCATAAGAGAGGAAGCTAAATGAATCTGCTGAAATCAAACTGAGCCTCAGGGGTTGTCCAGACCAACAATGCTGCCCATGCAATTTAAGAAAGATCTGTTACATCACCACACTTGTCGTACTCGTGCAGCTATCAATAAAGACTAAAGTGCCTTGCTTGAATTTTGTACACAACGGCCTGGGCTATGCTGAGACGCATTAGCCCTTAGAGGAACTGACAAAAGGTTTCCTCGATTATATAATATGTCTCAAGCAACATAACTGTTTTGAAAGCACAATTTGTCAGCTGTGTTTTCACAAATGTCTCTATTTGCTATATTTCTCTAAGCAGTATTATAAGAAACCAGGCTTAAGATTTCCAATCATATATATATTTTAAATTGTAAAGTTTAAAAGATTTTTCCTTTTTTGTCGTCAACTTTTAAGCATTTAATTTTCATTAAGGGTGTTGTAGAACCTCCAGAAATTAGGTTGCAAGTGTTTAATTTCCCAGAAGCACACACACATGGGAATACTATACCTTTCTGCATTAAAAAAAAAGTACCGGCGCTGTCTTTACAGAATGTGTTTGTTTATGGGACAACTCCCAAGAGACCACACAGCCTTCACCATTTTGTACAGGTATGATGGATTCCTTCCAAGTTAGATAAGCCAAGCGAGTCAAAGGCATCTTTTGATGGATGCAAGATGATCTACTGAGGGTTTGTTTACTAGAGGTAGATGAGTCACTTAATCACTGACAGACTGGTAGTGAGCCTTGAGACCGGCGTCAGTTAACATCATCTGCAACCTGTCTCTCTGGTCGTTAGGGAAGAATCCAAAATGGCTGCCAGACTGTCAAGAGGCTGCATACATCTTAGGTGATTAAAAGGTGGGTGTTGACATCAATCATGTCTGTACATGGCATTGCAATGCATTAGGCCTGTAGAGCATCATGGTGGGAAAAAAACTTGTGCTATATGCTCTTTATGCTTACTAACATCCTGACAGACATCACTAATGCAGGAGCAGTTTTAAAAGAGAGACTTGGTGTTTTATTTAATACAGTTTGCAGAGATGTAGATTTTCCGCCGGGTTAGTGGCTCCATGGATGGGAATGCCATTCTGTTGGATTATATTAACAAAAGTAGGATGGATTTCAATGAAATTTGAACAGCCATTCATGGTCTCCAGAGGATGAATCTGTAAGACGTTGGTCAAAGTTTTTACTCAAATTTTGTAAAGACATTCATGGTTCCCAGATTAGGACTTTGGTGATCCCCTGACTTTTATCTATAGTGCCACTTAATGTGGAAATTAATTGACAAATGTCCCCCCTCATCAACAGCATCATCAGGTCAAAATTCAGATTATTGATAAGTCTGTCAATTATGACAATGAATCAATTATTTAGAAATTAGTGGAAAAATGGCCACCGTAATTGGTGATGTGTGATGCCATGAAATTTCTTTTTTTCCCTAAACAACTCTCTAGGTATTCAGTTTACTATAAAAAAGGTAAGGAAAAGCAAAAAAATCTCACAATTGAGATTACCCAGTAGAAAATGTTGCATTTTTACTTGAAGAATTAACTCAACAATTAATCTATCATTAAAAGAAGTTAATTGTTTTCTGTTGAATGACTAATCAATTAATTGACTTGTTTCAGCTCTAACCGGCTGATGTTTTGCTCAAAGCACCACTGTCAGCCTCACAGAGCAGTTAACATGACTGTACACTTGTAGTTTTAAATTCATTAGTATACATTTGTAATATTTCACTGTTTTGTCTGAACCCATTTTAAACTCTTGTTAGCTCATATGAACCAATCATGTTATTTGAATTGAAATGGAAACTATCTTTTAGCCTTCAAAGATCGCTGCACCTTTAGCTCATGTCAAACTGTTTTGTTAACAGATAAAGAGATTGTGTGTAAATGCTGAAAAGCTCTGTGCAGTACAAACATGTTGAGTTGTCTGAACCTGACGATACTGTACTTTCCTTTCTTTGTGTCTATTTCTGTCTGTCTTCACTCAGTGTGCCTAACGCTCATGCTCACTTGCTACAGATCTCACTTATTGTTTCACTTGTCAACATAGATTATGTGGAGTTTCACAGTGTTTTGATTTGTTGATGAAATGGTTTATATATAGAGAGGTCAGAAAGGTGCAACCTGACACAAGTGGCCAGAAATACAGCTTATGGGAATGGTTCAGTATGACTAGCTGGAGAACAATATAAACAATAAATATATGTAAAAATGAAAAAATTATTTACAGTATCAATTTTTATATCTTTCATTACATTGTAAAGGTGTGGTGCACAGGCCTTTTAAAGAGAGCAGAGCTAAACTATTTTGTTAATTGTGATTGATGAAGGGTCTGAAGTAAAGCACTTCAAATGAACGTTGTACTAATACATTCAATTTATGATCTGCTGCTTCCAGCCAAAAACTCCAAAAACAATAAACTGGAAATTCAGCATGATGATAACAATATGCAAAGTCATCTGTCAAAAGTCAGCTTCTAGCCAATGGCAAACAGCAGACAGTGAGGACGAAAGGCAAAGAGAGATGCTAAATTTCTCTTTATTATAAACGTTTAGTAATTTCCTTGAGCTGAATTCCTTTGGCAGAATTAGACTAAAATCATGAATCATACTACAGCCTGTTGCTCTTTTTTCTTTTTTGCTCTCTCCTAATGCTGATCACACCAATAAATCATATGAAAAGTGATCCCCTTTTTCAAGGGACTGGACATTTAAACCTGATTATAGTTATTATAGTTAGCATTAAGATTTTGCAAGACTATGGACCCTGTCCCAACTTCTCCTCTTTTGGAAGTTACTGAAGCCTGCAACTTATATTCAGCTCAAGAGACCCATTCGGCCCATGTTGATACCTTTTTTGGATAAAAATCGTAACACTGTAGTAACCTTGTTCATTTTTAAGTAGATACATCGTCCCGCTTATCTTTCCAACCATGTTTGATTATGAAGCTGTAACTATGCCCCTCGGCATTCAGCCAATCATAAGTCCCCAGTACCTTTCCATGGGCAGCATTGACATACCTTTACATGATAAATCTAACCAGTTTTGTATCTATACTACTTAGTACTTTCACTTCACGCAGTTTTATAATGGTAATGTTTTTAAATGTGTTTGTAATTGCAGGTAGTAGTTTCCCCTTGATTGGCATCTGCAGCTGCACTCTATATCCTGATAATAGAGATACACCTGTTTGTATACCAACTGTCAAAACAATGTACTAAAATAATAATAGTGTAGTATTTAAAGACGGTGTTAAATTTGAATGCCGATAACATAACCTAAATTCCACTTTAGGCACTTTAGCATAGTCCCTTGGTTATTATTATTTCTAGACAAAGCTGCAACATGAATACCTATTTTAAAGATAGAAAGATAAACACATTGTGGAAGCAGGACTTCAGGCAGGGAGTTGAACAAGGATTATGGATATGTAGTATGGCCAAGAAAATAGAAGAAAGAAGATCTCACAAAATTTGAAACATTCACAATAACCAATGATAGCAGTTCACCTTGCCCAAGATAATAAGCCATCTTAATCTGCAGTATATTGGCTGTAATCAGCAAGAAAAACACATTGGATAAAGGCAACCATGGTAACAGTTCCTCTGAGGCTGATGTGAGTCAAGAGCATAGCAAAGTGCCAAGAAATGACTTGAAAAATGGAGAATAAATAAGAGATTCACAGACTCAGTGAAAATGACCTTTTCCCATGCCATTTTCTTTAGCATGTGGGCTAAAAGAAACAAACTAAAGCCAGCATACAAAGCACACACACAGTTGCTGGTCTTTGGGTAGATCATGGTCACTTGTGATTGGGTAAATGCTGAAGGGCCTGAAGATATCTGCTAAGCTGTTTGCAATGTTTTTGGATTTCCCCTTTATTTCTCCTCTGGATCATTATTAAAACTAAAATAAAGTTGTTATGTCAGACAGTTGCTTACAATGAAAGAAAAGTCTGTGCCTCAGCTGGGATTTAAACAGCCCAGATGGAATTGAACAGATTTGCGGAGAAATCAAAATAGAAATTGTAATGAAGCCTGTCAGGTTTGGATCCTGGAGCTGGGTTGTACAGTGGGAAGCCTTCAGAGAAGAGGTTAATCACTTTCAGATGAGTCTAGTCCCAGTGAAGATGTGAATGTGTGTATTTAGTGTGCAAATGTATAAATTATTGCAGTCTTCATAGATGTTGTTTTGACCATAGCAGTGAGCTAAATCTATAATTGGAGAAATGTGTTTGAGATCAGTTTGAAACACCAAAGACTCATCAACCAATGGCCACTCTAACACTTTGAAAATACTCAAGACAAGTGTTTGGTCAAAAGAAAAGATTTAAAGCAGGGCTGTTTTAAAGTGCATGGTGTTTTATGCATTTAGAGCCACATTAATTAAGCTTTTACTAGCCTTGGAAACACTGTGCCCTTGTGACAGCCCTTAAGTGTTAAACGTCGTTTTCACTGCTGCCATTTGTTACCTTTCTTTCCACGATCACTGACCAAAACTTGGAAACATCTGGCACTAAACCAGAGACTCAACTTGATCTCTCAAAACGCCACGTATGTGGCTCCTATTGCACATGGCATCTCAGATACTCAAACTGTTAGGCTTCTCCCTGTGTATCGATATCATAGCGCTCTCTATCCTTTTAGCCCCTCCTGCTTCACACTTATACTTGTGCCATTATCTTGAGTGGGATGCCACTCCTTAAAAGCTCATCAATGCAGATTTTCCCCTGGAGCCAGTTCTCTTTTTATTTCTTTGATAAGCGAAAGCCCTTCCTTCTCCTTTTTTGGGACAGACACACAGCCCCTCCCCTTGCAGCCTCCTTTCTTATGACCAATGACTTCACTCACTCATTCTAGACAGAGCCCTGGATAGGCCCCCTAGGCTTGCATACTTAGGGCAAATCTCCAAACACACACACACACACACACACGCACACAACTGGTGCAGTTGACCTTGTATAGAGGTTGCAGCTTCACTTAAGCCCCCAAAAGCCTCCTAATCCTGTTCCACCGGGCCAAGGAATCAACTGAACCCTTCCTCTTCTCTTCAGTACCATGCTATTGTCTGACTGAGAGCTTTTTAACACTAAAAAAGCATACCTAAAAATGTAATTGAATGATTTAGATGTAAAACCACTCTACTGTAATACATGCATGCCTCTCTAAAAATGTATTTCAAGATGAGGAGCCAGGCTGTTGGTAGGTTACTATCTTAAATGGCTTTTTAACCACAATACGTAATTATGGCATGTGTTCCCAGTGAAACCTGATGCCATTTTTTCAGTTAGGATATGTCCTGAACATCCTTGTTTGCATCGCATTCACTTTCCAGGAACAGGTTTTTCCGGATTGCATTTCTTTCCCTGAAAGTTGCAACTTCTTTGAATAGGAAAAAACAAGTAGAGGGATTTTCAGCAGGTGTATGTTTTGTTGTGGGTGCGTTACTTCCACAAAGCCAAGAAATTCCTCCATAATGTCCATGCAAGTTTGTGATTATTTTTTTTCACACAGCTACAATGCTTAATAAAAAAGGCAAAGCCAAGCGGTCAGCCACTGACCTTGCAGAACCATGTCAGTCTGGTATGTGTTGCTCTATTTAATCGGAGCTTTCCTCCTGAGATTGAGTTTAAAGACCACTCAATTTTACTTGGACAATTTCAGCCATGCTCTTAATCACGTTGGTATTGTTTTCGTGCCTGACAAAAAGTCATTTAGACTTGGCCTTGCTATTCAAAAGGACTTGAACTTTAAAATTGCAAAGTTGAACATAATTACTGTATGTTCATTGCACGCTATTGTAAATCCACTGGAGCATTGCCAAAATTTAGCTAAGCTGCAGTGAATTTTCTGTAAGGTGCCCATGGTTAATTTATAAGGACAAAAGACAAGATTGCACCTGTCTTTGTATGAGTGACATTTTAATAAGTACGTAAGTCTAAGAGACTTGGGTCAAGAGTACTCAAGCGTGTACTAACTACACCCTAGTTACAAAAAGATGTAGCTTTTTTTTTTTTGCAGATTTATAGCCCCAGATGCAGTTACCCATTCACCAGTTACGGTCCAAATATGTTCATTTGAATACAATAAACTGGATATCATTTAATTATTAATGATATAAAATGGATGTTGTCACAGGTTTGTTTGGTTATGTTTAAATTTGTACCATTTGGAATGGCAGAAGCTTGGCATTTTAACCATTTAGCCATTATTTTAACAAATAAGCCATTTCTTCTAGCTATTTCAACCATGCTCAGATGACGGTTTCAACTTTTTGTGCTTCCTTTATAATAGTTTAATAGATTTTATAGCAGACACTGTATCTGATTATATTGTTTTTGTAATACAATTCCCATTTTTTTTAATTAGTTGAGCCCACAATCGATCCATGTACACCCTAGGGTACAGGTACCCTGGTTGGGTATCCCTGTCATGGGTGATATAAAAAGTTTGGAAAGGTTAAACAGGACTTTGCCAGCCACGTCTCTGCTATGTGTGTGAGTGTTGGTTATGAGAGAAGTTCTTTACCCCTTGTCATGCAACCATGCTGTAAATGTTGGTGGACACACTTGTTTAATATTGCATACTGTGTCTCAATCTGGATAATTTCACTGTGTGATTTGATGCTTTTTTTATATTTGTCAGGTGTTTTATGTGTACAATTATATCCCAGACTCCTTTTGAGACCAAACCAAGGAAGAAATCATACATATTTATTTGGCTCACGTCTTTATCTTTCATTGTTTTGTCTTCTTTTATCTTTTGTATAGAAACTGTGTGTAGAAACATGAAGTTGCTATATGCCATTCTCAAAATCAGAAACTGTGAACCGCGGGAAGCCACAACTGCAATAATAGAAATTATCTCTTGTAGCCCAAAGTCGGCTAACTTTGCCTTGAAGACGATAAGGCTGCTAATAATAAGAGCCTGATGCTTGGTTGTGGACACTCTTGACTGAGGAAGTAATTAAGTTCAAGCAGTTTATCAGTGGCTGGCCGGAGATGTGCTGTCTTTGTGTGATAACGAGGAGCTGGTGAGGTATGCCCTTTCTCTCAAGTGGCCAACCCAGCCTATTTTTCAACGTGATATCATGACTTCCTTCGTACTCTCCTGCTCCATCCACTTCCCATAGGGGAAACCCAAGGCAGATTGAGGCCACACAACACAGCCATCATGTCACTCATCCCTAGACTTGTCCCTCCCTGCTCTCCTCAAATGTCCAATCAGGCTAATTTTAGCCCGTGTTGGAGGGCCGTGTTAAATTTGGCAGCGTGTCCCTAAGCGTGCCACAATGCAGATCCGTTTGAACTGGCTGTGTGCACTGAAAGACACACGCTTCTTCTGTTTTGCAACAACAATTCCATCTGGCTTCTATTTTACAGTGATCAGAATTAGCATACTGTAGGGCTATTTGTGAGATAGACATGTGATGCAGTTTTTAGAATGGCTTTTCCTTTTAATGATCGGAAAAAAGCTGCTTTTAGCACAGTGGTAACAGTGTACAGCAGTGGTGTAACGAGCCAACACCGGGCCCTAATGCAGGATAATCAAGCCCCCCTACTACAGCACGTGATGACCATGAGTAGGCTTACATGAATAGGACAGGAGAGGATCATAGAGACACAGCATATGAGATGACTGATAAATTCAGGAATAGTCTACGCACACCAAATCAACAAAAAAAAACGCTTGTGAATGTGCAACATAAAAATCAAAATCAGCTTAATTTGCCAGGTATGAGGACACATACGAGGAATTTTGCTTTGGATCATCATCATCATCATTGCTCACAATGCGCTTACTCATACAAAACAAACAATATAAACACACTATAAACAGAAACAATATAGACAGGTTGAGGCAATAGTGCAATGAAGAGTGCAAAGAATGCAAGGGTTAAATTAATATTATGATGAATTATGATGATGATTATTATTTTAATTATGGAGCATAGTGCAAAGGGTGCTGGAATAAATAGTATTATGTTATTATATAAGTACTATATTACAATATGAACAGTATGAACAGCTCTGAAATAGAAAATGAGAATGATGAATAAATAATAAGTGGAACCAGTAAACAGACTGATTAGAGACAGTGTTGCTGGGTTATTGCACAGGAATTGAACCTGGCACTGTGAGTCAGAAGTCAGCTGTTCATCAGAGTGATGGCTTGTGGAAAGAATGATTTTGCAGGAGCTTTTGTAAAAAATTGCGATAAAAGTTGCAATGTCTTTCGTATGTTTGTTACAATGAAATTGCGGAAGACAGTGAAAGTTGCAAAAACTTTTTTGTGCAGTTCTAAAAATAAAAAGGAAACCTGTTTTTGGGAGAATAATAATTATTACTATTAATTAATAAGTCTGGGCTGAGATTTCCTAGTAACCTTGTCAAAAAGGCTCAGAATGCTGCAAATGTTTGTATAATATGAAAATGGCTGGTGGATTTGTACACGTCAGTTGCGGGGGGGAACTCAGCAGCCCCGCCCGCCGCAGAGCCGACAGGATTGAAAAAGCAGCAGCTGTCAGTAGCTTTTGTTGATTTATAAAAGTTAGACAATGTTTGATGCAGCCAGATTAGAAAAATATGCATATCTCTGTCCCTCACCCCCCCCCCCCTACCTTCTGTAAAGAGTTTATCAGGTCAAGTCTGGCATTTAACATATGGAAAGGAGCTTCCTGCTACAACACCAGGAAGGGGCCTGCTGTCTCCTGTCTCCTGGGGTCTTAGTCTGGGCTAAGACAATACAATGTTGATTATGTTAGAATTTCACATTTACACGTCAGACCCTTTTGTTCTGTAACCAAAAAAGACCAAAGAGGCAGAGTTTAGCGGCATGTTTACTCTCATTGGATAGCGAAGATGCACTCGACATGCTGTCATGACAACGGCGGACCAATGAGAATGGATTTGAATGCACCAGGTGAAAAGGAATCGCCCCCAGGTGCAGGGGATAAATGAATATTATTTAGGTATTTTCAGCACTGGTTTCATGTGACTCCGTCAAGGAGAAGCGTGGATCCAGTCCGCTGTCAGCTGCAGTGTTATTATGTTGTTGTTTTGCGTTGTATTGTCTTTGTATTGTCTTTGTCTTATCATCTTCATCATTCTGCTGCATTAAACCTTTTCTTAATTCTCAATTGGCCCAAAGCCTCCTTCCTCAGAGATCCAACGAACACAAAAGTTAGTTTGAAAATTCCAACACTTTATAGTGAAGAAAAATTGTTACAGGGTACATTGATGTTAAAATGTACACAGGTTGGCAGGACAGTCTGAAATGTTTTGCATGGTATTTCACTGTACGTTTTGTTGGTAAATGTCTTCATAGCAGAAACAAGGAAATTCATTTGACCTGTTCTTCTCACTCCCTGTTGGTCAGGGGCTCCAGAGTGCATGTGAGACTGCTGGGATTGTTGCAAGTAATACAAATGCGATAGGGGGCCCTGGCTGTCGATCGATATCTTCCAGTCATGTGGGCCCCTGATTGGTCCAGGCCCGTAAGCAACCGCGTACCCTGCTTACCAATAGTTACGTGTCTGGTGTACAGAGGTAGAATACGGTACATCAAGACACTGCTACATACACAGTTTGCTATGTAAACAGTGAGGACTCGTGGTGGTTTAGTGAAAAACACTAAAGGTAAACTAGCTTCATTAAAAGATTTTTTTTTTTAAATCCAATCTTTAGATTATAATGTCTGCATTTTCACTCCTTAGGCTTTCAAGTGTGGTAAAATGTGAAAATAAGATAAGAAAGAAAATGTGGCTTATTATCACAGGACGCTGAGGCAGAATGCCAGGCTCAAACGCAGCTAAGCTTTATTTCAGTTGCTTCATGTGCATCTCTTATCCTTTAATGTTACACAAAGCTGCTGCGTCTCTTATACTGTGATGTAGCCACTGGCCTGCAGCTATAGTATGCCCCCACTTAAAGTCCTGATGTGTTTCTAAGTATCTAAAACATTGACGTATTTATTCATATTGTTGAGCCTTAGTACAGAGAGTGCATTAAAATGAATATGTTATAAAGCAGAGAAGCTGCAGGGCACCATTTGTTTACAGTGACAGGTATGATAAATGAACAGTGTGCTGCCAGTGAATGTAAATCAAACCAGTGTTGTACATGGGAATATGCAGAATACTAAGTAGGTAGGCACATTAAATTTGGATATATGGGCACTTGGAAAGAAAGTTAATTGTGATTTTTGTGACTGTATTAGCCACAGACATTGTGTTGGTTCAAACTGAATTTTTCTCTTCAAAACACCACAAACAAGTGATTACATAACATTCCTGTTTTTTCCCCACAGACAGTGAGATGGTCTCCCTGGACTGCCTACGTCCTCGTTCTTTTACTGCCGCCAACCGGGCCTCTATTCAGCGAAACAATGATGACCCTCGCCTTTCCATCAGCCTGTGTGACCTGAGCCTGCAGCAGCCCGAGACACATCTGGAGAAAGATGATGAGGAACAGGAACGACTACAACGCTTAAGCTCCGCCTCCTGCCATGTGCCCCAAAACTCTCAAAACTCGCAGCAGTGCTCGCTGCTGCCCAGCCATTTGGACACCGATCTGCACTTTCACTCGGTGCACGGCGTCCATGTTACCGTGCTTGATAAGCACACTGTGGCTCGGCTGGATCACCGTGGCGATGAGAGGACCCTGGTGTTCACCAGTCGGCCGATGCGCTGCTCAGAGACTGTGTTTGTGAAGGTGAAGGCAGGCGCCACACGGCCTGTGTCTCTCTCTTATGGTGTGACTTCATGTGATCCGGCCACCCTAAAGCCCAGTGACCTCCCGTCTGACCCAGAGTCCCTGGTTGACCGCAAGGAATTCTGGGCCATGTGTCGGGTGGCGGTGCCACTCCACAGTGGAGATATCTTGGGCTTTGTGGTGAACGCAGAAGGGGAGGTCATGATGAGCCACAATGGCATCAATGCAGGGATGCAGCTGTGTGTCGATAACTCCAGACCACTCTGGATGTTCTACAGCCTGCATGGCGCCATCACACAACTCAGGATTTTAGGTACGCTCACTTCACTAAAACTGTATGGAAACAGCCTAAAATAGCTTTATTATCTTAAATCACTTTGGGAATGCAAAACAGTAAACCAGTATTTTTAAATGTCAACATTCAGGAAAAAGGGAACTAGTCCTTAAACATAAGTTCTTGAATTCATTCATTTCCAGTGCCTTTTTATTCCTACTCAACGTCAGGTGGGATGTCTTGTTGCCATGTTCTTGGAATGTGGAGTAAACCCACAACTCCAAGCCAAAGAGCCAAACTAAGATGTTTGCCTTTTCAGTAGATGCAAGAAGAAGAAGTCCCTACATAGATCAACAGTTTATTAGCATTAGTTTTAGCAATAATTTGAATATTGAATCAAATCATGGTTCAGTGAATTTAAATATATACTGTATATCTACATGATGTCATTTGTAACTTTCCTTTCAGAAGCTAATACAGTCTGTGATCCTTGAATAACCACTCAGCCGAGTATTGAAATAGTTTGCCCCCCTTTACTGTCTGGGCTGCACTGTGGCTTTTTATCAACTCATATTTCTCTTGGGAATGCACATTCTACCCTCTCACAGTTTGCATATTAATGTTAACTTTGTATGTTCAGTTGAACAGAATTCCTGTCAGTGCCATTTGATTCCAGCACATTTCCCAGAATGAGACAATGTTACCTGAACTTTATCACGCCTGGTGATGATTTCTGGGACTGCATGCACAGTTTGATAGACTAAAACATATTATAATAGGTTCAGGAGGCTGTTGAAAATGTCTGTTTGATGAGAAACAGTGGTTGGCTGTACCTTTTGGTATAATTTTCATCTCAAACAGAATTTCTGGGTTCTTTTGATTTTGAAAGTGATATGAAAGCATACATGTTATGAACCATGCAAATTTTGTGGTGATTATCACAGACTAAAGATATGCTTATACATATACTATATGCTTATATTTTTTGTATATTGTAGAAACTTTCACAGAATTTGGAGAATTAAAAAGTCTAGGGTATCTCTAGTTTATTTTGGACATTTAACACATCTTCAGCAAAGAGGTAGCCTAAACAAGCTTCACCAGGTTTTGAGCAGTTTATTTTTTGAGCATAATATTTTGTATGACTAGCTCAGTTTTCTAAGAGTCTTGCACTTAAAGGATTTGAAATTCTCAATTTTTCATAAGATGGAGCTCAAGCATTGCTTGGACTTAATGTATTATGAAGTCACTGTAAAAGTATGCAGAGTGCTGCAAGCACAACTGTGAGCTGTGTGCTTTTGATTTGTTTACAGTCACGGCCTGCAGATAAAGACAATTTTTTGAAAACAATCTTCCTCCACCCCAGTGTTGTCTTCTGGCTTGTTGATAATGACTCTGCCCCTTCTTTTCACAGGAAATTATTATTATAATTAGAGCCAATGTTTTCTGAGATACTCAAGAGATTGCAAAAAACGCATTGGTTTGTTAGAATTTGTTTAAATTCTTTCTGGTAATTTGTGTCTGCATTTTAGTTTCTCCTCTCCTCTCTTTCATGTAGTCATTCAGACCAGGGTTGAGGAGGTTATATTCTGTCTTGCGTGGGCTCCCAGCATAATGTATCAGGAGGGGGCCCGTGATAGCTTCTTATGATGTCCTCCATATGCATTATTAAAACGTAATTGCATGGATGTTTGAGATGCTGGGTTTTCCACATACAGCTTGTTCCCTTAACACTGGTCCTTCAGTCTTCTCTTCTTTTTTTTCCTCCTGCATTTTCTTACCCTCTATTCTTTGGGGTATGAGCATTATTCGAGTCATTACCCACTCCAGCTGTGGGGAGAGCATTTGTGACGTTTCTGTTCGCCCACTCGCTGCAGACGTATGCAGCGAGTTTCCATGGAAACATCTAGCCACTGAAGCAAGTGACAGTTTGTCATCGCCGGGTGTTGTCAAGCCTGTAAAGTGGAACAGATGGGAGGCTGTTGCTCTCACAGGGTCATTTTGTCCCTGTTATCTTTATCTCATGTGAGATATTTAGAATCATTAATGACCTTCAGTAGTCATGCATTTCCTCATTACAGGTGTCCTGCTGTGGGTTTACATATGTGTTCAGCTCTAATCTTAAAGCTGCTATAATCAGTATTTTTATATTAACTATTTATTAAATGAAAGTGGTCACTCTTGGTGCGAAAAACCTACCTGACTGAAGCTCCCTTTAGCTTTACTGAACATTTGGGATCTTTTAACTCACTGCTTTGGTGGTCCGGCCCACACATATTTTGGTTCACTCTCATCACTTTTATAGCATTGTTTTTTCAGCTCCATCAGGCAGCTGATTTTAGTGAGAAGCTCACACAGACATAGTTGGCGGCTAGTGTGCATAATAAAGCATTTACATTTTCCCTCAGAGCTAAAATACTATACTGTACTGCATAACTAAATAGATTCACATACTCATTCCTGGTCACACAGCCAGTAGTAAATTCATAATACAAGAGAAGATGAAAGGTACGCTTGATGAAAGGGTACATGAATAGACATGAAGGTTATCCATTCTTTCTTATTGGAGTCAACCAAGACATTTGCTAACAGCTGGGCTGCCACATAGGTCACAATGAGTAGATAATGGAAGGGTGTGTAAATGCTACAGTATGCATACAGGCATTTGTAGCCACGCTAAAATATGATAATATAAAGAATAAATAAATAGATGACTCTCAAAAAAGCATGTCTCAGCAAAATGGTACAAGCACATTGATCCCAGCGCTAAGCTTAAAAGCACACAATTTATAGAATATTTATAGAAGGATTTTGTATGGATTACTAGAGGTCCCCTGTTCATGCAGAATTTGCTACATCTGTTGATTTTTTTAACAGCAAGCTGATTGTAGCATGACTAAAAAGCTACTAGGGTCTGTTTACATGGGCTGAAACTGAGACTGCAGTGGTTAGAGTGGCCCAAAGAAAAGGCATGAGGTCAGAGCATGGATCACAGCACGTAGCTAGAGTTATGCAACAAACTGTATACTTTTTCTGCTAACAACAGACCACATAAATGTGTCTTTTTCTTATTTTAAACCAACAGTATTTATTTTATTTCTCACCATCTGCAGTTCTTTTTTTTTTTAGCTGTTTCTCCACTCCACAATGTCATTGTAGGGAAATTTGGATAAGCAAATTGTGGGATAGGATGTAAACTACCAATATTAGATTTGAAACATGAAAGGATGGTGGTGCCAAGTGAGGGGTCGGCCCGACAGTGTAGCAATATTTCTGCCATGGTCGGTTGAAGGACAATGCATAAACAACAATGGTGTGTGCCTTCCAGGCAGACTGGATCAGAATTTGTCTGTGGTATCGGGGTCAGTATTCTGGTCTGTGAGGAGAGATGAGCTGCCAATATGAAAACTGATGCCAGAGCCGGTGGTTATGGGGTGTGGATGGGGACAGATCACACAGGACAGACAACAGATAGTCTGTGAAAGCATTTTGTACCCTACCCAGAGGGATCATGGGCTCATGAAGGAGAGGGGTGGGGGTTCTTGGCGACTACACCAACTCATAGGCTCTTGACTCAATCACACACACCCACACACAGATGCTGTGGACACACAAGTCATCTGCTTGGTGATAGAAGAGATTTAATGTTTTTGTGTGTGTGTGTGTGTGTGTGTGTGTGTGTGTGTGTGTGTGTGTGAGAGAGAGAGAGAGAAGAGAAAAAGAAATGCAACAAGACATCCACTCTGCTCCATTTGCTAATTATCACCTCTGACTAACTTCTCAGAGTGTGAAAGATGGAACTATTTGATTCCCAGTTATGAAAGCATTGCATTTGGCTCTTTGAACACTTCATTTAAATAGATTATATGTTGCTAAATCTTTGCTGTGACCCAGATGTCTCTTGTGTACCTTCAGGCTCATCTCCACACCCAGACCTTCGAGGCCCGTCGGTCCCTAGCTCCCCATCCTGTACACCCAACACCCCCACAATGCTTTGCAGCGGCAACTCCGAGCCCAACCTCAACACACAATTGAGCATCAACCTCAATTCAAGCCTCAACTCCAGCTACTACACAGTGTTTTCCTCCTCCACAGGTGTGTCCTAGTGTTCAGTTTACTTTTATTTCTTTATCTGTCAATATTCTCTCTATCCTCATGTATATCTTTTTCCCTATTTTGTTTTGTTTGAAACTGATTAAAATGCAGACATGTAGGAGAGCAATAAAACTGTCTGTAGCATACAAACACTGACTGAACAGCGCCAAGACATCGACTCAGAATTCGCATGTTAGCACATAAAGCAAATATGTCACACTCAATCACACATCTTTAATGTCTTTCCTCTTATCACCTTAGGTACAACCCCAAGCTCTCCATTCTCCAGCCACCCAGAGTCCCCTAACTTCCCATCCTGCTCTGGCTCGTGGAGCGATGAATGCACCATTTGCTATGAGAACGTAGTGGACACAGTTCTCTACGCCTGCGGACACATGTGTCTCTGCTACACCTGTGGCCTCAAACTCAAAAAGATGGCCAACGCATGCTGCCCCATCTGCAGAAGGACAATCAAAGATATCATCAAGACCTACCGGAGCACGTAGTCTTGTGTTAGACAATGTGTTGCATTGTCAGGTTCAGCTCAAGAGGTTGTCAAAGCCAAGTAAGACTATATAAAGATGGATGCAGCACAAGTAAAAGCCCTGCATCTTTGTGTGTGCAATCTGGCTCAGGTACTCCACAGCAAGACTTCAAACTCCAACATTTTATCTATGTCTAATGCACATCCTTGGAAAGCTCACAGTTCTTACCTGTGGCATCTCAAAAGGACCCAGCAATGAGATTCATCTTACTGCATGATCAACAGAAACAACATATGTGCTAATACAGGAACTGCTATTGACCTACTATTGTCCTGTGACAGTGATTTGTGCATCTCTTGAAAAGAAAAAGTAATCTGAAGAGGCATCTGTCCTACTTGCTGCAAAGTAACCCATCATTCTACTGGTGATAGCATTGCTGCTAGCTAGTTTTATGAGAAGAGAAATTGTCCACAGTAGCGGAAGAAACTAGTATGTGGTTTCACCAGCTGCTTCTCCACTGCCAGTCAGAGTGCATTGGGTTGTTCTAGAGTAAGAATCAATTCTATATTAAATCTCAGAGAAAAGAAAAGATTTATTTGACGTTTTCTGAATGCTCCCAGAGGCCAGTGAGGAATAAAAAGAAAAAGCATTATTTTTGCAGTGAAAATGTTGCCATACATCTAAAATAAGCCATTTTTTAATGCATAGAATATACCTCGCCTGCAATAAAGTACAATGAAATGCCTAAACATAAAGGGTAAATAATAAATAAATTGAGTGTTTTGTCTGATACCTCACTACCTGCTGTGGTTCTGTAAATTTTAGGCAGGGCGATATTGTGCAAAGGGTAAAAAAGTGTGAATATTGTCACCATAGAAGGTCACGCGGTGAATGAGGATGTAAATCAATGAAAAGGGAGTGAGGGAGGAAGTAGTAGAGAGGATGTTGTATGTTTGGGTGAAGACGGTAGGGATAGGCACCTTTTGCGGTGTGTCTGCACACTGTTTCAGTGCAAAGAGAAGCACACCACATACATCAGACATTTGCATGAAAGCCTTTAAAATGCAGGACTTGCATGAGTTGCATGTCCTTCTTTTTGGCGGCCTCAGTAAGCCAACTACAGTTGTGCTCATAAGTGTATAAACCCATGCTAAAGTTGACTAAAAAGAGGAAATTGATCTTAATGCCTTAATTAAAAAATTAGGAAAAATCCAACCTTTAAGGACACCAATTTTCTTTGAGAATAAATAATGTATCGTATTTAAATAAATGTTCTTCCTTAAAATACAGGGGTAAATATACACACCCCTATGTTAAATTCCCATAGAGGCAGGCAGATTGTTTTTTATTTTTAAAGGCCAGTTATTTCATGGATCAGTATACTATACATTCTGATAAAGTTCCCTTGGCCTTTGGAATTAAAATAACCCCACATCATCACATACCCTTGACCATACTGTATCTAGAGATTGGCATTGTTTTATTTCCGTTAGCCTAATAGCATTGAGAAATGATTTAATGGAAAGTACCCCATGCAAGTCACAGATGGGTTTGCCTTCGTCAGGTTACCCACTTCTCTTTCCTACGTACATTAAAACATGAATATTTGCTTTAAGTGATGACGCATTTTCGCATTCTTCAAGTGGAAAGAAAAAAATCACACTAATGCAGTGACAAAGATGTAGTTTGTTATTGTGGGACTTGAATTCTGCATATCAGTTGGGCGCTTAGTTAGCTCAGTTGGTAGAGAAGGCACCCATTTATAGAGGTTTACTCCTCGACGCAGTGGGCCCGGGTTTGACTCCGACCTGTGGCCCTTTGCTGCATATCATTCCCCCTTTCATGTCGTCATCTGTCCAGTCAAAAGTTAAAACCAAAAATGCCCAAAAAATAATCTTTGAAAAGAAAATTTGCATACCAGTTTCTGAGTGCTGCTCGTCGTCTGTAAAAGCAAACTCCAGGGAAATTTTCACGACTAATGTCATACATTATGTACTGCTTTGAACTGCTAAGAAATAAAAGCTATTTTCAGGTGTTATTTTGGCTTTGCTTTTTGTAAAGACTAAGTGCTGATTGTTTTTTACAAGGTGATGAAGCTTTTCATTTCACCGCTGTTGAGGGAAAATTAGCAGTAATGTTGTATAATGTTTGAGTAACATTTTATTGTGTGCCTTTAAAAAGAGAAGTCTGGACACACATTTGGTCTGTTAGGCTCCTCACTGTGAAAACCAGGAGGTTCATATTCATCTTCAAGTCACTCTTACACTGTAATGTGAGCAAGTGGAACCACACAACTTACCAATTCAAACATTTCAGTGTGCTTAATATCAGTGTGTGAATTTATTCACTGCTAAAAGATAAAATGTTTAAATATTGCCTTCTCTCCTCTGTCACTGCATTGCATAATACTGGAATTTTGTTGTGCTTGAGAGATGCTCAGCCATTTACATTTCTACCTGTTTTTGTTTTTTCTTCCTGACCAAATATGATGATAATAGCAGAAATAAAACATTTGTGAAAAAAATGTTGATAGAAAAATGGGATTGACGAGTGTAATATTAACTGTACATTATGAGGTTTATTTATTTCGTCAATGCTACTATAAAGAAGTATCACTGTTTGTTTTATATGTATGGCCATAGTGCCCAAAACATAAGAATATTGTTTATTTTATTGTTGCATAGTTAAAGGTTATAGAAAACAGTATTCTCCCTGAAAGGCTTTGTGAATCTGTCATCTGATTTTCACTTAAAAGAATAGTTTGGCATCTTGGGAAATACAGCACGCTTATTCACTTTCTGGTGGGGGGATGAGTATATTAACTTGACTACTATACTGTACTGAAGAAAAATTTAGATACTTGTATTTTACAGAGTATTTGAAAATTATACTACTTTATACTTTTGTTTTTTTTACTTACACACAAATGCACCAGTAGTTATCATTTCTGCAATATTGTATACCATAATATAACTCTGACATATAACAAGTGCATTTGACATTGTGGTATTAGCATACTACTTCTACTTAAACATCTCTAATCAATATTTTTTGAATAATGTATCAAGTGACAATGTTACAATGTGAAAGTGGTCGCTAATTATCAACTAAATCTGCAGCTGCCCTCTGCACCAAACTGCTGACAGACACAGTTAGCATCCAGCTGGTGAACCTAGTGGAGCATCTAGCAGCTAAAGAACCAGGAATTTCCCTCAGGGGTAGGTGGAGACCAAAAACAGAGCTTAAATATTAAGTTAAAGACAGCAGCTGACTTAGGCTACTTAAACTAGCATTAACGGGAAACTTTCTGGAGTCTCTGCCAGAAAGCTACTTGTGTCAACTTACCGGATTTTTTTTTTTTAATCTATCCCTTCGCCAGAAAGTAAAAAATGTGAATCCCAAGCTATCAAACATTTCCTTAAATGCCATATACTAAATTATGCTATTAAAAGGGAATACAATATGTAAAGTTGGCATTTGTTACCTATTGGTACAATTATGTGTCCTACTTGCAGATTTAATTTCTATCTTGAATTTGTGTTGTAGGGAAGCAGGCATAAATAGTTCCAATAATATCATAATTCTGACTAATCCTGTTTTTCAAATGGGACCAAATATATTCCATCCAAACACAGCAAGTGATTAAAGGTGGGCATTGTGCATTTTGGACAGGAAAATCCTAACTTTGGTTTCCTGGGCTTGGGATTTCTATTAGTCATTATAAAACGTTCTTAAAGTGGATTAATTATGTTAATTTTGTTAAATAAAGTTAAAGTCTGAATCACTGGCTTTATTTCATATTTCTTGCATTAAAACTGGTAGAGCTCACCCAGCTCTTCTTAATGTACAAGGAAAACCTATCCCCTACATTGGTTCATGCATTCCACTGAAATTGCAATAAAAACTTAAAACTAAAGTCATTATACAAATGGTTGATAATAATAATAATAATGTATACTTTATTAATCCCACACATGGGGAAATTACAATTTACACTCTGTTGTTATTACACACAGGCCTGAATTACACACACATGCTCAAGTCCTACACATGCACTAATGGAGAGAGGGGGCTGCCCATGGAAAGGTGCCCCAAGCAGT
The DNA here is from genome assembly GCA_013375575.1 of Percina caprodes. Classification (NCBI taxonomy): domain Eukaryota; kingdom Metazoa; phylum Chordata; class Actinopteri; order Perciformes; family Percidae; genus Percina; species Percina caprodes. The sequence goes on along the minus strand of JABXJD010000110.1, from coordinate 212,975 downwards.
TGGGGGTTTGGTGCCTTGCTAAAGAGCACCTTGGCAGTGCCCAGGAGGTGAACTGGCACCTCTTCAGCTACCAGTCCACCACCATACTTCTGGTCCGAACCGGGACTTGAAACAGCGACCCTCCGGTTCCCAACCCAACTCCCTACAAAATTAGCTACTGCCACCCCAAATGTGCATCAAATGATGTAGCTTCTTTTCCAAGAAAATTTAAATTAGAGTCCAAAAACAAAAAGGCAGCCATCTTTCAGATGCATAACACAATCACTCATCACAGTAGTATACTTGACTAACACTCAGCCATATACTATATGCATAACAAAGGCAAAGGCTTTTAGTAAACAGCTATAACTCATAGATAAACTGTTTAGAGATGTGGTATGTAGACCTGGCCAGAGTGAACATCATCTGTTATTTACTACCCTGCGAGCCTGGCTCTAATGCAGCACTGTTTTATGCTGCACTCCAATACAACCTATGACGTCTAGACATGAAACAGGCAGCAGTGGCTGCCGTTCATGGCCAATTGTCCTCAGAGGTGAGAGGGAAATACACAGCCAGGATCTGTGACAGTGACATGAATACAGTATATCTCACTGGTGTCTGTGTGTACATAGACTTTCCACTCAGACCTTTCAGTGAACCTGGCTGACGGCCTTCTGAAGGCTTAAGGGCTTGGCAGACTTGTTTGAGCTGTGTTGTGGTATCTCCTCTAGACAGCCGTTTGGTCAAACACAAACCCTGTCTATTAAGTTATAAAATTTGTATTCCAAAAAAAGCACACTATCGATTTTGAATTTCAATGAGACATCAGACAGTCAGACTTTGAGTTTGTTCCTCTGTTGTAGTTAAGGCTTTAAGCTTTTGGTGTTCAGCGTGATGTAAAATCTTTTCCTCAGTGAGATGTGCAGAGTTGAGGGACAAGCTGTGAGGAGAAGTACAATTATATACAAAAGTATAACTTTGTTCAAAGTGCACCATATAAATCGACTTATCTCACCTCGCCCCTACATAATCTAATTACTGCGTTGATGAAGACAGACATAAAGGTTTGCGACGCCGTGCTCAATCTGCAGTGAGAAGCTGAGTGCTGCTGCCCTCCGGAGGCCAAAAACTGCTCCAGCACCTTCTGCAGATTACAGAATACCTTTCACTATTATTTCTGCACAACACAACATATGTTACATTCTGCGGGTTGATTTTCACCATACAATACAAAAATGTGTGACACAATGACTGACACATCTCCTCATTTGAAGTTATGAGCCTTTCAGTGTGTCTTAATCTCACCTGCAACATCTTGAATTTCCCTTTTCCCCTTTACAGTATAACTCCTGTGATTTTATTCTAAACATGAGTGCAACAAGCCAGCAAATACAGATACACAGACAGCAGACAAACATGGTATAAAGATGACCAACGGGCACCCATAACTTATAGTTCCACGCCAGTGAGTGTAGTATGAGATCCTAATAGAGGAAACCAAAAGCGAACGGGATGGACATATTTCACATTTAATTCCAGTACGGTCAATGGCTACAACTCTGTCAGTTGATGCTAAATGTAGTAGCCCAGTGACGACAGAATGAAAGCCATCTAAACCAAAGTCAAACGTGCAGGTTCTTCTGAAGTAGAGGCTGCCTGATGAGGCCAATCAAAGTGAATTACACCACTACCTGGCTCAGTGTTATGGGTAAGAAATTAAAGGTAACCAAGTGTGATCTAATTTATTTGCATAACAAAATCCATCTGGAGAAACACTTTAGCTGTATATTGCATATGCACAGATGTGTGTTAATACTGGATATAAACAAATTCAATCATTAGAACTTCTACTTATTCCAATGCACAAAGGTTTTAATGCAACACTAGTGAGAGTTTTAACACTTCTCATAGGACTTTTATAAACAGTAGGGGTGATTCACAAAATGCCACATTTGTGGAGCATTAAAGTCATAAACATTTGCTCTGTAATTCTATTGTTCTTTGCTCTCCTTTGAGAGAAACCCAGATGTAGGCTACATTTATATATTTTTTGTTTTTATGGCTACAGAAGAGGATTTGGGCTTTTTGAAAATTTGTGACAACACGTACTTGAGTTCTGAGTTTAAAGTCAGACTTCTGACAATAAAGTCAGAATTTTAAGAATAACGTCAGAATAACAAAAAAAAAAAGATTTCTAAGAAATAGGCAGAATCCTGACTTTCTTTTAATAATTCTGACTCTAAACACAGAACTCAATCATTTATTTTACATGTGGCCCTAATCCTTTTCCGTACTACACAACCAACATTAGCTTTCCTGCTAAAGTATTGTTGAGTTATAAAAAGTTAAATTATGTTTGATCCAGCCAGGTTAGTGTAATATGCATATCTCTGTCCCTCACCTCCCCCCCTTCTACCTTTTCACTCTAAAGAATAGCTTTGGTCAAGTCTGGCATTTAACATATGGAAAGGAGCCTTCCTGCTACACACCTGGAGGAGGCCTCTTTTCTCCAGCCCCCTGGGGTCTTAGTCTATGTTGATTAACTGTATTGATGTTAGAGTTTCACAGTTACATGACAGACCCTTTGGATCTGTAACCAAAAACGACCCCCAAAGGGGCAGAGTTTAGAGCCATGTCATTCCTCATTGGACAGCAAAGATGCGCTCGGCATGTTGTCATGACAACGACGGACCAATGAGAATGGATTTGAATGCACCAGGTGAAAAGGAACCGCCCCCAGGTGCAGAGGATAAATTAGTGTGATTTAGGAATATTCAGCACTGGTTGCAAGTGACTCCGTCAGGGGAAACATGGACCCAGTCCGCTGTCAGCTGCAGTGTTATTATGTTGTTGTTGGTTGTATTGTATTGTCTTTGTCTTATCATCTTCATCATTCTGCTGCATTAAACCTTTTCTTAATTCTCAATTGGACTGCGAGCCTCCTTCCTCAGAGATCCAACAGAACATGAAGTTAGTTACAAAATTCTAACAGTATCCTTCTCTAACAAACACATGGACACGTTGGCCTGCACCTTCGGTTGTTTAACGAGCCACCAAACATTCGCCACCAGGGAAAAGTGTACTGCTAGCACATGTGTTAGCATCGGTTAGCAGGCCAGATAGCAAATTGCTGAGCAGCCGCAGCTCATTAAACACAGCACGTAAACGTACCTGCATAAGTCACTTGGGTCCAGACAGATGTTGGTGGAGTAACTCTTTAACACTAACAACACTTGGGTCCAGACAGATGTTGGTGGAGTAACTCTTTAACACTAACAACACTTGGGTCCAGACAGATGTTGGTGGAGTAACTCTTTAACACTAACAACACTTGGGTCCAGACAGATGTTGGTGGAGTAACTCTTTAACACTAACAACACTTGGGTCCAGACAGATGTTGGTGGTGTAACTCTTCAACACTAACAACACGCTGTCTGCCCATGCCATTTTCTTCTTCCAGCTACCGTCAGGCAAATGACACCGCCTCCAGAATAGGAGCCTTTCTGATATTTCCACAAAGATTTTTTTCATCCTCTTAATAATTACAAACTATTCACATTACATTTTTAAAACACGTTGCATTCTTTTAAATAAAAAGGGAAAGGTATAACTAAATAGGATTTCAATTGGAATCAGTTTAGTTTTTTTTTAAAGTACTGAGACAATATATTACTTCTAACTTACAGAGATACTAGAGAAATAACACCACTACTACTTTTCTTAGTATTTTAGGGGTAGTTTTGCATTTTATTTTGATAGCAGACAGTAGAAAATGAGGAAGGATGTCATGCAATAATTGACTCTTGGGCTTCAACTTGGGATATTGTGATTACAGTCTGCAATACACCCTTGGGAAAATAAGTTAACTATTAACTATTTAGATTTATTGTAATGGGTATGAATGCTTTTAATGTGATAGCTAGAAGTAATGTTAGCATTTGGCACTAGTAGTAAATGCGAATTTGATCAAAGCAACCCAAACATTAATAATTTGACTATATGAAAAAGTATTGCGTCCCCTTTCATATAAATCATTATTGTTAAGTAAAATCCGGTTCATAATCCAATCATAAGAACACATTTGGAACATGAGGGGTGGTGTTGATGAATGGGTAATTGAGTTCATCTGAACTTTGGCTGGCTTTGGGAGTACAGTACATGTCAGAAAAGGTTGGGAATCACTGTACTAGAGGACCAAAACTGGTGTGTGGGCAAACAGTAACTATGAGTGATGGAAATTTAATAAAAAAGAAAGATGAAGAAGATGATAGTTCAAAAGTGCATTTATTTTTTTCTTTGGGCACTTCAGTTATCTTCACTGGTCACACAGTTAACATAAAACAAAAGGGAGCATCCCAGTACTGCTGCAGCTAAAGAGTTGTGTCAAATTTACTGCCCAGCAGAAATTCAAAATGTTATCATAATTAATAGAGCCATTCTAAGAAATGTGTTAGCGGTTTTCAAATGATTTTCATTAGTACATTTCTTACAATAATAATACAATAAGTAATAATATGATTTTTAAGTAATGAATAAATATAAGTCTCACCGACATTAGGGACGTTTTAATTTTGGACATTTAGCCTTTGAAATTAATACAAAAACAACATCTCAAGGGGAAATCAGGGATTGTTTTTCATTTAAGTGTAAGAAAATACTGTAATAATCAGAGATGCTCACAAATTGTTTCGTTAGCACAATATTACACAATTAAATGGATTAAATATTTCACAAAGAGGTGACATTCAGTATAAAGAGATATTTAAAAAAACATGCAAACAGAGAGCACCAAGGTGAGACTAACACAAAGCAGCTTTGGCAACAACTGAGTTTTCCTTTACGGAAAGAAGGAGAAAAAGGTTTAACTTCAACAGCTCAGGGCATCGTCAGTATAATGAATCATTTCAAACATGCAGTAAGCTTTAAATGCTTAAAATGTTGTTTTTAAAAATAAAAAATAAAAATAAAAAACTTACTGAGAAAGGTTCAAGGAGTGGATACAAAATTACATCTTTGTTCAAGTTAAAAGTAACCACTGAAGAATATCATCAAATCATTCTTCCGGTCTCTGGTGTTCTCTTTGGCTAGGTCACTAAGTCCCAATCTCAGGCACTGTATAGTTAGACTTATTTTACCAGATGTCTTATTTCATTTAAATGTCACATGTTTGATATGGCTGTTCAGTGTGGCAAGGTGCCAGGTAAGATTTCAATCCGTCTTAGGTTTTGCCTTTTTTTCACAAAATAAATGCATCTGTCTGAGTAGTCTTTACACGGATGTTCAGAGTTCTGCCAGCTCCACACATGAGTGCTAGTGCTTTTTCTCGAGGTAATTTGAGGGAACCCATCCTTTCCTTGGTCTGCCATTGTCCAGAATCTTGCAGTACCACCACCCATTGGGGTTTCTGTCCAGGACCTCCAGACTCGTCCCCTCAGGAAATCCCATGGTCTCCTCGTCACCATGGTAATCTGCTATGGAGACATACACGTCACTGAGGTTGTTATGAATGATGTGGGGCTTGGGTTTCACTGTGGATAGAGGGAAGGCATTCTTTTGAGAGTTGAGACCGAGAGATTCAGAGCTACCGGTACCAGATCTGTTCTTTTTGGGTAGCGCTATGTTGTTTGGCGGCAGGCTGCGTGGCACAGTGCCGAAGGAGGCATTGCGTCGCACTGTGGGGCTGGCACGAGGGTGGTCTGTGGAGTTGAGTGACTCGTTTCTCCTAAGAGAACCAACAGGGCTGGGACCGTCCCTTATTGGGGCTGATATGAAGACAGACTGAGGTCTGACGACCTGCTGCTGTATGGCGCTATTCTGCTTCCGTGAACCAAACAAGCTGATGGGTTTGGCTAGGCCACCTGGAGGCTTGGAGGGGATGGGTGGGGTGACCTTCTTTAGGTTTTGATTGATGTTGTTCAATGCCTGCACCCTTTGTTCATTCTTCTCCAGGCTGTTGGACTTGCTTAGGCTTTCAGGCTTAGTCGGGGTGCCATCAGATTCAGACCCTGCCATGTCATCTTGTTGCCTGACGGGCTCCAGGAAGTAAGTTGGAGCCCAACCCTCTGTGTCTCCCCAGCGGACATACCACCAGCCACTTTCCTGCTTCTCTAGCACTTCCACCTCCACTCCAGCAGGGAAGCTGAGTTCAGTCTCTTGGACTTTAACATAGGGATCTGTGGTGCGATACAGGCTGCAGCCTTCCAAGTCAGAGTCTCCCCGGCTGCCTTTAGAATAGATGGAGGAGAGATCGGACGTGCTCTGAGAAGAGAGGGAGTCCTCTGAGGAGATGACCGAGGCTGTCTCAGAGTCCTCACCTTTAGTTTTGGTGCCATTCTTCAGCTGCCCTGTTGGCCGCAGCTGTCTTCTCAAGGTGCTGATGTCCATCTTCTCTGCACTAGATGCCTTGGCTAGTTGTGGTTTAGGCCTCACCACTGGCTTTAGTTTAGAGGAAGACTTGATGGAAGAGGATGCCTTGCTTTCATCTTGGTCTTTTTTACTTCTGGACAGATCTGGGGTGGACTCAGTTGAAGCAGATTTAAGACTGGATGCCTCCTCAGCTTTGGCTGAAAATGGGCTCCCATTTAAGTCTATCTTGAGCTTATTACCTGCACGTCTCCACCTACTTGATGTTGGGTTTGCAGTCTTGCCAGTTTCTGACAAGACACTTGTCTTTGAGGAATTTGAGTCCCTGCTGCACTGCCGCTCTGGCGTCTCCCTGAAGGGGTGGAAGCCGTCATTCTCATAGATGCACTCTCCCTCTCCCTCTGCATCCCCCTCTGCCTCGTGGCCATCTATAAATGACTCGCAAATCTTGAAGGAGGCACTGTGGAGAGACGAAGCCGGAGAAGGCTTGGAGGACAGGTGGGATCCTTTCTCGGAGGAAGTGTCCTCATTTTTTACATCCACCAAGGAGCCTTCTCCCCTAAGAAACTCAAACTCAGACTCCATGTCCAGATCACCAATGGCAGGGACATCATATTCTGGCTCTTCATACACCGGCCTTCCAGGAGACACAGGGGACTCTGGAGCTTCAGACCCGGGGCTACTTGGAGGTGCAGTTTCCACTGAGTCTTGCTTTTTGACAGGCGGAGCTGGGGGTGGAACTTTTGGGCGGCACAGAGTGCTTGTTCTACGATTCAGGTTGGGCTTTTTACGTTTGTCAATGTATGAACAGGGAGCCCAGCCCTCCTTCTCGCCTATGTGGACATACCACCAACCACCAGAGTTCTTCTCGATGACCTAAAATGCATTTTCAAAAGAGAGAGTCTTTATACGATGGCATTTTATACATTTTTATTTGGTTTAAATTCTTGGAGAAGGCATAGTTTTAACTGAGCTGTGATGAATAAATTGATACAGCAAGATATATATGGTTGGTACCCAAAATAAAGCTGTTCTTGTTACTGAAGTTAACCCTGAAAAAGAGTGCTTACCTCTGCTTTCTGTCCTCCATTGAAAGTGATACCATCAGATATACAGGACTGGAAATCTGCAATGGTATAATACTCGGCTTCAACTGTAGGGGGCTCTGGTGGGGAAGGTAACTGAAATCCCTAAGCACAGACAAAATTGGCACTGTTAGACGTACTGTCACTGGTGGAAGATAACACAAGGGTACTTAAGTACTATACCCAAGTCCAGTTTTTAGGTGCCTGTGCTTTACTTGAGTAAAGCCATTTGATGCTATTTTACATTTCTACTGCACTAATATTTGAAAGGGAAATATTGTACTTTATACCCCACTACATTTACAGTATCTGACAGCTGCAGTTACTAGTTACATTTCAGATTCATATTTTTACCTTCTTGACTTCCGGCCCCTTACAAACAAAAACAGCATCTGATTGGAGCTCCTTGTAACTTTTAGATATCTATAGTTTGGCTAAACAGATGAGCTGTTAGCATTTCCACCAAAGATAGATTTTACCTTTAAACTTGACTGGTTAAGTAAGATTATATTGTTTTGTTTTTTCTACCCAATAAATTATCTCCCAACCCCTCAGATTTAAATTTTGAGAAGGGGGCCTAACTCCTAAAGTATTAAAAACCAGCTCCATCTCGACCAGCCACTGTGGTTAAATACGGCTTACCCAATGATGCATTAGTAACAATCAATGTCATGTAAAAGGCATGGATGGATGGCTAAAATATCACACTCTTACCAAGGTTGCATCTCTTCGAGGAGGAGGTTTTTGCCTGAGAACTGGAGAACCTGTAAAAACAATTGCAGAGAAAAACATTTACATTCAAATAGACATTTATAAAGAATGACATTTTTTTTTTTAAGTTTGAAATTGAGTAATTAGTAATCTACTATAACAGATAGACAGAAATTAAAGTTATGACAGAGATTCAAACATTAACAGTGATATGGCTAACCAATTTCCACCCGATGAGGGGCGATGCGGGCTACAGCTGGTGAGGCAGGCTCTGCTTTACTTTTTCCATCCTGACTAACAGGGCTGGAGTCAGCACAAGGGATTGGAAGGCTGATCTCCTTCTTGGCCGCCTGGGGGCTCTCTGGGACTCCTTCAATCTGCACATCTTTTTCACTCAAGGCCTTCTTGTTGAGCAGGTTACTAATCTCCATGATGTTTCCAATAATCTCCACTGGGCCTGTCACGGTCTTCTTGCGGGGAGAGAGATCATCCTTCATCTTCTTTAGGTAAGAGGCTGGAGCCCAGCCCTCTTTATCCTGGTACCTGTAAAGTATGTAAGAGATTAAAATAAATAACGTCTTTTTAAAGACGTTTTATTTTTACAGTTTTAAAGAAGTAAAAACTGTCTAAAGCAAGTGAGCAGAAGTTTACCTAATAAACCACCAGCCTTCCAGGTTCTTCTGAATCACCTCCACAATGACGCCTTTCTCAAAAGCTATTTCATCCTTGCCCTGGCTGGAGTAGGGCTGCACAGTTACGTACTTCTCTTCTGCCAAAGCATGAACAGAGAATGACAACATAGCTAAGATTTTGATATTTGTGAAAACAAAACATTATGTATTACTATGTATATATTATTAGTATTACACAGATGCTATCTACTGCATATGAAATTATTTTTATATAATGCATAGCAAAAAAAATCAATTGTGGTGAAATCAGTCATCACAGCCAAATCATATTCATAATGGGATCAACAGTTGGTCGACCATGAAACACAGCATTCCCACCCTGCCTCGTTTCCCTTCTTTCTCCCCCCTTATTTCCTGTCATCTCTCTACTATCACCTATCCAATAAAGTCCATACAAAATAAAGAGTACCAGTGTATTTTCCTTAAAATGTATTGAACAAGGGGAACTACAGCTCATCGGCCAGCTAGAGTCCTAACAGTGTCCTTGGCCTTGTGACAGCAAGCATCTCCAAACTCAGCCCATAATAGAGAGCATTGGCTTCCTGCTGATTTATGCATTCCCATGAGGCAAAGGGGCAGAGCAAAGACATAATTTCCTGTCATTATAGCAATTCCTGCTTAAATACAGACAGCAAAGGGAGAAGAGGTGTGTTCAAAAAAAAGGCAACAGGAAGTAACATTCTGTGACACACTATTCCCTTTTCCTTCTTCCACCCATTTCCGAGTTTGTGGTGTAGCTGAATGGGCGTGGGATAGTAAATCCCCTTTACTGGCAAAAACTACAGTAGGCTCCAAGGATAAAGATATTTCTGTACGCTTTATTTTCCTTTTGCCTGGTTCTTCTGGTCTCTTTGTGTCAGGTCTGGTAAAACGTTTTCCTCTCACCAACTTCTTTCAAACAATATCCAGCAGTGCAATGAAGGGAAACTCTGAATCCAATGTTATGTTAACCACAACACTCATAGCCTGCATCAACTTTATAAATGATTCTTGTGGAGTCAGCAAAATATCTGCCTTTTTTAAATTATTTTTTAAACACAAAGCCGGATTTCATTTCTAGGTTGGAAACAACTCTCTCCCCACTCCAGAGAGTAGCCTCCACTGCCAAGCGTTAAGTTTGGACGGAATTCAATAGCTTATCCTCACTCCACTGTCAGTAATCCAAATGCATCTCTTGTGAAAAAAAGAATCCTTGGCCGTGGTAAGAAGAACATGTGCAAGTTTATGAATAAGTGAGAGATTTGTTCTTTGTTTATCTGTCAATAGTGGTTGCTATCTGCACCACAGCAGGATAAATGTCTGTTTCTACTACACAAAAAAACTAAATGTACGCTTAAGTTGCTCATAAAAAAGCCAAATATGGCTCTATAATGCAGCATAAGGCATTTCAAAGTCTATTATACAATTACTTTCAAATGAGTAGGTAGTTTCTGTGATTCTGGGAAGGCTGGTTTTGGCACAGAGTGCTTAATTATAACGACATGCTTACACAAAGCAATGTTGTAACATTATTTGAGCTTAGTATCAATAATTGGTGTGTATAAAGTTGATGATTTCACCTTTGCTTTCCAGGCTCATTTCATATTAAAGTCAGTTAGTGGTTAGTTGTAGTGGATTGTGGCTCATGATAAATGCATTTGCTGGAAGAAAACATGGGATGAAAGACTGAACAAATATGTGCATGTGGAGAGGGAGGAGATGAGCCATGTGGTAAGGGACAATGAGTAAGGCAGGGTGGGGGGGGAACAATAACAAAAGAAGGGAGGGAGAGAGGTGATGCAGCATCTGTCTCAGTTCACCTCGGCTCTGCTGCCGGCTGATGACACCCCCCAACGTCCATCTCCGGTCCAGCCTCTTCAGATGAGCCTTATGCCGCTTAGTAACTGACAGACATAGGCAATGACCAGAGGACAACAAACAAATAAACAAACATGGGAGACATGAAGAGCAAGCACAAATGTTACACAAACACACAGCGCACAAATGACATGGATCCAACCAGAAGAACCCCATTATTAGCTACATGGACATAAAGACAAGACCACAAAGCAAAACATGATGGACAGTAAGAGTGGACAGATGGAGGTTAGAGAGGAAGTGTTAAACCCAAGAGATCTTCTCTGTGGCTTGTAATTAGGAGTTGTTAGCATGGTTTTCCCATCCTGTGTTACAGCATCTGGGACACACATTGCTGCTGCAAGAATGCCATCCAATTAATAGAGTAGCTAAGAGTGCAGCTGGTTGGAGCAATGCGCCTCAGAAGGTCTAAAATTCCCGATGCCTTTTGAAGGTGAAACAATGGAGATGGGAATTATTTTAGCCAACTGTGAGATCTTGTGTCACATACCAAAATGATGGGGCACCTATAAATGATCTTGTGTAGGAAAAAGACATTTTTTTATCACTCTTCTTAATTCCAATGATAGGAACATCAGAAAGAATCAGAGACCATGTAAAATAATAATTCTAGGCAGTTGTTTATGTAATTAAACAAAAACAAAAAAACTCCATGTTACAAAACAATCAAATTTAAAGAAATAGAGACTTTGTCTTGTGTGTGAGCTGCGGGTCTCTGGGGGCCTATAGTGTGTGTGTGTGTGTGTGTTTTGTCTCCCTCCCTCCCATCTTTCCCCTTTTTTTTGGGCCTGGGACGCATTCTCCATCTCAGTGGATTGTTTGTAATTGTTTGTCACCATTTGTTTCTTAAACATATAAAAAAATCAATAAAATTTGATCACAAAAAAAGGAAATAGAGACTTTTTGGGAAATATTATTCGCTTTCTGGCAAAAGATTGGAGGAGAAGATTGATTCTATGCTCTTATCTGTATCGTGAATATGAAACCACTGTGAGCCATTGGTTAGCTTAGCTTAGCACAAAGACTGGAAGCATGGGTAGCCTGGTTCTGTCCAAAGGTCACTACAGAATACGAAATGAATTTTTTTTTTTTTAATTCATACAGAAAAACTGCAAAAAAAAGACAATTTAAGATTTTACGGGGGTTATTGTACTAGACCTGCTCTTGCCTCTTAGCAGTTGCCAGTGAACCAGCAGAGACTCCAGGGAGTTATTAGTTTGAGTCAAACTATTTAGACATAACATGTTCATTTGTGAGCTTCTAAAGATGATGGTAGGTGTGTTTAATAACCGTCAGACAGCGCTAGACTAGTTTGCTTCTTCCCTTTATGCTAGGCTAAGCTAACTGGCTGTTACTGGTATTAATCCCCTCGTTTCCCAGAATGTGTAACTATTCCTTTAGGCTATATGTTTATTTCTGTATTAAATGTGATCAAAACAAGCACTAGGTGGATTTGTATTTAATTCCATAAGTGGGTAAACTCACGTCTCATGCTGTACGAGCTTTCAACATGTCTCTTTTTTAACTTTTCTAAAAACCTTCATGAATTCCAAATGCAGTTTTTCCAGAAACGTGCAATTGTTCTGTGACAATGTGGTAGCACAGACTGCTGAAGACCACAGAACTGACAAAGAGATGCTTTATGAGTTTCATGCCATTCCCATGACTGACAAGACACACATAAACACTAATTACACTGACAGATTGTCCCTCCTGAAACACCCTTGCAGCAAACTCCTATCTCTCTGACAGAGCAGATAAGGAGTGTTGGGTGTATTCGTTTACATTTGTGTCTGTCTGTGGTCATACATTTGGGATATGCTTACATGTTGAAATCTTCTGTTGATAAATCTGTATTCCAAATGGGGAGAAAAGGACATATACACATATTTAACATATTGTGAAACAGTAAAACTGTTTAGCCTCATTATTGTCAGTGTTCTCTCTCTCCCTCCATCCTTGAGCCATAAGATATACAACACCAAAGGGGGTCCTAGGTCCCATTGTTACAGAGAATAGCAATTTTACAGCAAAAAATGTTTTGGCCAGAGTGCTGGAAAATCTTGATGTTTGTTTGGAAGTGTAATGTGTCACTTAATTATTTCTGTGCCTTCAGTTTTTGTAGTTTCTCTAACACAATGCTGCATAATCTTAACAAACAAGTTGCAGTTGCTGCATTACTTGTTAGCTATCAAAGGCTGATGATGTGACACTAATATAGCTCTATTGCTCTAGGATTAAAATGTTTTCTCCACTAACATTGAAAGTGCTTGAAGAATGAGACGATGGCTTGATAACAGTATGTGACAGAGCTATCAAGATGATTGCACGATTGGCGCCGTCTTCAGCTTTACATGTGTCAGCATTATATTCTGGCACACCAAACTCCACATAGGTGTGTTTCTTTCTCAGGGCTTTGGATCGCTCTGACGCCAGTAAACTCACAAAACGTAACATTAACACTTGTCTACTGTACTGTAAACTATCTGCAATATCTGCCCAAAGATAAGCAGACATTGCACGAAATGGCATAATTCATGCTAGAGCTTGTTTTTTAACTTACGATAACCAAAACGTAAGTAGCATCACTCATAAAACATTCTCATGTTTTATTCCTTACTCCTGATAGAAACACATGCCTCTTTCATGAGCTCAGTCCACAGGGTCATATCACTTAATATTGCGCTGCATCTCTCCTGTACAGTGCATTACTGTACAGCACATCACATCCCTTCAGTGGTTGTGGTCTGGTCTCTCCTGGCACTCCTCCTTGCTGTTTACCTAGGCCTGAATCTGCACTCTGTTCAAGCGTGCTTATGATGGCAGGAAGACAGAGAGAAGTGTTCACACCAGCCTGGCGTGAGCCGTTAGCGTAGGCTAAGCAGGGATGGGTTTGCTCCATTTTGTCAGAGATCAAAGACTGAGGATTGAGAGCAGAGGTGGTGTCTCCGTGGGTATATAACAGAGGTTGCGTTTGTGTGTGGGTGGGCAGAGGCAAGACAATTTGCATTGACTTACCTTCCCCAGCTTTAGAGGCCCCCAGTTCCAAGTCATCCCGTGTTCCACTGTGGGAGTTGAGATAGGTAGCAGGGACCCAACCCTGCTCTTCTGAGGTGCTGACAAACCACCAACCTGTGGAAACAAACAGAGGTTGAAAATCACCAGAACTATGTAGAGTATACTGAAATAGGTGCATAGTGTGCAGGATGTTTAACAAACATGTCATACAATGCGTTAACAAGAGGATTTGTTGAAAATGTTTGAGCCTGTGATAAGATTCCCACGCCAAAAGTACACATAATAAATCTCTACAAGCACACATGACAACTGCTGACGTGACCATAGATATTCTAGTGTGCTTATCTTTGTTTTAGTCATTGAGCCATGATTTGATCCAGTATTTCTAATGACAGAGAGGAGCAGCAAATAAACATGAACATGAGGAACTTAATTGTGTTGCCAACAGAATCTGTAACAATCGGGGACAAAAACATTAGTGGGAACACTGCCTGGCCGTAGCTCGACACATAAGGAGGTCATGTTTAACCTGCGTTTTATCAGCATCAGTCATGATTTCTGTGGGCAGAGTTTTTCGAAAGTGCCGTTTCAAGCCAAAATATCCATTTGCAATGTTGCAGCTGATTTAAGCTGTTTCCTCTGGGTATGACAGCATTGCTCCAGCAACTGCTTTATGACAAATGCCTCAGCTGGAAAGGTGCACATACTAAAAAAAGGAATGTTTTACTTAAAAAAAAATCTGATCCCAATAAAGTGAGTGGAGTACAGTCATCCACTATGTTACATAAAGGGTGTGTTGTATAGGACTTTGTAGCAATTGTAAAGCACATATGTACACTAATCAGAACATTTTAACTTGTGCTTAATCACTTCCACAAAATGTCAACCTGAGTTTGTGGGTGACAAGCTGGCACAAAAACTGTCCTGTGTGGTATGCCAGACATAGGTTATTTGTTGTGGTAACGGGTATAGAATATGGCTGATAGCTGTCTTGACAAGCCATGAAGAGGATATAAGTCACACTTTCACAGCTGGTCCAAACATCCAGTGTACATTTTCATATAGAAATTGGGGAGTTATGAGGTAATTTAGTTGCACACAATTCACAAATGAAGCAGAATGTGATATGATAGACAGCAACTCAAAAAAATGTGTATTACTTAACTGATGGTAAAGGATGAGGCAAAATTATATGAAGCTAATATGGAAATAACAGCAACAAGAGTATAGACCACTGGGCATTTGTGATTCATCTGCATTAGTGAAATATGTCATGAGTCACAATTAGGTTATAGCAATTAGGGTTAGTGTTAAGGCTGTAACAGATTAGTAGAGGTTATTACTGGTGTTTGAGGAAGATAGGAAATTACACAGTGTTTCATCCCGTTATGTTAGATCTGCTTTATGTGGAGATGACTGGTCTTTCAAACCTTTTGGATCATGGCTTAGCTTTTATAAAAAACAAAAGTGGTGATGTAAACCCTGCCAACAGTGAACAATTTATCAGCCTCCCGTTATATTCAAAGGCATCATGGCCTTAACTATATTTTTTTTCATTTCAGCAAGAATGCCTGTAGGATTTGGTATCATGTCCTTTTCTTAGGCAGTTTCATATTCTAGTTACGGTTATAAAACACAACTAATAACAAATTCTGATGAATAACATAACTGAATCTATCTGTCCACCAAATGTATCTGGGATCGAGAGTCACTAGCAATATCCTGCTCACAGATTAAATTAATCAGTGGGGGAAATAAAGAAAATCTTTCCAGGCCTTTTTGTAACTTGCACATGCAATCTCTTCATATGACAGATGATTTATTTAGTTGATGGACTTGCTCAGCTACACAACCAAAAGCATACTGTATTCAGCTGTACAATGGGGCTGTTTTTCCTAGTTAGGCTGGGGCCAGAGAGGAGGATGCTGTTATTGCCTGGCTCTGAGCAACATGCTGGCTAGGGCTCAGGTACATAACAAGCCATGTAATGTGCTCAGTCTTTGCACCAGAGCTGTGGCTTAAACAAAACATCATGCCAATAAATTAGACAAAAACAAAATGGTGTCTATAATATTAAGGACTATAAATACAGACTTCTTTTGTTGCGACACCCTACATTTAAATGGGTTAACTATACAATTGTACTTTATATATATATATATATATATATATATATATATATATATATATATATATATATATATATATGAAAATATTCAAATAAATTGGCTGTTTCTTGTTTGATGACCAACAAAGGGCAGCAATAACATTAATTACATTAACGTTATGTTAAATTAAACTGCCCGTTATATAGAAAGGTCACCTTGGCAAGAGTAAAAAGACCTGCATGAGCTAAATTAATAAAAAAAAAAAAACAACAACAACAAAAAAAACATACATTTGCAAATTGCCATTGCCATTCACATTTACATACCAGATTGGGGGAAATGTCATTCTCACCTAAGCAAACCAACACTTATAGAAATGTAAGCAAATATAAGAATATGGTGTAGGAATGTACTTTAATTGGGGGAATTGGCTGTTAGTCTAAATATACATACGCAGCAAAGACACAGTGCCACTTTAAAAGGCCTGAATAAATATGTGCTGTTATTGATGGCTTGGATTGCCTTGCCTGTATTTTAAACCATCCTCCCATATGGCAGGTGCTTAGGCTGAGTTCACTGAACCTCAAAAGAAGCAATAAAAGTAAATGTAAACTTTTTAAAATGCACACACATTATGTAAGGGATGTTTTCCTGGCCATTGCATGTTTATATCAGGCAGGTTACAACTATATGAAATGTAGAAGGAAAAAATCCTAAACGAGAAACCTGCTTCATGTCTTTTATCGCATATATTCATTCACAGAGTAATTGCATTTCAATCCTGCACAAAACTAGCTCCATAAATCGATGTACACTGTACAGGCAACACAATACTTTCATCATCTATGAACTCATTCAATCTGTAGGTAATGTTTAGGGCTTCAGATTTCAAATGAAACCCATCTATAATTGTAACATATTGTACTTTTTTGTTGTGATAATTCTTCTGGCAAATTTCCCCATAAGGGCTGGGAGGGGAATGTGATTCTAATGTTTGGATAATGTAAACTTCATATTGGTCAAGGTTATCATTTGTACATTCTCTATGATGACACAGACCTTAAACTGAGATCATTACAAAATAAACTGGGGTTTTCTGGGTCTCTTGTTGCCAAGACAGCAATTCTGCTGAAAGTGAAAGAGTTCAAAGTTAAGCGCCTGCAAAGCGAGTGAATGAAGTTGTGTATTTGGCTATTAAAAGTTAAATTGCAGATAATGAAAATAAGATGATGAGAAGAACGTGTTCTCTCTTCCTTGTTTCCAGATGGCAGGGATTATCTGTACAGATGTGGGAGGAACAAAGGTGAAGGAAGCATACCTTATGTCTGGAAATGTGTGTGTGCGTGTGCGTTTGTACGAGTACAGAGAAAGAGAGCACACATTCACCACAAAGCTACACCTGTAACTTTATTTGTGCTTTTTTAATAGTCTCTTGCCGTTTTTGATTAGTCTATATCACAACCTGCTTTTCTCCATGTGTCCCTGCCTCGCTATCCACGTTAGGAAAAGTTACAAATTTTGGAAAGCTGCTTTAACCACAAATGGAAAAAAGAACACAGCCAAATGCTGACTGGCAATACATTTTGCAAAACATTATTCAATATTTAGATATAGATTGTAGCTACTTAATCAACATCCTGAGTAAATCAAAAAGCTTTTATAACATTTGAGCAGAATTTATTTTTGTAACCCCCATGGTTTTGGGTTCAGTGGTTGTATAAGACAATAAACCCACAACCCTCTGGTGGAGATGTCATATAACACCATCACACCATAGGATCATGACCACAGACATCAACTTTGAATGTCACAGCCTTGGAAAGGACAAAACCAAACGGTTTGTCTTGACAACACTGTTGTATTGCCCTACAAGAACATCATAAAAACCTTTTTAAAGAAGAGCTGAGGGCAAGTTGTAACTAAGTTTATGACTCGGTAGCCTGCTGTGAGCTGCAAAACTCTGGTTGTATCAACTTAAGTGCATGCCCCATTCTAATTATTTCTGTAATAAAAATAAACAAATGATGATGTCAGCCTAATTTGGACAGCATGAAACATAGAGATCCAGATTTGAGGCAAAGATTTGTCATTTAGGGAAATATTTGTATTGCTTTCTTGCGGAGAAAGCCAGCATCAGCAACTCCGAAGCTCATTTTAACTTGTAACTGCCTGGAATCCCAGCCAAGAAATAGTCATTACATTACCATCTGCCAAATGGCAAATTGGTTGGTATTTGGTTGTGTTATGGATTAAACCAATATGTTAATTTGTGAGCCTTAGAGGTGCTGGTTGGTGTATTATGTTACCGTTGGACAGAGGCAGGCTGTTTCCTACCGTTTCCAGTCTTTGTGCTGAGTTAAGCTAACTGACTGCTGGCTGTAGCTTCATATTAAATAGACAGATATAAGAGTGGTATCAACCTTCTCATCTAACTCTGTGCCAGAAAGTGAATAAGCGTATTTCCAAAAATATCATACTATTCTTTTAACTATGAGCAATGCATTTTAAAACCAAGTGACTGTATACAGTATAAATGTTGGTTATGCAAGTTGAATGCCAGATTGTAAAAATGCAACTAAGATAGATATTTCTGCAGTGAGAAAGTAAGACTCATATTTATTATTACTTATTATTACTTATATTCTACCCCTGCAAGTGCAGTTACAGACATAAAATGAGAGTGAGCAGCATTTCTGAGCTCCATGTGTCTCACATACAGTATCTGCCATCTGGAAACTATCAGCTTTGAGACCCAGGCTTCATTTTTACTGTAATCAACAACAGATTCTCAGCTGCAACAAGAAACTAGATTTATGTCATTTTGGGTTTTTCCTAAGGTGACTGGATGACCTATAAAACAAAATGGCAAACTACGTTCACAATCAATCACTTAAGAAATAGGATACATAACACAGTGTGACAGTGCAATTATCTCTTATGTCCTACTCATCCCTACAAAAGTACCATTGAGACAAATAGTCTCATAGTCAAACTGTGGTGAGATTTTTTTTGGAGTAACTGTAATTCTCACAAAAGATTTCCACAACTCTAGCATAAATATGAGAACCACAGATTCAGCAGCACAAGCAGGTTTTTTTTCATGACCTGAAGTGATGAGGAATGCAGTGGCTCAGCAGTCCTGCAGATATCGGACACCACTGTTGAGTAGAGCAGGAGAAAAACCCCATTTATTCTCAGCTTCTGTATTCAGTAACAGTGGATTCAGTATCAGAGAACAAGGGGGAAGGTATCCAGCCCAACATACAAACATTTCCAGTTTTCATAAAACACTGGGTGTCAATTACCTGGGTGTCTCTGGTACAAGGGGGGAGGCAAAAACTGAACAACAGGACTTTCAAGAGCTGATGTTGACCCAAGAAACAACCTCCTCTCCCTCCCAGCCTCTGAAAGGATCCCCTCATGGTCTGCACTAAGCTATAGCCCCACGCTTGTGTGCTCTCTAGGCTCCACTGATTTGGAGACACAGCAGTGCTTGAGTGTCTGAAAGACCACCCCTAAAAGGCCGGATTAACTCAAAGGTCAATTCTTGATTGAGAAACAGAGTCACCTTTTTTGGCTCCACAGACCAATTTCTGTACACTTGTTATTACCACTATTTTTTTGTCCTTAAATACTGTCATTGCTCCCGTTCAACTTCTCTGCCTGTATCGCTCTGTTCAAAAAATGAACCAGTAAAAGTCCACGTTGAAAAGTTACAAACCTTCCATTTAGATTTCCATATCTAAAAAATACAGGATAAGATTAATTTATTGAGATGGTCATTAGTACTTCCTATGGCAAGCTGAAAGAATGTGGTAGATGGGGATTACTGTGAGTGGATAATGTGCCTTCCATCTGCTGCTGCAATTTCGGCTTAAAAAAGACATTTAAACACTTGGCAAAGTGTTTTGTGTCATGTCTTTGGTGCTTCACTGACAAGAGTTATAGGGTTTTTCCTCTTTTATACAAGGAAACATGTTCTTGCTGAAACTGCACATACCAAATTGGGAAACTGAGGGGTTGAGCAGTAGCAGTACTAGAAGCTCAACGCTGACCTTGCCTTAAATCCTCCTGCATATCAGAGACAGAACATTTGAAACACCGAGTATACATGCAACTGTCATGCTTGTAGAAACCACAGAACCTAAGATCTGGTAAGTATTTTCAGTTCTCTCATTAACTAAGTATCATGGTAACACACCTTTTGATGGTGCTATTATAATAGTGGAGAAGAAAGTAAGCTATCATTCTAATAAATTGTAACCTCTGGAGATTAATATGAGGACCTCGGAGCATGTCACGGGTGAGACAATGATTTCTGTGTAGACTTCAAGGATATACGGAGGCCGTCTTCTCTGTAATTGACTGTGCATGTAGCTCAAACAAGAGTCTTCATCTATGCTAGGAGCTATGTGAAGCTCTACTTAGACACATCAATGCTTTGAGCTAGCCGCTAGCATGGCTAAAAAGAATTATAAAAAAAAACTAAAATAATCTGATTATTCCAAAAATAAAGTCACTAAACTTTAGTAGTTATCTGGATCTGAACTTTTTGCCATGACACAAATACTACCTAGCATAATTTTAGAGATAACTTTAAATTCTACAGGAATAATCCCTTAAAAAGTAACAATAAGTATGTAAGCTTGGAAGAAACTCAAACATCAGCCTCTCTGAACATCAAGCTCCTGCTGAGCTGAGCCTTGGCATCCTCTCGCTTCCAGTCTGAAGACGGAGGGTGGAGACATCATTGGTACTTTTTTTCCATGTAAAAAGGTAAAGAAGACATCCTGCACATCCATCTTGCCACGCTGAAGGTCAGACCTGCTTTAATCTACCAGGATTTGATTCCAGAAGTCTCTTTGAGCTTGCAGCCAGGCAGTTTAACATCACCTGCAGGAAACCACTGTTACATTCCAGCTTCTCTATAGCTCACATTGGTCAAACTTAAAATCATTAGTGCTTGTGAGGACAAAACGGAAGTTTTATATAAATAAGATTACTGTGACCCTTCAGGCTCTTCCTGAAATTTCACTCCCTCCATCCTGCTTAAATAAGCTGGGTGGAGCAGTAGAGACACAATGCATACTGTACATGGGTGGTGCCAGGGGGTCTGTGGGGAGCCAGAGGAACCGACAGATGTGAGCTGGCCTCTCCAAAACAGACAGGCATTCCTGGAGTTCACTTGGCACATTGTAATTCATAGAGGCTGATGTAGACTTGGAATGGAGACAAGTTTAACCCTGACTGGTCCACAGAGAGATTTCCAACACAAGACTGGGCACAACATGCCTTATGCTGCCCTTGAGGTATAGGCAAACCAGCTGCAAAAGGTACCATATTTCCAATTCCAAAAGTGACTGCAAATTATTTTTTCCTTTCCTATATACTACTACATTAAAAGGGAAAAAGTTAAAACCACTGAATACAGAGCATTTGAACTGACCAACATGGCTGCTAGCTTAGCCTTGGTTAACATCTCTTCAGTATAGTGTAAACTGAGGAGGCATCCTGGAGGATCCATTAAGCCATTATAATGAACAAAACTCTCTGAACCACTAACTTTGGCAGGAAATGGCTTTTTCCATTTTCTCCCCACGTTTCTCCCTGCACAACTCTCTCCTCATGAGCCAGCATCTCCCCCTGACAAATTCTCATTAACTAGACAAATAAAATAACTGCAGTCAGACTGATGACAGAATTACTAATTATAAAAATGTTTTTGTTTTTGACAATACTAAACTGTGTTTCAAGAGTAGTATTCCTGAAAAACGTAATGCTACAACAGAACATCAAGCAATCATTGGTCTACCCTGTTACTGCATGCCGCACCTTATTTAAACCAAACAGAAATCAATACAAAATACTGTACCAACTGAAACAAAGGCCAAGACACAAAATGTATCGCCATGGCACTGCAATAGAAAATACTGCCTTGGCTCAGAACAGCACGCTGGAAAAGTGGAGAAAGCTGAGCTCACATATAGGTCTGACTTAGATTCACTGCCCTGTCAAACGCATATGTTATCTAATCCAAGGTAAGGAAAAGTCGATCACTGTGCTGGGCAGCAGTAACAGCCAAAGTCCTATGGTACAGTAGCTTTAACAGCAGGACTTCTGTTGACAGACCCGGGTCAATGGCAAAAGGAATCTGCTGCTGTTGCACTCTCATACTCTCCCACCAGCCAGACACACAATGCTGATACAAAAATAGATGGCAATATGACAACATACGGATATTTTCCCCTCACTGCATCCAAAGCAAAAAAGAAGTTTGAATGTGCATGGCTCTAAAGGAAAATATGCTACTATAGCTAGGGGATCAATAAAAATCCATACAATCCTTTCATAATCATGAATGTTAAAGACTCCTTTTAGTACCTTTTATAGCATATTCACTACTTAGCTCTGTAATACAATCATCATTATGTCAGAAACTAATAAAGGGTTTTTATACTTATCCTGCAAAGGAATAGATGCTAAATCAAATGAGCTCTGAAATCTTCTTAGCACACACCTGGTGCTGTTAGTATTGGCACAGGGATATGGAGTGTCACCCAGCCAAATCGAGCAGATTTATCCGACTTCCATTGCAGGAGGTGTTGAGATTTAAGTTAAATGCTAGCTGTGCTGCTGGAAACGGTCTCCATAGCAAGATGTAGGGGTGGCGGGTGTATTTACTTCAGAGCTCTGTTAAAGTGTCTGTCAGTGTATAATAAAACTGTCAAATAGCCTTAGGATGTGTTTAAAGGAGCTTGGAGTCAACTGATTTCTAGAAACTAACCAAACCAGAGATGAATAAATGAGTGGGAGTGGCAACAAAATATAGCCTCTATGTCAGAGAAAGGATAAAAACAAAGCAATAATAACATGGAAACTAAGCTACAGCAACAACACGGAAGCCTGGAAATCATAAATGTGCAATGACACCATTGAAGTGCATGACTTTCAAATTGTGCATGGATCATCAACGCACACATCAACCACTATAACTTTGCACAGTGGTCAGCTAAAACACAAAAGTGAAGGGGCCTCTACTTAAAAGCACAGGACCATGCAGTCCAACTTCATGGAGGAAAGCTCTCACATAAGGCCCCCCGATAAAAAGACTTCAAGGTTGGAATATCCGCCTCACTGTGGCTCCCCATTGAGTTGAAAACCTACTGGAGCAGGGAGTGAAAACAAATACATGAACCCGAAGGCAGGACACGTGACACTTCAAAGCAATTCTACTCTACAGACCCTCTTCCCTAAGGCTAGTGTGGCAGGGCATTTCACTCATACCCATCATGAAACCTAAGTCCAATTGCCTTCTTGGTCACTGTTCCCTCTGTTCCCATCCTCCTGCTGAAGAACACATGAGTTCCATTACTGTTTTACTGTCTCAGCAACGCATTAAAAGATTAACGTCAGACCCTGTTACTGGGCCTATATATCTCTGTGTTCATATATATATATATATATATATATATATATATATATATATATATATATATATATATATATATATATATATATATATATATATATATATATATATATATATATATATATATATATATATATATGCTTAAACACTACTTAATGATTATAATATTTTAAGTTGTAATGTTTTTGTCTTCTTCCTCCCAAAATAGATGAAAAGTTCCTGGAGGCATTACAGTGGTGTTTAGTGTTTTAAACTCCCAACATCACCTAATCCTAGATTAGGCAATGGTCAGGGTTAGGGCTAGGTGCCTTGAAGTCAACGGTCGCAGCGCTGCCTGGAAGTTGACGTTGGGGACTATAAACACCATCGAGCCATTACAGCAGATTCTTAGAATATCATGAACTAATGCTTTATGTCAGCCCGCTAGAGACTCATTAAACATTAAATATTGTCAAATTGAGTCACATATATCCTAAAACATGATCTCGGCCCTGTTTTCTAGCTCTTACCAAAGGTTAAACAGCTGACTAAGGACTCTCTGCAGCTGGCATTTGTAAATCCGGCATGTCTTGCTGACTTTCCGTTAAAGTGAGGTGAAAGCATTAATTCAAGTCTGGAAGACATTCCTCTTGCTAAAGGCAACATTCTGGCCTAGGGCCTAAATCAACAGTGGGAAAAAGGCCTGACTGCAGGCCAAAGTGAGCCTCCAGATAGGGCTAAGTAACAGCTAGCTGTGGACAAAGGAGGTGAGAAGGCTGAGTTAGGGAAAAGGGCAACATGTTTGAGGAACTATGGACTCAATCATGAAAGAGTTTGTTTGCATCTGACATGAGCACAATATGCATGCTGCCTGTTTCTGCTCAACATGCCTTTATTGTGCTTTTTTTTTG
Source organism: Percina caprodes (assembly GCA_013375575.1). Lineage (NCBI taxonomy): Eukaryota > Metazoa > Chordata > Actinopteri > Perciformes > Percidae > Percina > Percina caprodes. The sequence goes on along the minus strand of JABXJD010000110.1, from coordinate 188,840 downwards.
ATTACTCACCACTCTCGCTCTTTTCAATGACGTCGACCACCTCACCCGCTTGAAGGCTGATTTCTGCAGGCTCTTGTTTCTCGTAACTGGCGACCACCACATACTGTTCCAGGAGCATGGGATCCGAAGCATCCAGACCTGGGGTTGATGGGAAAAAACATGCTGTCAGCCAGCTGCCAGCCATAGGTCCACGAGAACGACTGCTGGGCACTCGTTGTGCCATAGGCCACTTTGTCTGTAGAGCTCAGCCAATCACAATATTCACAGGGCTCAGTGCATCTTCCTGAGAGTCTAGCCATAGAGCTGCATCCCCCTCCAGCCCAACAACAAGGGCGATGGAGATGCTGAAAGTCTAGGAAAGCAATCTCTCTCCAAGAAGTGAAGGATCAAGCAGTCAAGTGCAGAATATCCATTCTGTGTTACTGAAAGGGCCTCATCCTGAGTGTCCGACAAAGCTGGGACCGGGTCAGTAGATGCAGGTAGGCACATTAACACAGTGGAAAGAGGAGCATCAGCAGTGAGAAAACAGAAGGAGCTATAGTAGTGATAGAAAAAAAAGTGAGTTAAAGCCAGCTGAGGACAGGACAGTAGAGTGGGAGAAAGAAATGGTTTTCTTGGAAAATAAACCATCTGCTAAAAAGCCTCTTTCTCCTCAGTTGGGGCCGGAGCTGGAGGAAGAGTAGGGGGTTGTGTACGCCAATCATAAGAGCCGGCACTAGAGGTCTTAAATAGAACCAGATGAAGGGGCTGGAACTGTGCTCAGAGGGATGGCCCTCCATGAAACATTAGAGCTCTGACTACAGCATGCAGACCCGCCAATGGAAATCTTCCTTTCTGTACTTCGCTAAGTTAACCATATAAACACCAGTAGTGACTTAGTTTGTTTTTTTTTATAATTTTTGCCCGTTTTAACAACTTGGTCACGTTCACTACTTAACCAAAGTTTGGTCACTCTAACCAACTACGTGGATGCCTTGTTAAGGACAGAAACATATGATTTAATTTGTGAGCACGTATATATAAAAAGCATATAATGAACGATACATTACAAACGTTTTTCATCCCACATGAATAAGGCTCCATGAACTGAAGCCTTATTTTTGAAGAATTCTCAAAACAAACATAGCTGAATGACCTAAAGCAGCTCTAACAAGCATCAGCTGGAATCCAGACATAATCACAGCTGATATTCTGTTCACACATTAACAAGAGCTTCGGCTGACCACTGAGTTCAAAGCTTCAGACAGCAGGGAGCTACTGTCTGCACACATTAGATTATATCTGTTTACACTAATACTACAACAGATGAGCAATGCACTTTTACGGTGTGTTTGAATAACAGTAAAGGATCTACAAAACCAGTAGAGATTACAATCTCTATTTATGGTCACAGGCTGCTACAGTACCTGCCATCAGTTACTGTAATGTAAAATTAAATGTGGCCTCTTGACTTATGCAATAAACAAATATTTCCAGCAAAATAATGTCACAAGAGGTGTGCCATTGTTTCTCAAAATGCAGTAAACACAGTTTCTGCAAAAGAGAAACTCATTTTATCCTGAGGATGGAAAATAAGAATAATTCAGTCCAATAGATGGAAGGTTTGAGACTTAGATAAGAATGATTGAGACAACTTGGATTTAGCTGTAATTCCTCCAAAGAGCTGATTCTGGCGACAGTCCTAACATTTCTTTCTCGGGAAAATATTTTGCAGTCAATTTGGGAACAAAATCTAAATGTCAATGAGCTCATAAATTATGAAGATGAACTCAGCAGCATTAACATCATAAATGCTAAAACTGCCAAAGAGTCTGACACTGGATTACTGTGGTTGGGCTGTGGTTTATGAAGCTTCACGTTATTTGTGCAAGACATTTTATCAAACCACAAAGTTAGGTGCTGAAACACTGCAAATAACATCTTATTTAAATTATGGGTATTTCCCTCTTGTTGTTTAAAGTATAATATGACAGCAATTGCTTTAGTTACAGCAAGGAGTGATATTTGTTTTGACACTATTCTTGGAAACAAGTAGTTGGTTTGTTTTTTTTCAACTCAGAGATAAATTAACACTCATCAGTAATAATGCTCAAACATGTTTTGCTGTAACTATTACACACTTTTTACCAGTAATAAAAAGTGAAAATTTAAAATTACTGGCAGTACTTATTGATTTTATAAGTCAGATATTTTACTTTCTTTCAGGGTAGATTTGTTGATGTGTATGTTTTCTAATACATTTTAAAAGACTGTTTTAAATATAAAACATTTTGTATGCAATATGAGAATATGAAGATGTCTAAATCATTTTCCCAGCCATAACCTTGTCTCGATTTACAGATTTGTTAGTATGCAGTAACTTTATGGAGTGCAGTTTAAATGGGCTACTTTTTACTTTTTCATGATCAGTAATCTTCCCTCTACTCAAACCACAAATATGTGGATTTATTCTGCGCCTTTGCTGACTTAGTATTAAATCTGACCTTAAAAGAAAATAAAGACCTATTGACAACATCATTTCAAATAAATCTGCTATCCTGGACATTGTCTTATCAAAAAACAAAAAGAAAACAAAACCCACCATTCAACAATATATTTTCCAGACAGATGGACATAAAACTCAACAGGTCATGATCTCATAAAACCATGATCTATGTAAAATGATGTGAATGGAGGTTTCTAAAACACACAATTAACTATTGCCGTGTGTAAACTGCAAATCTGAGACCTGAGGTGAGTGAGTAAAGACTTTTTCAGCAAAGTCAATAGGCCTGAAAACAAAAGCTAATATTTCAGCCTCATTCAGGAAATGAAATGTTTTGCAACAGCAGGAAGACGGAGCCAGAACAAGGAGAACATGTGTGAGACAAGTCTTGGACAGGATAGGTCTAATTTCAAATTAACTGTTTAAAGAGAGCTATAAAATAAATAGTATAAAATGAGCTACATAAATTACAGTGTACATCAAGGTTTCAATTAAATGCATCAGCCATGTAAAGTTACAGTTCTTAAATCAGCCAATCCCTGGGAAAAGGTGATTTCACATAGTATTCAGTGTTATAGATCAGTCATTTCCAACCAGGAAGACTTCTACAGTTGCCATGGGGTCTATGGAAACATTGTGAGTAGCACAACTAATGTGAAAAAACAGCATTTACAATTTCATTAAAAATAAATAAGTGAGCAGCTAGCTAAATGTAATTGGTAAATGGTTGAAATAGATAAAAGCAATAGATAAATGGTTTAAATGTCCAGAACCTGCCATTCCAAGTGGTAGTTGTACAAATACAAACTTGGCCAAATCCACTTTTACATTGACAGCTCAATTGTATGATACAAATAATCCAAAATATTCACTTTTATATTCAAATAAACACGTTTGGAACATAATGGTTGGTGTACCTGAGTCAATCTTATAGAGCTGTGAGGGTAAGTCTGGTAAAAAAGAAAAAAAAGAAATCTAAAATATTTATGAGGTTTGAAAATAAAAGTATTTTCTTCTTGGCTCCATCAGATATCCCTATTAGCCACTCTCTGTGTTTATATCTCTCCTCACTCAGATTTAAACATGTGCTTCCTGCTCCCACCCTTGCACTCCCAGACGTCCTAACTCCATTCAACCCCCACCCCCACTCACCCATCATCAGCTCCATCCAAAGATGACGACAGTAAAGAACTTTGCAATAATTCACCACCAAGAGGAGGAAACGTGTCTAGTCTACCCATTTATACCAAAGATTTTTTTTTTCCGAGAGATTTTTTAAGGATCAAGCATTTAGTTGATAGCATAGTTGGCACTGGGCTTTATGTCTTAGTGCCATAATTTGAACCCTGGGGTAACTTCACAAGAGCAGATCTGGGATGAGGAGTAAAATTTGGCAAAGTGCAATGCCTTTGTTTGGCTCATCAACAGCAGATGTGCAGTTGGATTAGAAAAAGGACACAGGACTGCTGTTCAATGTAGTACAGATGTACTCATGTCATTGAATCAGTATGTGGCCCTGAGGGAGAAGGGGCAGACCACAAACAAATAGTACAGAAACTTTCAGTATACGTTAAAAGGTTACCTCCAGTAACAACCTGTGTGTGCATGCATGTACTGGGGATCAGAAACTCCACAGGGTACCTTTCACTTCAGTAGTTACCTCTACATTGGTTCCTAAAAAGTCTGTAATCAGAGGCAAACTGCTAATAAAGTAAGTGGCACTTCCCCTCATCAAGGTATCCAGTAGTAAATCTGATGCCTTTAACACTTAACTAGTGTGAAGCAAAAGCAAGTGCATCAAAGAACAATGTAATGTATCTTATAAATGGCCCTATACAAAAATTACAAATGAAAAAATAAACATGTCCGATGCAATTCATTACAGAACATTTTCTGTCTTAAATATATACAATGTTTTGAGAAAAAAAGCTCTGCCTCCTAGGACAAATGGTCACTTATCAGAAACAGAGAGGCCTGTATTGGATCTGCTCTCTGCTGGAGGGGGTGGAGCTGAGCAGAGCAGAGTTAAGTTGTAACTTGGGGGAGAAAAAACATCTATATACTGATGTTAAAGCTGTTTTAATGAAATGAACAGTGATATCTACGACTTTTAATAATAAAAACAAAATGCAGCATTTGATTAAAACCTGGTTTATCCCTCAAAATTAATCTTTCGGCTACTGTGAGACTCATTGTGCATGGTTGTAGAAAAGTGGGGCTGTTTTTTGAGAAAGGAGCTGCTAAAACAGCATGCGGCTGTTAAAGAAATTTGGAAGTGCTCACTTGCCTTGATGATTTCCGATGCCAGTTTAAATCTTATCCATCTGCAAATACAAACAAACACACAGACCTCTTGACCCACCCCGCCATCTAACTCATGAAACATTAACCCTTTTCCTCCCAACAAGCATGCACATTCCCACATATAGTATGTTAGCACCCACATAGACACATCCGTGTATGTATGCGCACACACACACACACACACACACACACACACACACACACACACACACACACACACACACACACACACACACACACACACACACACACACACTATAGGCCCCCAGAGACCCCCAGCTCACGTAAAGACAGCAGGTCTGCACACATAAACACACTCCCTCAGTCTGTGCGCAACACTGAAATGGTTTCCACTTGCCACGTAAACCTCCTCTCCAGCTGCTTTTCAAATGCACTACACCCCTAAGCGCTATGTTTCTTCTTCTCTCCGACTCTCCAAATTTCTGTCTTCTGCTCATCTCACTTTCTGTTTGAATAAAGGTTATCATTGATGATTTAAAGATGATCTGAATCTCTTGAACCTCAACATCATAAAAAGTAAGCAGCAGTTGATCCTCAAATCTGAGTGAATTTGATTAAGATTCTTTTCTTTTACCTATGTAACAGTTCCTTTCCTTTGTATGGATAAGGTTATACGTATTTCATCACCATGGTATCTTGTCAAAGGATGTTTCCTTTAGGGTTTTGGTTATAGCAGCTTGTGTTTTCATCGGCCCCAGTTATCTGACAGTGATTTATGCTGACGGGCCGGTATCGGCAGTCAATCCTGACAACTCCATTATTTGTTAGACAGAAGATTATATGTCTTTCTTTGAACCCTATGTTGATAGTGGCCTGGCTATGATGTTGAGTCAATAATGCAGAGTGCTTCAGCTTTATACTGTGGTAAGTTGCAGTTGGAGGACAATAAATAATATATGGCCAGAATCTAACTGAAAAGATATAACGATGAAATCCCTAAATATATAACACAATTCCCTTTTAAATTACTTTTTTCCCCACTGGACTCCATCACCTACTTTCACTCTTACAGAAAAAGAGAAATCAATAATGAAGGTTACTAAAGACAATGAAAAGTTAGATGAGATAAGATAGAACTGTATTTATCCAGAGTGAAATTGTTAAAGACAACAAAGTATAATATGAGAACAGTGAGTGTGTAAACCTAAGGCGTTCCTCTGATTTATTTTATTTGTCAGGTAAACAGAGTTCCTAGTAACATCTAACCGCTCGCAGTTTTGTGGCTACATTCTCCTGTTTAGGGGCAGGGGCTCTGTAAACTCTTATGGGAGACCTGCACCATGTAATTATGGAAACCATAAGCTGCAGCTACAGCACAAATTCACCACAGACTCTCTGCACTTTATCTGCTGTCCTGCTTTAAAAGTGGAAGATCAATCTTTCAGCTGCATTAACCACTAATGTCCAGCATGGGGACTATGTTGAAGGTTTAGAGATCAAGTATGGAGGGGCGCGTAAAGTATGTGCTCCATGTTGACTGTGAATAGTAAATCATCTGGAGAACCAGACAAAGTGTGTTATTATTGTTTTCAGTAGTCCATATAATGACGTATTGTAAGCATAATACATGTACATCTTAGAAATTACATAGCAGATAACATATTTACTATCAAACAATAAAACAGCTAAAACTGTGTATGCAAGCATTAGACACTATATGACAAACTTTCCAGGAAGCCGATATAAATGGAACTGGAAACCAATCTCACACATACACACACACACACACACACACACACACACACACACACACACACACACACACACACACACACACACAGCTGTAATAAGACAATTTTTCCATTTCGCTATGTAGCTGGTATTCACTGTTACGTAAAGCCTCAATACCATGGAACATATAATGAAATTAGGTTGGGGTCTTATTACAGTTAGTGGCAACTGTGCCACAGCTTTTCCTAAGAGCGCATTGCCCACACAAAAATGAACTTACAGGTCATTTACTGAGACTTTCAATGCCCAGCTATGTCATACGTAACTGTGGCAGATTTCAGGAAGGATAGCCACAGCAACTTTGCATCTGATTACAGAGCAAGCATGTAATTTAGTAATGTAAGTGGGTATTCTGAGACATGCAGTGAACACGCACAAATACACAACATTTGAACAGCTGTTCACTGAACCCCTATCATGCTTTTCCTGCTGCCTCCTACGCCTGTATCCCCATGCTCAGATGAGTCAGTCTTTCTGTCTTCCTTGCACTCTCTCACATACAAACATAAAGCCGGTTGTCAACCCTGGCAGAACAAACTTACAGAGAACAGAGAGGAGGTCTCTCACAGTAACATTGTTTCATCACAATACAGTCAAGTCAAGATGTGTGTTTGAAGTACTCTTTGAAAGAAAACTCCACCGTTTTGGCAATGCACTCCTATAACAATGTTAATGAAAACAGAATCAAAATCTATCCAGCTGTACCAGAGATGTCCTTTTTTTCATCCAAACTAGGCTGCTACTAACAACTATATTAATTATCAATTCATCTTCCCAATATTTCTTGATTGTTTAGTTTATTAAATATCTTGAGTAAAAAAATTATTTCTCAATTGAGTGTGATGTCTTAAAATTCTCCAATACCAAAAGATATTAAATTTACTGTAATATGTGATGAGAAAGCAACAAATCCTCTCATTTGAAAAGCTAAAACCAGAGAGTATTTGCCCTTTTAGTTGAAAAATAACTGGACCATCAATATAGTTGCAGATTACTTTCTGTTGTAGATTAATCAACTAAATGTTTCAGCTATATCCTAAACATTCTTCCTCCTTGTCAAAACCTGGTGCTTACATTACCCATAATGCAACTTGACCACTGGACTACAGATGCCCCTTCAGATATTTTTCATTTTCAAACTTGTAGTCATAATCACAATATCAGTCAAGTAAGCAATACATCCAATGAAGACACATTACAAATGGATGTAGCATAAAATAACTAACACAGGGGAAAAAGATTTCCGATCCTTACCTGATTTACGTTTGCCGGAGAATCCAAAGTCTCTGGAAAGGAAGCAACAACAGAGGAGCATGGTCAGTATGAGTGTGTGTGCGAGAGAGATCAGAGCATTAATACGACTTAGTCAATCCAGTTACAGGTTACAGCTGAATCTCTGCGTGGGACCAACCAAACGCAGTTGGCACACAATTACCAGCCAAACCCTTGTTGAGAATGCATGTAGAACTTGACCCACTACGAGAGGGAGGGAGACAGGGTGGGACACAACATGGGTGTGTGTGGAGGACTACAGTAAGTGTGTCAAAGACAGAAAATGATAAAGATATTTTAACCAATATACTGCCGTGCATGTATGTATCTCTTCAAATGGCAGACATGGTGCGTTTTGAACAGAACAGCATTTATTTACTTGACAAAGTATCATATCCCCTTGATAAGTCCCATTCATGTTTAGATGTGAAAGCATCTTTCTGTTCTAAAGCCTGGGCTGTACCAAAACACTTAAAGGATGAGCATTAGTGTCAATGAACTTGCTCTGTGCTTTTACGCTCATCAGGGTCACCGTAGTCTCGACGTTCCACTTCCGGGGTTGCCCCGTTGCCACTGGAAAATCCGCCAGATTTCACTCATTTAGGCCGGATATCTGTCGCCTTGGGCTTTCTTTGTGTTAGCATTTTAAACTCCGGTGCATTTACGAGGACTATGGTTAACCTTTTGTCAGATCTCTGCAGGGTAAATCCAGAAAGCTAGCTAGACTATCTATTACTATTATGTTGCTCAACTAAAAAAAACTTTTAAACTTACACATGTTCCACCAAAACAAGTTCCTTCCAAGCCTATTTTGCAGCAGCACAGCAGCTTTTCTCCGGTGCACTGCCCAAGATGATTGTGACTAGTTTAAAGAAATGCCAATGAACCAAAGCACTTTTTACTCCTATCCCGAATGTTATGTGGACTAGCAAGACTCTCTTCCAGCGCGCTTTGGAGGAGTGTTTGGCAAAGTAAGACTAGGGTCACAGAGAACCAATTTGCAGCTGACTGCGTGCACATTTAGCTCCTTCTTCTTTTCTTTTGCGTAATTGTCACTGTTGTTGGACTATTCAGCCAGAGAAAATATGAAGCAATTATTTTATTTTGAGTTTTGACAGAAATTAATCATTTAGAAGCAAATAAAACAAATGATGGCATGATGAGCAAATGATCTATACATTTAAATGCATTCATTAAAGTGTTTGTCAGTTTAATTTGAAAGTTCATGCTTAATATACTGTAATGCAAGTACACAATGGATGATATGTCACATAATTACTTAATCCAGTTTAACAAGAATTTGTCATACAATGGAAATGCATAAACATTTCAAAACAGACCAACATTTCTGAATCTGGGTCTGTATGTACAGTATGTGTGTGGTTTAAAGCTTGCTGTAGATTTTAGGAGGTGCTGGCTGACTGACTGCATGTCCTCGTTTAGTTAAGTGAGCTGCAGTGAGAGCCCACTGAGGAGAAGCTGAGATTTGACGCAGATGGGAACAGACACCTGGCTCTCAGGAGAGGCCGGGAGCCGGACTGGAGCCATGGCCAGTTATGGATAGGAGTACATGTTTGGATAAACCTTGTCCAACATTTGTCAGGTTACAGCTTGCTCGTCAACTCTCTGTGTTTCATTATTACCAGTTAAGAAATGTAGAATTGTAACTATTTTGCTATTTATTTTTTAAAGATTATTTTTTGGGGCTTTTCCCTTTTTTATAGTGACAGTGGATACACATGAAAGGATACACATGAGAGATTGGGGGGATGACACGCAGCAAAGGGCCGCAGATCAGATTCTAACCCAGGCCGCTGCAGGACTCAGCCAACATGGGGCAAACGCTCTCACTGGGTGAGCTAGAGGCCGTCCCACCAGTGCTGTTTCTGAAGTAGATTATACTGTGCTACAAAAGAAGCTGTTTCATACTTACAACAAAAATGTAAAATAACATTGAAACCGTTCGTCAGTGTATGGCGAGCATCATAAAAGGATTACCACTTGTTCAAGCTAAGCAGCACTTCTTGCTTAATCCAAAACATTTTTTTTACCAGTAACTGTATTCCTCTTTTCCATAACATACAGTCATTTTTGGCACAACGTTTCTCTGTTTCCAGATGCATGAACAAGTATGAGTAATGAGATATTTCCAATCACACATGTAACAGCTTACAGCTCAACTCAGCTTCATTATGTACTTAATTTTGAAATAAAACAGCCAATTAAACTGAATTGTGGTACAATAAAAAAAAGTTTATATTGGATCTTCAAGTAATGCTACGGATATGAATTTCATAACATTCTATATAATGGGCATAAAACACAATAATGTTAAAGATGAATGCAGCCAACATACAGTAAATAGGTTTGTAGTTTATAAAAAAAAATAAGCCTAGACTAAGCACATGATGCAGAACACATCACGGAGACGTCTTTGAACTCAACGCACACATATACGCTCTGAATAGTTCACTGATCCTTATCAGGACAAAAAAGCTAGCAGGGTGAGTGGTATTTCTTTGAAGAAATTAATGTATGCATGGTAAAGGTTTTAGATAATGTTTACATCAAGGTAGCGTGTGAGACAAATTAATTGTAATGCATGTTAAACATTTCTGAAGTATTTCATGACGTGTTTATTTTGTCAAAATGGTGGCAGGGTGGAGATGAAACTGAGGAAAGCATTATACTGTTGAGGGTTGGGGAGAAATGATGAGGATAAAGTGGATGCTTGACCTGCCCTGCTAGCTTGTGACCCTTAACACAGAGCTGGAATAATATTCTTCCCAGGAGGACACTGAGCACACAACTCTTTCCGCCTACCCGTAAAATCTAATAAAAAGGTAAGGGGAGTGAAAATATGTCCAAACAATATTAAATGCTTAAAACATTGCAGCAATGTTTTTTAAGATTACATTTTAACCTTTAGTTAACCAATAGACAGTAAAGGCAGTTGAGAGATACAGTATTGGTTTCATTATGTACACGCCCATGCCAGGAGATACAGTACATGCATGGGCTGAACATGTCATTAAAAATCCAAGCCCGTGAGAGTCCATCCTCAGCTTGAGTTGAGAATAACCATCTGTTTGCACATAACTGCAGCTCACTCTTTGTAGGTGGGCCGATTAGAAATGGAATGTATGAGACTGAGACATTAGTCCTTTGCTCACATTTCTCAGCCAAGCCAAAGGACCGAAGTGTCTGCCCTTTTTCAAGTCTACATTACACAGACACTCCTGCCTGACCTGAGATTAACCTCTACAGGACTGACCTCCAGCTCAGGGGTCAATAGGTTGATGAAATCATTGTGATTATGATCAGAGGTCTGATCTGCAAACAAAAAGGGTATAGTAGGTGATTGTTATGTGTATATCCTTAAGAAAGGCAATAATGCTGCTTATTCAAATCCTGACAAAAGCACACACAAGCACACTAAATTCATGCAAATAGGCCCAAATCTCCAGCAATGCCTGGTTACACAGTGACATTATTCTAAAAGAATGTTAGTTCGACCACATATCAAGCACTAATAACTTCCCTTGCTGTGAAAGACTAATGTAAAATTAAGCTATAGGCTTTAAAGAAAATACTTTAAAACAGCAGTTATTGTCACTTATGTCACATATAAATCACATGTTGACAAATTTACAACGAGGGAACTCACGTCTCATTAGGTGACAAAAAAATGGTTGACACAAGGTGAATCATTATATTGTAGGGTAAAAGACTAGGTTTTTGCAATACTCAAAGTTGGGGTTATAGCGGTTAAAAATCACGGCTACAGTAAATTGCCATAAAAAAATTATAATTGCCTTAACCTAAATGAGTTTGGAGTTTCAATATGACACTGAAATTAACAAAAATAAAATTTAATTATTTAATTATACAATTAAGAAAATCCTCCATTGCACGCATTAGTGTAACATCATCTACTTTAGGCTTTCATATTAGCCTGTCTAATAGCACCATGACTGTCACATCCCCTTGACTGCCAATGATGACATCTTACAAACGCGTACTTCTTCATGTCCAGACGCCCCTCATCAGGCTGAAATGATTACATTTACAAGTTTGTGAAGTTAAGAGAGTTTGACACCCGTACGATCATACCTCAGAGTAAGAGAGATTTAAGCTAACAATACAAAACCACTCTCCCATGAGGTCCAATTCCCATGAATTGACTGGATGTAAGCACAGGAAGTAGAGTCCAGGAAGTACTGATGTTTTCAGTTTATTTCAGAGAGGATCATTTTCCTCTGTGGGTCGAGGTCTTAACCTTAATTTTTTTTTTGCATGCTGAATCAGTATACTCGTCGCGGTGTCCCATATGCTCAGACTCTCATGTCTAGACGTAGAGTTTGAGTCTTTTAGACTACAGTACAACTGTACAAAATGTCTATTTCAGAGCAACAAGAAGTTTAAGAAACAATGCAAGAGCTAAAATTCATGGGAAGAGGTCCTTTAACAGGTCTACAAAATATAAACAGATGATGGATATAAACATTTGTTTACTGGAATTATTCATAATTATGGGATTGCCCTTGACCAAGATGCGGGCCTCAGAACTACAGATGGTCTACATGCAGAGTACCTAATGCAAAGGACGAATTTCCCCAAAGGGAATAATAAAGTGCAACTTATTATACTCATTATATTACCATTCTAAAAATATAGTACAAAGCAAAGTCACATTGCAGATAGGGCAGTAAAATATATTTTGCAGCAAGCAAAAACATGGGCTGGCATTGACGGCTAGTATTTTCTCAGCAAAACACCTTAAAGGAAACTGATGCCAAAATTTTAAGCAAAGTTACCTTACCTTGTTGCAAACGACACAAATGCCCAATTTCAAAAACTAATTTCGCAGTGTTGAAAGAAGGATTGATGACTAAAACTTTGTATTTTAATTTTATTTCTGGCCAGTGGCCTTCGTTATCATAAAAGGAAATCTAAACTCTATAATTAAATATTCTCTGCCTGTACTCTCGTAAACAGTAACTTGAGGTGCCAATCAGAGCCCCAGGATGTAAGATGATTTGTATGACTATGAATAACATGTTTCTATTATCCAATTGTATTATAATGTCGGTTTTTCTTAATTTGTCACCAAATTTCTCCAAACGCTCCTCTTGTGAAATATTCTATAGCTTTCAGCCTTTGGGCCTCTGAAACTACCTTAAGAGAGGACATCCTTATTTGAATAAACTGTTCATTACTGCTCATGCAAATGCAGTCAAGTGACTGGAAATAAGCATCACTTGCATCAAAAAGATTTAAAACCCCTCACTGCAACAATAGTCTAAATTATTTAAGCATTTCAGTTGTAGACTTAAAACAATCAGGTGTCTGAGAAATATGTAGTTAGCCACGTTTCTACACTTAATGGATGACAAGAAAAGACATGTTTAAGCCGATTTTACTTCCCTCTGGCTAACAACTTTCCACATGGGTAAAAGCTGTACCATTTTAGATACAGTTCCTTCTTGTAAAGTTCACAAAGCCACACAATGTTACATTTATTTATCAGTATAAATCGCGCACACACACACACACACACACACACACACACACACACACACACACACACACACACACGTCAAGAGAAACATCTTAGTTCTTTAGGCCTATTGCATGGCTCCCTCTTGTGATGGAGCAACATCACATCTATTTATTTTAGATAATTTATATCTGTGCAGTGACATCTTTTGAACATTAGGTGGCAGTAGCAGATGAGGGCTGGACAAATATGTCATGGCACATATCAGAAATACTAGTAAAATATACCTGAATCTTGTTTCATGGTGGAAATAATGTCACCAATATGACTGCCCTTAAAATTAATACAATTAATTGTAATAGAGATACATTGGAATGATAGGATAAATGTAACTGCTTTTAACAGCCTGTTCTAATCATGTTCCAGTGACTGGGACAGCTGAACAAAAATCATTATCACCTGAGCAAAAAAGCTCTTATTCTTTATTCTATTTCAAATTATTTCCATGAATATAATTCCTTATTTTGCCCAAAATGTGATAAAATTGCTCTCCAATTCACTTCAACTTTTTGGTTGTAATGTAAATAGTTGTTTACCCAACACATAACAGTTTGACAATAAATGTTCCTTCACAGTACCTCACACATTGTAATTTTCACAAGATTACCTTTGTTGTGATATTGATAACTTGTGAAACAAAAGATCAACACTTTAATTTGCTCCAGATTCCCCAGTGGTAAACTAAGCACTTGGGTGGCATGGCTTTTAGACCTCAATGTCTCAATTTAAGTTAAGATCATCCAACACTGGAGGAGGATATTGCTTTGAAGTGGAATTAACGTGAATGGACTGTGGGGGTTAGAGGTGGTAGGTCTGGTGGTAGTGGAGAGACCAGTGTGTTATGTACAAACAACATTTGATGAGTTTAACATATTTTAGTGAGAAAGAATACTATCCCAGACTTACTTAAATTAGGCATTAAGAATATAATTTAAACAAAAACTATTCTAGCAGTCAGTCTGTAAATACTCCCGCTCTGACTTTGAAGTGAGTATGACAAATGACTACCTTGAGAGCCTTATCTGTTCTGAGACTTGAACTCAACTGCACTCTCATGACACCACTGATCCTTTCGCATTTGTTATGGGGATCAGGTGTCACCTCTCAGAAATCATTATTAATAAAACACAGTGCCTCTCAACCAACATTAATCAATCATCTCTGAGACACAGCAAAAGCCTCTGGATCAAGATGGGTCAGTGTGGGGGAAAGGCATCTGTCCCAGCTGCTGGGCCACACACAGTTGGCTCCTGTTGTAGCCAGTGTTTACAACCCACCAGTTCATATAACAGAGATAATGCTAATGCTCAAGGAAAGCGTATGATTTCTAAAGTTTGCAATGAGTGTTACTCACTCCGTGGGAGGGTTGAGGTCATCCGACTTGGTCTCGAAGAACTTGAGGACCTCCTCACTTTGGGAAAGGTGGGAGGGAAGCTTCATCAGAGCCTGTGGGCAAGAAGGGAGGGAGAAAGGTACTGGATGTGACAAAGAACAAATTAAAAAGATTGCAGGTGTTGTTAAAAGTGCTGGAGTGTGGATTTGGAATTACAATGAGTAACCAGCTCATAACACTTAGTCATTGCACAGTCAGTCAGATGAGAAGACCAAGCGGAGATGTGGAGGGTGTGGAGGGGAAGGAACAAGGCTCTGAGCACAGAGTGAGGGTTAAAAAAAGAAAAACACAGAGGGGATATAGTATAACAACTGCTGTCTCAGCTGCATGGACATTCAAAATGAGATACTTCAGCCTATTGCACTTGAATCAGAAAACACATGATGTAAGTAACAAAATATAAAAAGAAATCTTTAAGCTTCTTGCTTTTACAGCAAATCATGCTTAGTTCTTCTAAATGAAAACTGCTGCCACACTTTGCAACGCACCTGCCCCAAATTCCCATCTCTGACCTAATGAATATAAGAGGGTCAGGAAGCCATCTGCACTTACAATGACACTTTAAATCTGCTGATTCATTCTTATTCTTTGTATTCCGGTTTACCCCTGTGTGCATTTCCCTCGTTTCCTTTATAGGCTGCCTATTTACATTGGTGACAGGAAATGACCAGTGCAGATAGAGCCAGTGTTTTCCTGTTAAGGCTGGTGGGGTAGATAAATGTTCAGGCCTGTCTTGAAAATGCTCTGGCATTGGTACAGGGAGTAGAGCAATTACATAGATAAAGTGCTCTTCCAAACAACACATACACCAAACATGAGTAGTCAACATTTACTTTCCAAGAAGATGTATTGTGTTAACAGCAGACAAAGTGATACTATGCACTTAAAGAGGACATTATGAGACATACGGCCTTTGTCTTACTTTGCAGTAATTATCCAGGTGTTTCAGCCTTTTGATGGCTACATCTCTTATGTGACTTCGGCGAAATAAGACTTTACCTGTGGAAAAACAGCACCGTCAGTTGTACATACATCTATCAAAGAGTATTCATTAAAAGTTTTGCTATTTGTAATGCATTTCTAAAAACACCAACATGTCATAGGAGATCCGTCCCCAGCCAAGTGGATTCAGATGATTATTGTGCTAAATAGCAAATGTGGGAATTATTCATTGATGGGCATCATTAATGGAAGCAATAAGGCCCCATCCTCTCTTATATATGTGTATATAGTATGTGTATGTATTATATGGATATTTATATAGGTATGTATTGTATTGCAATTCTAGATGTACTGTAGATTTGGGTGGAAAACTTAAAATTATGAAATTGCAAGAAAATAGCAGAATTTAATACAGCTTCTTGTGACATTAGATGACACAGCGGGTGTATATTTACCCAATGATCAATTCATATTCAAATTCACCATTTGAATTCCAGCAGTAAGAATATAGTATTTGCTTTCATTTGACGGACATGACATAATAATAAAAAAAGTAGCATACACTGAATACGTGATTTAAACATTTAATGATACAAGTGGCCAAGATGGCTCAGTTGGTAGAGAAGGCACACATATACTTAGAGGTTTATGCCTTGACGCAAAGGTTTATGGTTCGAGTACGACCTGTGAAAATTCCTTGCATGTCTTTCCCCCCCTTTCTTACCTATCCTGTACATTAAAGGTGGAAAGGCCCCAAAAAATAATCTTTAAAAAAACATTTAATAATGCAAGGTTGACTCTAAAAACAGAAGAACCCCAAAGAGTCTTCTAATCCATTAATAGAGAGCAGTTGTTAAATAGTTACTAATCCTCACTTTATAACTCCTAGGAGACTGACTGCTTATAACACGGTCTACATGCATGAAGCCCCACTGTTTATTGTGTGTAAGGGATTACAGTTCAGCACAGAACAGAAAGATCAAAACAGCACTGGTCAGACTTGAGCAGTACAGCTTGTCTAACAAAGGATCTCTTCACTGCTCTCCTCTGCTCTGGCCCACAACGAGTTTATCAGATTAGACAAATCCCTCTTTGCTATCCTCCTACTGCCATGGCAGACCACAAATTGATTTAGCTTGGGTGGAGTATGGCAGTTAATACAACAATGCAATGTGGTGGGCCGTTCTATGGAGTATGTAGGAGTGCTAACAAACAGAGGTTGTACATGAAAATGTCAGAAGGCTTTTCTTTTGTTTAAATACTGTGTTGTGCATGTTGTAATGCATTGTGTTTATCACCTGGCAAAAAGGGAATAATCCTCTTTTTGGGGTCCTTCTGTCCTCCTTCAATTGGGAATTTGTCGAGGATTCGCATCTGCAAATGTGAGTAAGAAAGTATAGTGTGTCACAAACATGAGTGCAGCAAAACATGCCTTTTGGATAACAAAAAAAATGACACGTGACGATGTAAATGGCAAGCAATAATTATCTTTATTGCTTACCGTTTGATGGCTAAACCACAAACAGGAACAGTTGACCTTTTTGTCACGGTACATGAGGTCACCATCTGGTGTAATTACATATTGTCTGAAAAGCTACTGTCGTGAAAATACACAACAGTTTCACTTTGATCTCTAGGGCAGAAGCCAAGGTTACGTCCCCAACATTTATCTGAAAAAAGCAAGTTCAACTTTAGGAGCTTAAAAAGCCACAAGAGGAGTTAATGAACACTTTGATGTTAACACTTTATACATCAGATCATTTTTAGGATCCATCTATTGAGAGATAAAGGGTCAAAAAGACAGTATACAGATACAAAGCATGCTGTGTTAAGTCGTTAATGACAGCTTACAACTATTTCCTTCTATGTGTAGCAGTTTGTAACTGTCTGAGCATGTGTCTACTGGGATATACATGTGTGTAAAAAACATGCATTGCAAATGTGTTAAGTATGTATACCATAAACACACATATGAGAGCATCCTACAGTAAGGGAAGCTCAATATCCAGATGCAGCCCTGCTTTTGTCTGTTCTGCTTTGCCTTGTTCCAGATGTGCTCTGTTAAACAGCAAAAACTGAGCGTCAAGCTAAAGCATGCTCAACTGGGAGGAGGAGACCGGGAGACTAGTCTTGGCCAAGAAGAACCAGGTGGACAAACAGAATCAAGCTTAAACTGCAAAGTGGGATCCACCACGTCTGGGCCTGCAGAAGTTGTTTGTAGGACTTCTCCAGTAAGAGGTGGTTTGGTTTCTCTTCTTGTGGTTTTTTCCTTTTTTGCAGTCATCTGCTGTCTTTGCTGAATCCTTAAGTTTCTCACAGGGCATGGCATTTCCCCCTCCTCCAAAATATAAACAGCTAACAAAAAATGGTTTCTTTTGAAGAGGCCAGCCATCATTATTGTGTTTTAGGGGCAAAGTAAAAGGGCTGAGTATAAAGAACAGCTCCGGTTGACCACACCTGCACACAAACACGTCATGGTAAGATTTCTGATTATACCAGAGTTTTATGCTCCTAAAACTGAAAAGGCAAGACATCAAATGTGCCTTTAAGATACAAGGCAATAATACAATTTCACAGTAAGGGCTTCAATTTCCATTTTTGTTTTTCTAACAATGCACTGGCAACTGTATTGTTTGTCTGACACACCAAGCTGCACACTCATCATGTTATCAGCCTCCCAGTTGGATGCAGCCGTATACTCCCTCTAAGATGGAATTGTTCACTCAACACCTTCAGAAACCACCTTGGCTGACAGAGAGGCGTCTCATCCAGAAGCGATGATGACATAACCCCTTGGGGACCTGCCTGGATACAATCACAGCTGTACAGGACAGGTGTGAAAGCCGCTTCTATGGCAACAGCCAGACAACTTGGAACAAAACTCTAAAAGGAAAACATTTCTCGCATTTCAGGGACTTGGCCCTGAGATGTTCTATTTACTTTATATTGCTTTCGTTAACTTCAGTGTATTAAGCTGCAGTGTCCGTTAAGTGTTCCCATTGGGGAAATTAACCATCTAGCAACAGGTGCTATGATGAGATCACATTTCCCAGTCTCTTTTTTCCCACTTGATAATCATTGCTGCTAATAAATGCCAGAGAAAAAAAGCACAGTTAACAGTCAATCATCTCTATTTTGGCATCATGACGTTATGGACATGAATTATGGTGATATGAGGAACCCAAACATGTTCTGAACACTATTATATCCTGTTTAAGCATTTAAACTGAATTGCACTCACAGGAGTGGAGCAGGAAGAACAAACAAAGAGACACTGCATTGTGCAGCAGACAAAGAAACTGTTCTGAGAGGAATTATAGACGGGGCGAGTTTGGAGGAATGTTTGAGTGGGAAAACAATCTGATTCCTTCTCTGGGCTGTGTTTTGACATCTACTTGACAGATGTTGACTGCAGAAAAATCATGATGCAACAGCTCTCTTGGTCAGAATCTGTCTCATATTTTTCACGCATGTTGTTACAAAAGCTGCATTGTTATCATTATCAGAAACAAGTGATATAAACTCACATTGTATGCCTCATCTGGTAATAAAATGCTGCAGGTTTTGACAAAGAAGAAGAAAGCATGTAATAAAAATATGACTGGTATCTCTGGTTCCGCTGCATTAATTTGTATACTTAAAATTGATCATGAGTCTGACAGCATTTTGCCGAAGGAATGAAATGCTAAATAATTTATAGCCAATAATTTTCAGCCATTAGTTCATCTTCCCTCATATTCCTGCAGAGTTGTCCAGGTTTGACAACAGTTTTTGAGAAAAATAATTGTGTTCCATCTTGTGTCAGCAATGTAGGCCAGACAAATTATAATATAGACAGACTAGAGTTGAACCTAGTCCAACTCCTCAATCCAAAAATAATGACAACTAAGGGATTTTTGGAGAAGTTTCTGTCCAAAAGGAAACCAGGCCAACTTGCACACTCCACAATCCCTCTGAGGAAAGCTGTGACCCATGTGCTCTGTCCGCTGTGTGTGGGCGGGGGACCTTACTCTTTCTCTTTGACGGTAAACTCTGTTTGACACACTGAGCAATTATGCTCACGTCAAACAGACGCAAATCAAAAACAGTTCCCTTTGACACCAGAAACAGCTTTTTTTTTTTTTTAAATCCAGGCTCAGCAGTATACAGCAAGAAATCACTGTCTTTAAAACTAGGAATCTGTGTGCTTATCTCTGTACATGCATCACAAGGACTTCACTTTAGATCAGCAGAAATGGAAAAAAGCAAAGGAATCAGGTAAAAAGGAGATCCTGATAATTTATGATAATTGCTTCCCAGAAGAGCGGTTATGAGCTATGTTTAGTGCACTGGAGAGGCTTAAAACATTAGCACAGAGTGCATTTGTGGAGATCCATTTGGTAAGGAAAACGGATACTTCATCTATAACATCCAAACAACAAAGCAAGGGGTTTACATGACAAGCTGGACAGTGCTGATGTTGGACATAATATGAATAATAGGCCACTGCTTAAAAGGCGTTTCTTGTTCTGTGACCTTACTTAGCTTTTCTGAATGAATGGTTATCTGATGAGATCATGGTCACATTTGTGAGGCCAAGGGTGTCAAATGCATTTTTTTCTCTGTCCGCTTCTAGCAAACATAAACCATGCAATTGTGCTACACAGACAGAGTTGTGCAGAGTTGGAGGAAGATTGTAGGTGTCAGTTGGCAGACACAAAAACAAAAACTCAATTTCTGCCAGGACAAAAGACAACTATTTTAACACAGGCGGTATACAAGTGAAACTATATGTAGACTCGACATTATTGAAATCTTAAGGAGACATGCAGCAGTTAAATATAGCTGGCTTATCTAAACTTCCAAGGATTAGCATTTTCCTTTCAGTCTTTCAATGCAAGCCTCCAAAACTGTTACCCAAACCTTTACCTGACCACAACTACTACCAGACCTATACTACCTCCTTCTGTAGGAATCTTAAAAGTATTTAATAATTGTGGAATTATTTTAAATACCTATTGACATACATTTTACTAAGTAGTGAGACGATGCTTTCATCTTCTTTTACATCTGCTCAATCCAACACTTATGAAAGACTGTCTGCAACTTCTAGTGTGCTTCA
Organism: Percina caprodes; assembly: GCA_013375575.1. Lineage (NCBI taxonomy): Eukaryota > Metazoa > Chordata > Actinopteri > Perciformes > Percidae > Percina > Percina caprodes. The sequence goes on along the minus strand of JABXJD010000110.1, from coordinate 168,031 downwards.
CTCTAGACACTTCATCTTTCACCTATATAACTATGTTCATACAACGACAACTAAAACACACTATCCCCACCCAATTTTGTATGGACAGCTGCGGACTGTTGTTCTTCACGGATTACATTGGTCTGACAAACACACCCCGGCAGCAGGGATCTATGGACAAGACTAATGTTTACAGAGACAGTAGAGAAGCTCTGCTTCCATCAAACAGACCAGGGAAGAATTTTCCTGGCTATTAGCAAGAGACCAGAGAACAAAGGGTTTCCTCTGCTGCCTCCAATACAGACAGCCCACCAGAGCCACAACTTTGGAGAGTGCAGTCTGACAGAGAGGGCTCTTAGAGAACAGCGAGAGACAGTCTTTTACAAGAAAAATGCTTGATAAGGTATGCAATGATATACGTTTTAACCCTTCACATTGTCAATTTTAATCTTTCTAATAAACAAACAATATACTGTGTAGATATTGCAGCCCTGTGTGGTTAAAAATGTAAACTTGAATCACCATTAGAAAATGCAGAAATTTCACTCGAGGCTACTGGATCCCCAAAAAACAGCTAAGGCATAACTTTGCTCCATGCTGTACGCTGACTGAGGTCATGTTTTCTTCCTGCATCTGCTGACTGGATTTCCCCTATTTTCCTTTTTCCAAGCCGGATCCAATAGTCCTAAATGAGACCTTTCACAGAGCATACCGCCTCCAAGCAGCTGAACAGAAACACTCGGCAAAAGGTCAAAAACTGACCTCACAGAGTTTAATATGAAGAAGACATATCCAGGCCATTTATAACACACAATTCAAACATGTATTAAGTGAGAGTGGAGGTGTTTGTTAATTTACCAGTATAACATACCTGTAGGTCAAAGAACTTGCTGTATCTTCTGTAGATGACATGGGAAGTGGAGTCTGAGTAAGTGACGTTGATGAGGTACACCTAGTGAGAGATGCACATACGAAAGAGGCCCATTAGGAGCAAAGTCACTTTGTCAAACGCACCACGGCAACACTTTAGCTTGCTTTGTCCTAATGACACAAAGTGCATCCCCTCCTTAGTTAACTTCTCGAGGTCGTCAAAGGTCAAATAAACTCATTAAGTTTGTCTGTTTCCTCACAAATTGGAAAATCATCAGGGGTCAATGAAAGGGCCAAAAGATTTCAAGTATTATGTCATTAAAACCATTCATAATGAATGACGTGTGGTTTTGAAACAGCTGTGACTCTGGTTTCAGTTGTTTTAAAATATTTAACAAGTTCAATTATCAATTTTCCTAATCATTCTGCAGTGCTGAAAACAAAAAGCTATGAGGCTGTCATTTCTAGTCTGCAAACTTGTGCATATACTACTACTACTACTACTACTACTACTACTACTACTAACAACTTTGCATTTTGCTTTTACAATATCCACCTGGTCCACAGTCTGATGAAACAAATGATGATCCCATTATGTCAACAACTTCCAGTACTTATATCTATCACCAGGAATAACAAAGAAGACATGTTTACTCATACAGAAGCTGAAATGGGAATATCATTTCCTTGGCAGTCATTTACAGAACAAAACACTGTTGCCGGCCTTTTTCCCAAAATAAATTCTCTATTTGCCTCAACAACAAAGGGCCCACAAACAATTGTGCACGCCCTGAGGTTTGGAAACAGATGGCTGCACCTAATGCATTCCCATCTAAGCGCATGGCACAGAGTGTTTACAAAAGCAGCGTTTTCACATATGTTGGTAATCTACAAGGACATCAGTTACTAGTTTGAAAAGCAGTCTTCAGTCTGCACAGTTTATTACCAAAAGAGTGTTCTGCGAGGCGGGACGAACTCTTCAGCAGCTCGCTAATTAGATACAGACGGCATGACCAAACACACTGAATTTAGGCAACAGCATGGCTTAAAGCTAGGTTGTGTGAGGTCAAGATACATCCCAAAAGAACCATGAATAATGAAATGTAATATAATTCATACTATAGAAAACAATCTGAGATTAACTGAGTTAATCAACTGAATATGAATCAATGTGTAATATGTATGCAACACATAAAAGTAACACCAGAATTGAATGGGGATAGTTGCAACCAACATTACTGATATCTCATAACAAGCCTATTATAACGACTGGTGGTTACATATAGCTAACATGAACGTTTTTAACTCTGCTAAATATTAAAGTCAGTATTTAACAAGGGTGGTCAGGCAGTAAACTGCAAACGCTGAAGACTTGCCATTGGATTTCATCTCTCCTGAAACAATCCCCCTCTCGCAATGTATGTAAACAAGGATTAGTTGCCATGCACTCTCTAGCTCCAGTGCCATGAGTCCCTGGAAGGAAGTCACACTTGAACAGTGGGGACAAAAAACAAAGGGTGGCTTCTTTCCTCTCTCAAACCGGATAAGCATGTTCAGTTGCTTAGCTCATAGATAATGAGATTTAATTTTGTTTTCCCTCTTCTTCCCTCGTGGGGACTTTCCAGTCAACCCTCACCTCCGGCTTCCATCCCAAGGGAAAGTGTGTGCCCTATGTTTAGTGCCCTTGGGAAGTCTCCCTCAGCAGAAGATGGATGATGCAATTGATCCCAACTCTCAGGTTAATTAATCCAATTCTACCTGATGGACTAGTGGATTTTTGCGGTCCAGATGAGAAATGGCTCATTGCATTTGATTACTTAAGTCAGTAAGATAACACCAAGTCCAGACCATGGAGTCAAATAAGACCAGGCATCTACAGCCACACTAGCATATTTGACCCATCACTTTCTCTATTCATGCAGGTTAGCACTGAGTATCTTCTCTTCTGCCTTTATGCTAAGCTAAGAAACTTGCTAAAACGTCTGGTCTCAGAAATAATGGAGCAACACATTATGTATGTCTTGGGTTTTATGGTTTTGTTTTAGTGTTTATAATGTTTTTGAAGAAGGCAAACTATATGAGTAACTGACAGACAGCGAGTGAAGGATAGGGCAAGTCCCGAGAGTTTGGTTGTTTGGTCCGCACCAGATGGAATGAGCTTTCACACTTCCACCGTCTATATTGATGATGTTTCATTTATGGGATAGTTTCGGTGCCGTCAAAATTTTTTCCAGATGTCCGTCATCTTCCATTTCATTTGTTTTGACATTCTAAACGCTGGTCGATTCATGAGGACCATGTTTAACTGCTGCTCAGATCTCTGCAGGATAAATCCAGACAGCTAGCTAGAATTATCTGTTGATTTTTTTTATTTTGTTGAGATTTCTGTTGCACAAAACAACTTTTGAATGTACACGTTCCACCAAAACAAGTTCCTTCCCGGGGCTATTTTGCTGCATCCGCCCCAAGACGATTGCGATTGGTTTAAAGAAATGGCAATAAACCAGACCACATTTTTCTCCTATCCAGGAATGGTGTGGACTAGGCGGACCTTCCTCCGCAGCGTTGTGGAGGTAGTTCTGTCAATGCAGAATACAGTACCCCAAATGAACCAGACTATTCGATGAAACGCTCCAGGGTTCGGTTGAAACAGACCAAACGGCTCAGGTGAAAAAGCAACTAAGGTTGCTGGTATATGGTAAATTATGATGTATATGCCAACACGGGTGACATTGTTCAGTATCTCCAAAGGCTTAAGGATAATGATGGAAGCAAGCATTTTTTCACTGGCTTTTTGGTAAATTATTCAAATCCCATTTGATCATATTTTATTCTAGTTTAGATATAGGAGTTAGGCACATATACCCCACTACAGCAGTGGTGGTCTGTTCATATGGTCATATAGTATTGTTCCCATTGACGATGCTTACATGTGTGTGGTCAAAGTAGGAAGAAGTTCTATCCCTCTCGCAATATCCTAGATATGACCCTTGTTATTTTAAAGAACCTGGAAAATTTACTTGGGCCATTTGGATGCTGGTGTGGCCCTATTTTATACAGTCTATGGTGTGGCCTTTCCTCTTCTATACCATTGCTGTCTTAAGATACAGCTGTTTATTCCCCTGCCCAGGGCTCTGCCTGCCAGCAGTTGTCAGTCAAACACAGACATTGGCATGCCCATAGAATCACAAAGGGAGCATTTCTGACATCTTACCCAGTTTTTCCTTTAAATAATAAAAAACTATAATGAAAATAAAGTTAACAATAATTATGACTGCAAAAGGGATGACTAAGTCCCATTAAATATGTAAAAACCCAATAAAACGATCAATCCATGCTTAATGCACCCTGGGTGCATGCTTTACTATAATACTATCCAAATGTGCATTATTTATCACATGTTGTCTCATTATTTTGTCTTGTTCGTACCACGTTAGTATTATGTACCAGCAAAGTAACAGGAGACGGTAGATGCTCAATCGAATCCGCTAGACCTGTCGATGTCACAGGATGTGTCTCGTGGCCCTTATTCTGTCTCTTGCCCTGGTATTCTAACACCAATTCCCGCTCCCCATGCCTAAAGCTAACTACATAGACCATTCTAGCAGATCTGATTTAGGCTCTACCTCAAGAAAGTGGCAGAATTTGCAACATTGCGGTTGAAAACACCAAAGAAAAAATGGTCAGGAAGACAGCCTCTAAGTGGTCGACACACTCACCTGACAACATCCTCGGAGTCAAGATGGCTGAAATAACCGTTTAGTTGTGGATTTATCATTTTGGAATTACTGTGACAAAGACACTGCAGTTCCAGGTAGGGTTGGGCGATATGGAGAAAATCAGATATCACGATATTCTTGACCAAATACCTCAATATCGATATTGCTGCAATATTGTAGTGTTGACAACTGATGCTTTGACAAAATATCTTCAGATTTAGATTCAAGATAAATAATCATCAGTAATGCGGATATAATGATGAAGTGGGGAAAAAGCAAATAATAGAACAGCTAGAACAGTCTGGTAAATTCAGAAAATCCCACCAATTTACTGTAATCCAGCCTTTAATCCCAGGAAAAGACAACACTTAAGTCATATCACGATATTACAATATCCAAAATCAACGACGATATCTAGTCTCATATCACGATATTGATATAATATTAATATATTATAACATATCAATACAATATTATGTTGGTATCGTAATTGTGTGTAATATAACGATGGTAGCTTGAAGCAATGTGCGATATTAAAACATTAAGTAACTTTATTTATAGATTGATAATTATTGATTTATTGTACATAGAAACTGCAGTTCCAGGCTGAATAAAAACAAGCCTACAATCGCACAGAAGACCTCGTTGAAACAATGTATATATCTGCTTCTAAAAAATACAATACACTGTACATCTTTAGATATTGAATATGACATAATAAAACGTTTTCATAAAAGAAGGTAATAATCTCAGAATTCTGACTTTTATTTAAGTTTTTTTTTTAAGTTCAGAATTCTGAGATTAAATTCTGTGAATAAAGTCAGAATTCTGAAAAAAAAAAAGAGAATTGTGACTTTATTCTCAGAATTCTGACTTTAAACTTAGAACTCAATAAATGTTTTCACATGTGGCCCTACTTCTCTTCCATACTAGGCAAATTAATCACATTGGTGTTGACATATTTGAGTCTGCTGGTCAGGACTCAAGTGGTGAAATCGACAGAGCCATGGCCATCCATGGAGCTGCATGGCTAGAATGTCAAGACATTGGTTTACAATGTTGTGGAGCCTAAATTTGTGAAGTTAATAGCTAGGCCTACTTGAACAACATGATGAGCAGAAACACAGAGAGAGGAGACATGTATACTTACATAGTGTTTGGAGGGATTCCTTCTCTTCTGCACGTCCACAACATTAACGTCAAGGACGGTTCGCAGCTGCATCCTGACAGACCGAATGTGATTTGCAGCAAGAAATACTCTAATAAATGCTACAAAAGAAGACGCTCACCCATGAAAGCGATATTGAATATCAAACACCACAAGGGCTTTTGAGGACTGTAATGTTGGTAAAAGGAGAGACTCTGCGCTCAGACTTTGGGTGCATCCATGAAACGATGGTGCCAGGCGGTCTCGGTGTTTCTGAACCATTGTGAAACATGACAACGCAATAAAACTGGTGTTCAATCAGTCTACCCCCTCCCTCAAGGAGGGCTGGACTGCCGAAGCAAAGCAGTCTACGGACAGGAGGGCAGTGTGTCAATACGGGGCGGTCCCGCCTTAGTTGGCTCGACACTACTGCACCGACCCTTTAAAGAAGTGAGAAGTGATGACAAACTGTTTGGGACTTACTTTTGTTTCTTGTTTTTTACGTGTAACATAATATTGTGCACAACTATTATTAAAAACTATATATATTTGTGACAATAAACTCTCAAAAGCTGCCTGTGAAGTATGTTTAACCTCAAGAAAAAGTTCATAGGCCTATGTTTAACACCCATGAACAACTACATAAAAACCTACAACTTCTCTGCTAAGCTGACAATCACATAACAGCAACACCGATTGTGCTGTTACTTACAAAGACTCTGTAAGATTTCCGACAGCACTTTAACTCGGCATGGCAAATCACTTTGCTTCCTCCTAGTGGCGGAGGAATAGAAATGGCTGTGAAGAGAAGACATACCACAAAACAAAATATAGGCTATGTATATCCTCTTGGTACCGCGTGGTGCAGTTTATGTTTTTATTATTAGTCTATTATTTGCTACAGTTCTGAGGTAGCCTACTTGTATTCTTGTTTAAATAGCCTATGTCATGGTTTTCTTCTATACATTACAAAGGCAAATATTTTACTTTTTACTGCAGGCCTACATTAACGTATTCTGACAGACTGATTCAGATTTGAAACACTTACATACGATCGTTTCAATATTCTACGCAACGGTATGCATTTAATTAATGTCAAGCCTCACCTGAAAAAAAATGTAGTAGGCCTACCTATTGCCAAATTACTTTTTCTTTTCACACTGGCTTAGCTACTTCCATCCCTAGATGGATAGGCCTACTGCAGAACATTTTATTCTAAGTGATTATTTTTAGTAGCCATATTGCTGCATTTATAGGAGTCTGCTCTTAACCTATTTGTTCAGTTTCAAGAAGAACGAAGCTACAAAAACTAAAAGCGAATGGGCTTGTAATTTACAATAATGTATAATACAACAGTGAATTATAACCAACAGGGAATCTATAGGGATCCTATAACGTTAGTAAGCTACGGTAGACCATTATCTTGGTGTAACGTGAATAGTAATTGATATGGCCAATTACAGAACTTTTACTGTGAATTTTTTTAAATAAAAGGCCAACTATTAAACTAAATCAGAATTATTTAGCCCTCAAGAATATGACTGCTTACTCTGAATAAGCTATGTTAGTCTAACTAGCGACATCATGTGTTTTATGACATAATGTGGGCCCGAAAAAATCAACTTCTACCATTTTGTCCTCTTTCCGTGATGACAAAAACTAGCATGCGTGGGAGAGCCGTTCTCTATGGGTAGATCCTAGGGCCGAGGGGGCTGGGCCATAGGCTGAGCCCGGCTGAGCCGCTACGTAGGCCGACCGAGCAGATTCAGGAAACAGACACAGCTAACTAGGTCAAGCTGACTTCCGACAAAACCAACTGACAGCGGAAACCTTAAACTAGCCTCCGAAGTAAAAGCTTAGTGAGTCCCTTGCGTTGTTACAGCAGCATAAAACCGGCCTTACCATATTATGAAAATTAATGTCAATATTTATTATTTTCATTCAGCAAACAGTGCATTAGCGTTAACGTTACGCCTGACAAAACGACATGACGTTAGCGTTAACGTTGTTAACTTCCATACCTATGTCTTCCATGCTTTCAAATCGCCGCGCAGTAACGCGCCGTCTCCAGCCATTTCATTGAGGGACAGGCGGCAGTGGAATTGCGGTTTAACTAGATCACGGCGGTGAGAACATGAAGTTATCTGAAGTAACATACATGCCATGTTACATCCACGGTTGCTGCCCATATGAATGCGCACCGATTCTGCTCTGCCGCCAAGTGGAGTTCACTGTGCTGAACCACTAACGGTAACCAGATATAACCTAGCTAACGCTATGTGTGTACGGTTGTTCGTTACTAACACCAAAGACGGTTGGGTTTAAGTTTTATTTTTGACCGGAAATTACGTGACGTTACGTTACCGAGCTTGACGCTGGTTTGCTAACTTCTGTGTGGTCAGCCAACCGAAGCATGGGGTCCTCTGACTATCCGTGTTTTACTCGCTAGGTTAGCTAAATGATTAAAATGCCATGTCGATTTGGTGTCGATGTTTGATACTATGGCCGATATTTGCTTTTAAATGTTATTTATTTGATTTTATTAAAATGGAATTACTAGCCTGTGCGCAATAGCGAACTCGTCTCTGTACATCCCTCATCTCAACGACCAGCGTCCTGAACACAGCTATGATGTGATTATGAATAACAGCCGTCGAGGGAAGTTATAATTGCCATTATCACAACTGAATGGCTACTAAAGCAGCTTGTCTGTCTTCATTTGACGCCTGAATGCTGTTATTTCGCTAGCCATTTGCGTCGGGAGGAACCGCTATATTCTTGGCGGAAATAACCGAAGTGATCGCATTCACTGCACCGTAGTTAGTTCACGTCCGGAAGATGTCTTTCTTCAATTTTCGGAAGATATTCAAGTTGGGGCCTGATAAGAAGAAGAAGCAGTATGAACATGTACATAGAGATGTTAACCCCGAGGAAATATGGGATATAATTGGAGAGCTAGGAGATGGAGCGTTTGGGAAAGTCTACAAGGTAATATGTTACATCCGTCTTGGGGTTTTCTAACCCATTTCTTAAGACATGCTTTCGTTGTGTTTCATGTTGTTGCATCATGATACAATCAAATGACAACACAATCATCGTTCAGGCCACATCCCCTATGCCACTAGACCCTCAGTTATTGCAATTTTAGTGTCAAGTGCATGCTATGACAGCTTACATTTGTACTGCAACTATTAACTGCCTACTAAAATCTTCAAGGTAAAGAAACGTAACCTAGGACTGTGTTTTAGTGACAGTTAAAGCTTACATCCTTAGTGTCAGTGATATTTCCCATGTTTAAGATGGGCCCTGTTACATTATGTTGTAAATATGACTTTGCCATGTCATTGAGTTGCACTTGGCCTGACTCAAACAGTTAAAGGTGTGGTTCACTACCACAGAATAAACATGACCTCACAAATGCCAAACTGGATTGTCTAATCTGGTTGCTCAGAGAGATCAGAGGACACAGATAAACAGAAAAAAATAATAATATATAAACTGAATATCCTGAGAGCAGGTACCCTTAAAAGTCAAACGTGTTTGTTTATGTCATACACTCAGTTTTAACAACACACACTGTACATTATACATGAGGTGGACACAATATCCGCATATAGCTGATTATTATTATCAAATGGTAAATGTTGGTAGTTTAGTAGTTTAGTGGATAGTAGTTTCTCATGAAGCTCCATCTCTTCATCAGTTCAAGACTCTTTTATTGCAGTAACCCCCAGATTTCTCTCACTTTCTCTGTGGTTTATGTTGTCTCTTCCTGGAACTCTGGTGATCAAATAAAGCAGCTAATGGCCCAGCAAATCTTCATTTGCAAGTCTTATTAGCTGATTAAATAACTGTGATTAAAGCCAGTGGACTTACATGCCTTCTCAGATGTAGACAAATATACTCTTCACAATGTATTGAGTCCCTTTTCCCTCTCATAGAGGTAGGAATTGCCTTCATCAGGTCACATTACTATAAACACAAACTATGTATTTCACCAGGTATTTCACAGGCCTTTGATGGTTGCCTCATTTGGGTGGTGTGATGAATATTGTCAGCAAAGTGTGAATCAGCTGTTTTAGAGAGTGAAAAACAGAAGAGTCCTCAACTCAAACAGAATGCAAATAAACAGGTTGTTTTGTGCCTTATTTTAGTAAAGAGACAGGCCATTTGTTTTGACTAACTTCTTAAAAAATTCTGTTTGCACAGCTTGTTAGTTCACATAGTTAGATTGGCTTATGAGTGACAGAAATTCAGAGCTTCTGATCATTTAACAATGTGCATGATTGTTTTATTTGTTTTTATGGCACCCACAAACTCTCTCAATTATACCCTCAAAACAGTACAGAGTTTATCTAAGTGTTATGTACATAATGACTGTAGACCACAGGCTCCATTTGAATAGCTCAGTTGCAGACAAATTATCACTACCCTCTCCATCATGAAGCTTATACTGATGGTCTGTGTTAGACAGGCGTCGGCCAGCACAAAGGGAAAGAGACAGGGAGTGTGTCAGGTCAGAACTGTGTAAATATAGTGTGTGACTCTGCAGTTGTTGGTCCTAACACTCCCTCCCTTTTCTTTTTCCTTAACTCCCCAAGATTGTGTCTGTATTCATAAACATTAAGCCCAAAGCTGGCCTTAAAATAACTTCTTGGCTACTTTTTGACAGGGTGGGTGGTAATTTTTTTTGTATTAGTCTCTTTAGCACAGCTAAGATTTTAGGGCATGTGTTACCAAGACGAGCATAAGCCATTTCCCTATTAAATTATAGATTAATTTGGTATAATCTCTGACTGCCAATGTGACTTTGCATGTGACTTTACAGTATATGTATCAAGGTGAAAAGGAAAGAAAGAAGTGAGGGGAGAAAAATAAGAGGAGGAACTGAGCAAGCTACACAAGATCAGCTTTTATAAAAATATTTACAATACAACCCATCACCGTATGACATACAGAAGGTGATGGGTTGTATTGTAAATATTTTTACTTCAAATGGTTGCTGTGGTTTTTTTAGTGTTCCTTTTTTCATATATAACAACATGTTCATAAAACATCATAAAGTCACAATAAAATGTATTTATAGAGATGTGATCATCTAGGTGCTGCACAAGCCATAAAGTGCTGCAGTTTTCATTACTATTGTTTCAAAATGACTTTTGTCTTAAATTAAATTGTTAACATTGATGGGTGTTCTTTCAAAAATAGTCACTATACTGCACAGCCCTAGCAAAGTAAACCAAGCTGATGGTTCTGTAGTTCAGCCAGCAATATTAAAAAAGAAATGTAATGAACAATATTCTCTACAAGCTTTTGTTGTCAATGTTGTTTTCAGGCTCAGAACAAGCAGAATGGGACCCTTGCTGCTGCCAAGGTTATTGACACAAAGACAGAGGATGAATTGGAGGATTACATGGTGGAGATTGACATTCTGGCCTCCTGCAACCACCATCACATCGTCAAACTGCTGGATGCCTTCTATTTTGAAGGCAAACTTTGGGTAAGTAAGAGAACTGTTTTCTCGTGTGTTGCTGTTAATTTGAAGCCAAGGAGACACAGCAGCAGTGAACCAGTCACGCATGGAGACACACAAATTCATCACAAGCCACTATTCGTTATGCTGGACTCTTATATCATTCAATTTAGGAATAGTAACAGTGCATTTGTTCCCCATTGCCTACCTTTGAAGAATTTAAAATTGATCATATGGCACAGTCAGAGGATTGTACAAGGCTAAGACTGCATGTTCAACGGCAGGATTGCCTGACCTCCCATAGCTATTAGGTCAAAATCTTCCATCTGAAGTCACAGGCATACTCCTTATTTTGACCTTACTCTTATCCTCCATAAATCTTAAGCAGGGAGTATTGTTTCTTTATAGTTACAAAAGAGTAAAATTCTCCTTTATTTTGTCTAAATTCACATTTTTTAAAGAGTCTGCTTCTTTACCAAGCTGTTTTACTGTGAGCAGAGAGTTGAGTCACAGTGCAGTTTTAAGGTATGGTCAGTAGCTCTCATTCTGTTTGCCGTAAGAGGCCCTAGAGCAATTAGGTCCTGGCAGGTGGTGTCATGTGGCCATCCCTTGTGGACTGGCCACATCTATCGGAAGATAATGGAGTGGTTTTGGTAGCTAGAGAAAGTGCCTGAATAATTTAGAGCTGCATAGAGGTTGTCCCTTCGGCCCCCGTCATGTTGAGTTAATGTATAATATTTTTTCCACAAAAGATTAATCAAGGAAAACGGTTTGCTCTAAAAAAGAGAGGATTCATTTACATGCATGTTGTTCAGTTGAACCTGCAAGATTCCCATGGCACGGTAAATTGTAATGCAGAACACAAACAGCCACTTGGTTTCTCCTCTTTGTTTGAGTCCCTGAAAAGAAGGCGGTGCTTGGTTGTAGCTTTGATTGATTTTTGTCTATCATCTGATACCATGAGCTGCCAAATAACTGGCAAGTGCCAATGAAGTGGTGGTTGGGTACATTACATCTGCTATTACAACTGAGGTCGGGAACTGGTCCGTTTTACATCTCTATAACAGTATTAGGGGACAGTGTTGTGTTCATCTAATGTACCGTGGCTTCACAGAGTTGCTCCATGAACTGGTGAATCCATAATTCTCTTATTATTAAGACAGCCGGTAATTGGTTTACAGCATGTCAGAAGATATATGAAAGGATATGCATCATTATGCTTAAGCCTAAACTCTTAATGTAGCTTTTAGTTGTATATTATTATAAGACAAGTGAAAGTAAATTTAAGTTCTTATGGTTTTCACTCACTTGCATATTTCATCAGCAAATTTCCTTTCACATCTTCCCTAAAAGAAATACTATGGTTTAGATATGTATACGAAGAATTTTTTTTTGTGGCAAGAATTAAACTGTCAATACTCCTGACTTGAAAGGGAGTATTGGCTTTATGATGTTTACCCAACTAAGGAAATCCTTTTTCATCAAAACTGAATGATGAAATATCCTGTATGTGAGTCGTAGAGACACACACAATAAGAATTTATTTTGTAGAAATTGTTCTACTAACAAGATGAACTACACAACTTCTGCATACAAATCAGGCGAATTGCTAATAAACTATAGAGAGAGGATCCTAGTCTCTGTCTCCAGCTTGCAACGGGAACCTCTATTGATGTCTCGCTCTGACAAGGAAACAGAGAGATTGTCCTGAAGTGGAAAATAATAGATCTGGTGATAGTTTGCTCAGTTTAGCTGTTTAGTGTTTAGGGGTTCTGTTGTCTTTCCTATGAAGGTCATGTTGTTTACCCACCTTGGATAACACAAATTCTTGAAGGAAATTCTGTGTTATGTGAGGAGTTGGTGACCTCACTGCATTAATTCAATTTAGTTATATTTATAGTATCAATTCAAAACCAGAGTTATCTCGAGACACTTTACTGATGGAGTAGGTCTACACTACTCATTACAGTACACATTACTTTTTGTTTCACTTTGTTTTACCATTTCAGATTCTGATTGAGTTCTGTGCGGGTGGTGCAGTGGATGCCATCATGCTGGGTAAGTCCCCCTTTCATTGCAGGAAAAAGAAAAAAACACTATAAAGTCCTGGAGCTTTTTCTTTACTCCATCCTCAAGTGCCAACTCTTTTTATTCCATCCAGAAGTCTCCTCTGCGGGATTGTTTTGCCTCTCCCCGGTTGGAGAGGCCATTCCAACTGTGTAATTATTGTAGCTTAGATTTCAAGGAGTGGTTAGTCCACTTTAAATGCCTCCAGTTTCTCTCTCTTATTTTGAAGCTTCAAGAAACGGCTCACCACTTTCTCGTATGTGTGCATTACAAAGTGGATACAAATTAATTCACTTCAGTTTTGGATTGTTGATGTGTTCTGCTCTGTGGACTGACTCATCTAGAACCAATTCCCTCCCCCAGATTTATTTGATTCATACATGCTGGCTGGTATGAGGATGGAGTTTTGTCCTCCAGTTGCTATTGGATACCATCATAGATAGATGGATGGATAGATAGATAGTTAGTTAGTTAGCTAACTAGCTAGCTAGTTAGCCCGCAGGGAAATAAGGTTTTTTTCGCAGCCAGGTACTTAAATAAAGTTACAACATAAAACACTACTATTAATACAGTGCAATACATTAAAATACAATACAGTACATTCACGATACAATACAAATGCACTTAAAAATGAGGGATACAAATACAACTACTGCATACTACTGCATAATAAGGTGCAGAGAGGACATAAGGCAAATATATTAATGTGCTAAACACAGCTCTACAGCCAGCATGTTGTCATGGCAACCACCAGCATGCAGTTCTTACATCAGCGAGCCAATCACAAGTGAGAGGAGAAGGAATCAAACTTAAAAAGGAGAGATACAAATACAAGTAATTAATCTGTACCAGTAATGGAGACTAATGGTCATCAAATAGGGGCAGATCAGTTATAGAGTTTAATGGCAGCACGCAGGAATGATTTCCTGTAGCGTTCCTTTGAGCAGCGTGGTTGAGTTGAATAAGTCTGTTGCTGAAAGTGCTCTTGAGTTTGTCTAGTGTATTGTGTAGGGGGTGAGGATCACGGACGGTCCATAATTGCCCACAATTTTACCTGCATTCTGTGTCTGACCACCAGGCCATCACAATTGATGTTAACATATCTAAAATGGCCCTGTCTGTGTTTGTTAAAGGGAATTACAAAAACTATGATAACCATAATCAATTATGAATTAATTGTGTGCATTTTGATCCACAGAACTGGAGAGGCCCCTGACGGAGCCACAGATCCGTGTGGTGTGTCGGCAGACCTTGGAGGCCTTGTCTTACCTCCATGAGAACAAAGTTATCCACAGAGACTTGAAAGCCGGGAACATTCTCCTCTCCTTGGATGGAGAAGTGAAACTGGGTAAAAATCTATCTTCTTTTGCTGCTGAGTTTTCCATCATAATATTTCTCTAAATTTGAAGGATTATTCAAATATTTGTGCTAAGGTACTCACTTCATAATACTACACAGAACAATAGTTGATTCATTGTAGATTTCTCTCTCAGAAATGATTAGTGGCCACTCTGAACCTTCCTGCAGGGACAACACTAATAGGCTTACCGTTAAAGGCTAATTAGTAAAATCAAGTGTGGATCCCTTTTCCATCAGTGCTGTAGCAACCAGCTCAGCTATGTGACTTTTGGGATAGTGGTGCTCAGGACTGTGTTTACATATGATAAAACTGGAATGAGTCATTCATGCAGTGTCACGTTAAAAAATGATGACGCTTTTTCTTTCGTGCCAAAAGAGAGACCTGCATTATTTTTACACCACTTGTGTGCTGGAGTTGGTGATACATTGAATTGGTTACATAATATTTCAGAAGTAAAAGTATTCCTGTTGCTGCTGTAGCAGCCTTAGCTGCTGGCTCCCTGATGATTCATGTACTGTAGGAAGAGGGTCATGGCAAAGTCAAGCAAACAATACTTATCAAACAGCTACCAGGGCCTTAATGATAGAGCTCCCTTTCCCTCTAATGTGTGCATGCTGCTTACTGTAAGTGAGGGGAGAAAAAGAGAACAGGACACAATAATTTCACAGGCAACAGAACTGCTAAGAGGGATGATAAGAAAGGGATTTTCTGCCCACTTGGGGGTTAGTTGAGAATTCTGCTATAACTGTGTGGCTCTGTTTTGTATGTTATTTCATAGTATCTATATATTCACAATTTAATGCATAAAGTGTCATTATACAGTTTGATTAACTGATGAAAAGAATAAAAATTCCTTTTTACTTTTAGCTGACTTTGGGGTGTCTGCTAAAAATACCAAGACGTTACAGAGAAGAGATTCTTTCATCGGCACACCGTACTGGTGAGTCATGCAACCTGCAGACAAGAGGACATTTACCACTTTCTATCTGATAATTGTCCAAGCGTGTCTTGAAACTATGATTTTCCTGCCGTCATAGAATGTAGAAATGAAAAATGCCTCATTTAGCAATTTAGATGCACAGGGTTTAAATACTGAATAGGCTTCCTATCTTTTAAATCCCAGACCAAAAAGCACACACATACTATTTTATTGTCTTTTTGACCTTGAAGAGTGAAGACATCAAACAACATGCCTGAATGCACACATTCAATCGCACTCTGCTCATGCTAATTACAAACCCACTGACTTCTAATTTTGCAGGATGGCCCCAGAGGTGGTAATGTGCGAAACTTCCAAGGACCGTCCGTACGACTTTAAGGCCGACATCTGGTCCCTCGGGATAACCCTGATAGAGCTGGCACAGATTGAGCCACCCAACCACGAGATGAATCCCATGAGAGTGCTGCTGAAAATAGCCAAGTCCGAGCCCCCCACACTCATGCATCCCTCTCGCTGGTGAGAAAGAGCGCTGGTGATAACTAGAGAGGTGGCACTGTAATGTTTCCGGTTTGGAGATAAGGATATGTTGACTCTTTAATGTGTGAAAGCTTGGCGAATTGTTAATGCTTAATGTATCCTTTATTAAAGGGGCCATACTCAATATTCTGCACATTAATATAGTATATATATATATTAGCTGATGTTCTGCATCAGCTAATGGGGGATCCTAATGAAATCAAATCAAAAATATAGCAGCAACAAAAAAAATGTATGTAAGGATATAGTGGCGTTAAGGTGTCCTGACCAGAGAGTGAAGTCACACTCCCTCTGTGTGTGTTTTAATCTGCGCTTCTCTGTTCTGTGTTTTGATAGCCGGTCGGGCTGTGTGTGCTGCATGTGGCCTTAAAAAAAAAAAGTAGGTATTTCATGTATTGGGGGAATGGTCTGTGAGAGCCATGTGGAGGCAATCCAGCCTGCTATTTGTTTCAGTATTTTGAGTACAGCCCCTTTAACTGAACGTCCACAAGTAGGGCTGCACGATTATGGCCAAAATGATAATCACGATTATTTTGATCAATATTGAGATCACGATTAATTATCAAGATTTATTTGTTGATTTTAACCAAAAAACTGCTTTCACATCCATATTGGGCTAAATTCCTCTTATGTTGAAGTTGTATGCTGTACATACATACAGCTTCAACACATGTAAATGAAAATTATCTGAAATAAATAGCCTAGGATATATTTAAAAAAATATATCTCTGTGAAAGCTCCTTTGCTTGTTTTCAACCATAACTGATCTGAACTGAACATAAAAGATCTAGGTAGAGAGAGGGAGTGCGATGGACGCTACTCACAGAGTGACAGCTGATTCATTATGAATGGGTCCATAAGGCTCCATCTTGCACGCTATTACTCTACAAACTGAAGTTAGTTGCAGTCAATAACTTCTTCTGTGTTTTTCACTGTGGCCGCCGCGATAGCAGAGTTACCAGCGGAAACGCTGGTACAAATACAGGTTTGCCTCTCATGCTTAACAATATACAGCTGTGTTAATAACAAAACTGTGGACAAATGTCAGAAGCGTGGACCGGGGTTTCGGTGGAACACCGGCGCTGTCCTCACGTTACTCTGTCCTCTGTGACTGTCTACATCTAGAAACTCTAGACTGGCACATGATCAGACAGTGGTTTATGGAGCGGTAGATTGGCTTTGTAAATAACTTGCAGCGTTCTATGAACGGAATAACGCATTTAAAATAAAATCGCTCGATTAGACAAATTTGATCGTGGGAAGCCAAAATTGTGATTAAAATTTGATTAATTGTGCAGCCCTAGCTGCAGGGCAAGAATGGTATTTTTCACTTCCTCTGATCTATGGCCAACAAACTGATTCTGTTTTATTTGTTCTTAAAAGGTCACCCGAATTTAACGACTTTCTGCGGAAAGCACTTGATAAGAATGTGGATAATAGGTGGGGCACATTACAGCTTCTACAGGTGAGCTGCCCTACTACATTTACTCTCTACTGTTAACTCACAGTACGCAACCAATAGCAACAACGTAGCCTACAACATAGCTCAAAGAATGCATACACACTTCAAATTCAGAATGTGACTTTTTCTGTTTTGCTGTGAAGGATAAAGATGTATATCTCTTGTGTCCCTGTCAACCTATGTAGCATCCTTTTGTTACCAGTGTAACTAATAGCAGACCTCTCAGAGAGCTCATAGCCGAGGCCAAAGCTGAAGTCACGGAGGAGATCGAGGATAGCAAAGAGGAGGAGGAGGAAGAAGAGCCTGATACGCCTTTGGTATGTAGTTTTATTGGTGTATGTGTTTAACAACCATAATAAAACTTAACAAAATGTATTGATGAAATAGTGTATGAGCGTTAAGATTTGTTGATTTTCATATTTTTCTAACTGTTGGTTCAGGCGGCTCCTGGGCACAAGCGAGCGCCCTCAGATGCCAGTGTGGCCAGCTTAGAGGATGACAAAGTCCCACCAACTCCCTCCACGCTGGAATCTGTTACAGAAAAGACAGAGGCCGAGCGTGCTGAGGACGGGACCAGTGATAAGCTCTCTGATGAAGGACTTGGAACAAGTGAGGTAGACAAGACCGAGGAGGAGAAACTCAATGAGGTGCTCAATGAGGTGTCTGATGCCAGTAATGAAGACCTGGCGTCTGGGCTAATAGAGCCCACCAAGGACACAATTTCACAAGAACCTGAAGAACCTAATAAACCAGAAGTTGCTCAAGCTGAAGAGATTCCTGCTGAGCCTGTAGTATCACAGCCAGAAGAACCTGTAGACAGACAAAATGTGACACTTGTTACAGATGGTCAAGAAGTAGAGGAACAGAAGGAGACAAAAGAAGAGAAAATGCAGGATGAACCTACCCACGTAATAAAAGAGGAAAGAGAGCTAGAGGAGGTGAGAATCGAGGAACAAAAAAAAGATGGTACAAAAGAATCCATAGAATCACAAGAGCAACCTGAAGATACACCAGAAGAACCAGAATCCATATCAAGAGACGTGGCACAGAGAGAAGAAGAAAGCAAAGAGCCAGATGAGGAAACGCCTCAACATAAAGTGACAAAGGACAGAATAGAAGACACAGCTAATGACACAGTCCTAAATATAGACACACAGAATTTAGAGTCAAATGTAGTGGACACAAACATAAATGGAGACACAGATACAAAGTCAAGCGTGGGTGAGTTGTCAGCTGAGGTTTTGTTGGAGAAGGAGGCCATAGAGAGTCAGCCAGAGGAAAAGCCTGAAGATGAGGCCACTAAGGAGGAAGAGCAGCCTGTACAAGAGAATCAGACTAAGGGGGAGGTTGATCTGGAAGAACAGGCCCCAACTGAATCCAAAAATGGAGTCACTGATGAAGCCAAAGACACTTCTGACGATTCAGAACACATGATCCCATGTAAAGAAGGTCCTGTGAAGAAGGATGAGGAGAAAGCTAGTCACACAGATGAGAGCATTTCCCAAGATACTGTCTCCGTCCCGGAGATTGAAACCGATTCAGTAAGCAAGCTTGAGCATGGAAGCCCTGCTGTGATCAAGCCGGATTTGGAGAAGGACTCTGACTCTGGAAGCAGCTCTGCTGCTGATAGCAACAGTCTTGACCTCAATCTGTCCATCTCCAGCTTCCTGTCCAAGAGTAAAGAAGGGGGCTCTGTGTCTATGCAGGTATTATGTGTGCCTCAAGTACAACCTCAGATGTTAAATTATCAACACTATTATGAATATTTGAGCCCCCCAACACCTCCCTGTTTCATTTGTAGGAGTCAAGGCGTCAGAAGAAGACTTTGAAGAAGACACGTAAGTTCATGGTGGATGGCGTGGAGGTCAGTGTGACAACATCAAAGATAGTAACAGATAACGACGCCAAGAGCGAAGAGATGAGGTTCCTGAGGTACGTCTGTTTCCAACCTGCTTACCGTACTCTTGGTCCAAATATGTGACACGGCCTATTTAACATGCCTGCTATAAATAGTTCCTGTTCATTTCACAACTCCCACAGTGTTTTACAAATGCCAGATGGGTTATCTCCCATGATTGTTGCGTTACGTTACTGTCATCTCCCATGTTGCCTTTTTAAGACTTGAGACATGCTGCTCTGAATGTGCTTGCTGACTATTTACTGTTGCGGTTATGTCCTTATATCAGTAATGCACAAAGTTAACATGTACTAATGTACTAAACGCATACTAATTCAGAAATGGGACAAAGACCATTTAAAGCAACTATTAAATATGAATGGGAGACTCATATTTTTATCAATCTTAAAATGCAGATAAGAAAGAAAAAAACATCAGAAATGAAAAATAGATGTTTTTGTGAGAAAGATTATACATCATCAATGGCAAACTATTGAATTTGAGATGAGTAAATATGGTGGCACCCTGACTTGACTGTTGTGGTTTCCTCAGGCGGCAGGAGTTGAGAGAGCTGCGCCTCTTGCAGAAAGAGGAGCAGCGGGCCCAGCAGCAGCTAAGCAACAAGCTGCAGCAGCAGAGAGAGCAGATCTACCGCCGGTTTGAACAGGAAACTACTGTGAGTCAGTTTGTTCGTATCGCTGTATGTGATGTTATTCTATTTGGCCAACTCCTAGGAAACGAGCTGAGCTCAAAGTAGATCTCAATCTGACAAAGGGACTTGCATGAAGGATGCAGACAGACACCAGTCTGTCTCTATTATTTACTGTAGCTTTTACTCATTTAGAATGTCTACTGTGAAGTGGAAATTGTCTTCTAATCAATGATGGTCGCAATATTAGTAACTTTAATTTTAGTCTGTCTTATAGGCAGGTTGAAATGACGCCATACAGATGTCTTACACAGTTAATTTCCCCCTCCCTTTTTAAGCAATAAGGCCAGGGTGTTGATTCATGTTAATCTCTTGATATTGGATCACATATAAACACTTACAGTCATCATGTCAGGCTGATGCCAGTTTCTACCAATTCTGTCCGTGCAGGCTAAGAAGCGTCAATATGACCAAGAAGTGGAGAACCTTGAGAAGAAGCAGAAGCAGACCATTGAGCGACTGGAACAGGATCACACCAGCCGTTTGCGAGATGAAGCCAAACGCATTAAAGCGGACCAAGACAAGGAGCTATCCAAGTTCCAAAACATGATGAAGAACCGGAAGAAAGAGGTACGGTGTTGCATGACTGTTTCTGCAGGGAGGTGCCTTTAGTGGGCTAACTATAACCTAACTGGGGGACCTCTGGGTCGTAAGCATTTGCATGTCATAAATTACGAGCTGTTAAATGGTGCATGTGTTTAACAACTTAGCTGGTGGTGGCATACTTGGCTGTGTCCTATTAATCCTATGTGAGTGGTCTGCTTTGCTGTTCTAGTACTGTATGTGTGCAAATGATAGCAACAGATAGACTGTGCTATCTTCCTGCTAGCTCCATGTTGTTGTATCCATTATTCATCTGCCCTGAGGCTTCTGGTTGCCTCCTATGCAGTACTGTGCTATTAAGTCTATTTGTTATTTTTAGAGAACTATTTAATCCAAGTTCAGTCTTAGGCTAACAATAAAACCTTATCATGATGGTGTGTATGTACATATATATGTTAGTAGTATATGTATTTTAATGCCTCTCTCTGCTTGACAGCCTTAAATGCTTCATTAGATGTTTTGAGTGTGCTTGCAGTTTTTGTGTTTTGCTTTATGCAGCTTTTTTATGGCAACAGTGCTAATTGGCATCCATTGTGTATTCATGATGCCTGGTGGTGGTTGTGCTACCCGCAGTTTGCTTTCTGGACATAGAGTATATTTTTATTGTACTTAAAAATATTGCAGGTTGGCTTAAAGTGGTTGCTACAGTTCTTCGTTGTGTACTTTGTTGTGGTTGTTTAGCTGCAAAAATATAATCTATTACCTATTGATGAAATGCATATTTTTTTTTAACTTTTTGATATTTCCAATGTTGAAAATGTACTGTTATTTTGTATTTAACTAACCATGTCTTTTGTATGAGTGTGTGAGGTGGCTTTGGTCATGGGGTGGCCAACTTTTGAAGATTTTTCCGAGTGGTGTTGGGCTCATTTGGTGAAATGTTAAAAGCCTTGCATCAGAGTAATTGATATGGAATCATCATTTATGTGTATAGTCAAGGATTTCTTTGTCATAAACATCAAAAGGCCACCAGTGTCTTTTTCATACAACCAAAATCTTTCCTATGCTGCTCTCCAATCAACATGTTCAAAGTATACACAGTGTACATTCACCATCACTCAGAATTACACACACAGTGTTGAAGTATAAACAAGTACATAAAAGAAGGAAACAAGTAGACTCGGACAGAACAGAAAACACAGGAGTAGTGTGAAAAGCTGAGTCTATGAAGAGCAATCTGTCTTAGAACATGTTGAAAGTAAGAACCTACGCCAGAGTGCAGGACAAAAGAAACCGCATCATATACGCATCTATTCAGTTTATAAGCAAACTGAAGTTGGTTAAGGGTACCTGGTAAGGTAGTACATGTGGAGGTTTTACCAGTTTTCAGTTTTTTATTATATTATATTTTATATATGATAGTTTTGTTATCACCGAAGTCAGAGCAACTAGACTAGTCTTCAAGACCAGTGACAAAGAGTTCTGCAACGGTTTAGTTTCTTAGCTACAAGTACAGTCTTCTTTTAAAGCAGACAGAAACCAACAAGGCGTGGTGCATGAGTGAAGTCTAATCTGCATTCAGTTATAAATTGAGAGCTTTTGAGCAGTCCATGTCTTGGGACTGATAAACCTTCAGAGGTCGTAGATGATTCCAACTCAGTTACTCTTCTTTAACTTCTGGAGGCAAAATAATTATCTTGATGGCTGTGGGACTTAATTGAATGCAAAGTAACACACAAGGAGCTGTTTTTTAGACTAACCTCTTCTGCCATGTACCAGTCAAATCTTTCTTTTGACAAACTCATCATTTTGACTTGTGCAGTTCAAACTTACAGTTCTGATGTGTTACTAATCAAAGAAAACTGACTGACTAGTTCAAAGGAACATCAGACGCAGGTCATGGGAATAAAGCATGCCGACTTTAAATCAATTACTGGCTGGGTGCAGTATCTCTCCTCTCAAAGTGGGCCGTGCATGTCTTCTGCTGTTGTTGGCCAGCTTTGTTACATTTTCAGAATATACAGCATCATCCAGTTTCTGCACATACACTGTAGGTCAAACAGGAAGTTGGACAGTCACCCAAACATATGAGAAAAGACCTCATGAAACTCATAAAGGAGGACCTATCGTTACTTAAGACCGCAGAGGTAAACCGTCACCTGCTGTCTCTTACTCTGCAAATGAGTAAGATTATTTTCTCTCTGTCTCCTTTCCCTCTTCCCCTATCACCCGATTCATTCTTGTAAAGTATACACATGCACACAAACACTAAGAATTGCTGTGTCTGTAATCGCTTCGTATCATTGGACTAAAGATGTTTGTCAACCGCCAAATTTTACCATACCATTTAAATACTGTATATGTGGTGGTATTAAGCCTTCATGGTCAAAGAAGCAATTTAATGAGAAGCACTGTTTTATGGCTATTGGATTCACAGAATTGTTGGATCAAGTACCTTGATGTACTAAGGTGACATACATTCTCTGGTTCTGACTTTCTTAGATATATTTTCTTATATTAAAATTAATATCTTTAGAAATTATAGGGATTTTCCACTCATTTCTAACATTTTATAGACCAAATTAATAATCCATAGTGAAAATAACTGTTAATTCCAGCACTGAAAAAAAGTATAAATACTGTGATAAATTAGTTTCTTTTAAATAGCCCTCGTACTACTACAACTGAACATCCCACAATGCAATTCTTTAACTTTTCTCCTAAGATTACATTTTACTTATTAAACTTATTATTACTTATGAAAATCACAGTTATACTGCACACTTGTCAGTGGTAATGCAATATAATGATGATAATTCATAAGTGTGCACTCTTTATTTACTACTTACCATAGAGGACCTTTTGAGTGTTTACTGTGTAGTGAATGAATGAACGAGGGAGCGATTGCAGACACAGCTTTTGTTTCCACGGTAGACATCTGTCCTGAAAGCTCTTTCTAAACTTTGTTTTCCTGTGCATCTTTTATGCATTAGACATGAGTCGCTGTGGACAAAGGCCTTTTGTGTGAAAGATACTGGTAGATTCTTAACACTCCATGCGCTAGTAGCATGGAAAATAACAACATGTTTTCGATTTTTTTTTACAAGCTGAACTCAAGTGCTGCTTTTCAAGCATGAGAAGACGAAAGTGTATTAATAACTAATCAATTGACTTCCTCTTAACATTTAACCAAAACTGTACTGTGCGCCTTAAACTCACCGATATTCCAAATGTGGGAAATCTCCTACGTAACTTAGGAAGAATCAGTGTATGTGTGCTGGTGTGTGTGTGAGAGAGATCCTCAGCCTGCTGTGTGCCGTCTGTCCCTGATCTGGACGAGTGCGCTGTGTGCTCTCCTCCACAGGCAGTGGCCCAGGTTATGATACAGTCTTTTCAGTTGTCCTCATGTGCACTCTTCAACGCTCAGATGCAGGATGTAAGTCCCCCTTCCCTTCCCCTTTCTCTCCGTCTCTGGCCCATACTTAGATGTGCGAAGTGAAAAGATAGTCTGTAATGGTTCAATTTTAAGAAGGACACATGTAAGAATGGACGGTTGCTTTTCTGAGTGTTGTCATCACTGTGTTTGTGCGGTGGTTCTCTCTTCCTCTCCTGCTCAGTATTTTTCCTCCAACAATCCACACATTTTCTACATATAGTCTCTGTATTTCATATGGTATTTTTATTGTATTGCATTGTTACATCAAGTCTGGACATAATTAGTGCACTTTCCCAGAGGTGGTGTAGTTGTTGATTTCCTTCTGTCTGGATTCATGTTTGTTTCTGTCAACTGAGGTCCAAATATAAACCGACTGCCTTACAGGATGGATGTCAAAGTCACTTGTATTGTGCAGCATTTGGTAACAGTATCACATTTTTAGCCATCTCAGCTTAGATTTGGCACGAAAATAACAACTGACAATTTGCCACCAGCTAGGTAGATGAAATCTCAATTTTAAATGATGTGTAAGGATAAAAAAAGAAAATGAAATATATAATTCTTCATTATCTAATGAGTCATGTCTAATGTAGGCTTAGCTCTGGACGGTGTGAACGTCAATGTCCATGTTGTCTCACATAAAACTGTGAATCTGAATCTTTACTAAACTGTTTCTCTCTTCACCTTCATTGTGGATCCTTGTCATCCATGATCTCTTGAGTGTCTCTACTGATTCCACTTGATGATGTGGCATCTTAGTGCGTGCTGTTGTTCTGAAATTGAAGTGGATGGCTTGACTAGATTATATAATTTAATTATAGACCGTTTTGATACTTAAGATGCATTTTACACTGTATTGTGCTTTCTCTCTTTGCTGTCCCTCTGTATGATCCCCTTGGCTTCTTCTCACTGCTCTTCTTCTCTCTGGCTCCTCAGGAGCAGGAGTTCCTACAGAAGCAGCAGCAAGACCTGGACGGAGCTCTGAAGAAAATCATCCAGCAGCATAAACTGGAGATCACCACTATTGAGAAAGACTGCCTTAACCACAAGCAGCAGTTGATGAGAGGTAAGAGATTGAGGAGGAAGTACTAGACAGATGAAATCAGCCCCTTTACTTCAACGGCACAGCTTTGCATTACTGCTTGTAATACCAACTTCTACAGCATACCATAGTTGTTTAAATTTGTTATTTATTTTAGTGTGATATAAAAACCGATTGTGGAGACTGAGACCTGTAGTCATTCATAGGAAATATCACGTACCTTTTATTTTCGTCAGTGTTTTCGTTGCTGCATAGTAAAGCTGGTGAAAGAATTGATTTGTTTGAAAAACTCCATTGTGGTGCTTTCATGTGCTACTGAGAAACATGGTTCTGATTCCTCACAACACCGCTGAACTCACCACATCAGCAGACTTTGTTATCAATCCACGCTTAGACTACATTTCAAGCAACCAACCAAGCTTAAACATCCTGTGTAACTTTCAAATTTCATAATGGACATACATGAAACCAACTATAGCCTTATAGGTAGGAACAATTCAGTCTCAACTAATAAAGGGACTGTATGCCAGTGGAGCCAACAGTGTGTAAATACTGACTGTGGCATGTAGACCTGTTACAGCTTGTCCAACTTGATGACAGTGTTGGTTTGTTTTACTTTCATCGCTTGTCACCGTGTACATGTTGTTTAATCACACTTAACATGGCTGTGCGTGGTGTTTTTGTGCGCACGCGCATGTATGTTTTGTAGCTCGAGAGGCGGCCATGTGGGAGTTGGAGGAGCGCCACCTGCAGGAAAAGCACCAGCAGCTGAAGCAGCAGCTGAAAGACCAGTACTTCCTACAGAGACACCAGCTGCTGAAGAGGCATGAGAAAGTAAGAGCTTGGAGAGAAATGTACCCAGAGAAATGTACATTGTCTTATTATTTTGCAGCTGAACCCAGGTGTGTGTGTGTGTGTGTGTGTGTGTGTGTGTGTGTGTGTGTGTGTGTGTGTGTGTGTGTGTGTGTGTGTGTGTGTGTGTGTGTGTGTGTGTGTGTGTGTGTGTGTGTGTGTGTGTGTGTGTGTGTGTGTGTGTGTGTGTGTGTGTGTGTGTGTGTGTGTGTGTGTGTGTGTGTGTGTGTGTGTGTGTGTCATAGGAGATGGAGCAGATGCATCGCTACAACCAGCGGTTGATAGAGGAGATGAAGAACAAACAGACTCAAGAGAGGGTTCGTCTGCCCAAGATTCAGCGCAGCGAGGCCAAGACTCGCATGGCCATGTTCAAGAAGAGCCTCCGCATCACCGCCACTGCAGCTGTCACACCCGAGCAGGAGAGAGAGCGGATAAAACAGGTAACAGACACCGTGGATTCATGCTGTTTTACAATTTCTACTCTCATCACATTTAAGGAGTAGGGACTGAGCATGCATGGTCTTTTTTTAGCAACACTGTGTCACACTGGCATCGAGTCATACCAAGGATCTGCCCAATACAAACACTCCTAATTATCCCAGCAACTTTCCAGTCACCATTTCACCAGCTTCACTTGCCCCATCCTCTTCAAAATGCTGTTTCAATTTGATTTTGTTTAGATAAGACCAGTGGAGGAACGCCTAAACATTTAAAAAATTATCTGCGTCAAGAAGTAGATGGTAAACATTAGGGTGTTCCAGAAAAGTATGATTTTTGTCCTTGCAATCAGTGGAGTACATGTTTCAAATGAACCGCTCCGTGGCCGCGTCCCTAACTTGTCCTTCTGTATAATCACCACTATCTGTAATAAAGACATATCGCTGAATCACTTTGTTTGGGTTTGAGTTGCTGTTACAGTTGTGCTGTTGTATTTTCGGCTGTGTGGTCCAGTTTGCGTCTCAGGAAGACAAGAGGCAGAAGAACGAGAGGCTCCATCAACACCAGAAACACGAGAACCAAATGAGGGATCTGCAGCTGCAGTGTGACTCGAACATCAGGGAGCTGCAGCAGCTGCAGGTGAGGCCACAGCACACGTTGTGCGCACACACACACACACACACACGCTTACACACGCATACACAGGCTGTGTCTCATTCCGCATACTTTCGTCAGTACACTGCTGATGTGCACTGACCAGTTACTTCCGTAGTGCCCACTTTTGATGCTTAGTATTTTCCCAAAAGGAACACTTATGTTAAAACACTTCCCGGAAATGATGAGCTTGACAAACACAACGCACACAACACATGTAAACGCGATTTTCCAACCTGCCAAAAATATATGCCGGCTATATAACGTGCTCATCCCATACTTAAGCATTAGCATTAGCATGTAACATTACGCTAATTAACTCCATCAAATAATGATGTCGGCTTCAGTCAGTGATGGACATGTGAGTAATGCATTAGACGACAGTAAAATGTTTTGTATTACCACTGTTACTTACATTTATACTAATTTAATTTAGTTGTCGTTGCTGCTCCAGCTGTCTTGGTTGAGTTGTCCGCAATGTTTTCAAACTTTGAAAAACTTGCCAACGTCCCTGGTCCCTCCCCTTCCGCTTTGTAGTCAAGATAGCATCCATCGTTCCACACTGAACTTTTTGAGGGGTCATCTGAGTACTTTCAGTGCACTGACTTTTAGCGTTATCTACACTATATACTTAAAACTAAGTGTTTGAGGTGTGCAAGTAGGCGGTTTGAGACACAGCCACACACTCTAAATCATAAATAGTGCAATGTACCTATAAAAGAATAATTAGAGGGAAAAAGTGTGAGTAAAGAAAAAAGCTAGAGGAAATTATTTTTATGTTAGCACACTGTGCTGGAGAAAAAAATGGTCATTTAAAATAATAAAAGCAAAGAGACATAAATCTATTCCAGTCCAGATAAAGTAGGTAGAGCACAGGAGGTGTAATTTATTAATTCAGCACAATAATCCTGAAGTCCCGTGTGTTAACCCACATTTTCTTTCAGAATGAGAAATGCCATCTTCTGATTGAACATGAGACCCAAAAGCTGAAGGAGCTGGATGAGGAGGATAGCCAAGAGATAAAGGAATGGAGAGAGAAGCTGAGACCCAGAAAGAAGGTATATTTATTTATCCATTTACTTCTCATGTCTCTTACAGACTTCCTCTACAGTCAGGTGTGTATGAATGTCTGATTCTCAGATTTGCTTGTGATACAATCGTCACAGTGGTTGACTCGGTTGTTTGTATCTGCTGCCCCCTGCAGGCGTTAGAGGAGGAGTTCACACGGAAGCTTCAGGAGCAGGAGGTCTTCTTTAAGATGAGTGGCGAATCCGAATGCCTTAACCCCACCGCCCAGAGTAGAGTATCCAAATTCTACCCCATCCCCAACCTGCACAACTCTGGATTATAGCCTTGTGTCTTTATGTGCTACAAAAAAGACTCCTATCTAACTTGTCTGCGCTCACTGACTCATCCTGGTGGAGTGACATCATTCTCCAACCGTTGCTGATAAAATGTCTTGACCGCTTAGAGTCCAGCGTTAGTGAGCATGACATACCTACACGCTGTTCCCCCACTTTATCACATTTTTCTCAGCTTGTTGGGGAATGTCCAATGATAATAATATGCACTTTTTTGAGCATGTTGACATTTTAAAAACCTACAGTTGGTAGCGAAGGCCAATTGTGTTTGAGATTATTTTAAGCACAGCCTACTGCAGTATGATCTCTAGTGCCTCATATGTTCATTTCATTTCTGCATTTAGGCCCCTCCCTGTGTTTTACAGTAAATGCGGTGCCCCCTGAAAGTCTTGCACTTAAATAACTAGTTTCTATACTATTTTCACCCACAATCACAAGATGTTGAGAGATTATTTTAATCATTTCACATGTACTGGTGATTAAAACGACTCTGAGATCTTGTGTTGCTGCATGTAAGGTAGAGCTGGTTAAATAGAGATGTACTATTCAGTTAAAAGAAAGTCTGTAGTTGTAAGATTTTGTCATGACTGCGTAGTCTTATGTCAAAAACAGCGCCATGTCAAAATCATAAGGCTACGAGTTAAAATGAAAAGGAATGTACTGTGTTGTTAATGATGCGCTGAGTGAAATGTTACATGTGTGTACCTACATATGAAGTTTAATCAGATTCTGTGCTTGTCATGAGGGTTTTACAATGTTGTTACAAACAAGAATATCTATTGCTTTAGCACATCATTTCATTTAGGTGCTGTACTTCCACTTAGTTAAACAGAGGTGTGACCTGTAACTTCATGGAGAATGAAGAAACACATTTTATATGTGTATATATAGAAAACTGATCACCCTGACATTAAACCTAAAGGAATGTAAAACTGTTGACTTGCACTGTTTTGCCACATGAGCTAATGAAAAAATATGCAGTAGTAAAACTGTCAAAGTAATTTTGACAGCGATTCACCTTTGTCTCACCCGAGCCTGTTCAAACTCCAAACTAACCTTTTTTATTTTGACGTTTTCAAAAATGCCCATAAGTATTTTATGATCACATCTAGTTTTCTAAACTTGTATTCCTGATATATTGATGATTTATTTGCTCTTGTTAAAACCAGTGTTGAGTGAAAGGTAAAACGCTGTATCTGTAATTTTAATGTGTGAGGAGACGTCATTCTCTGTATTTTAGGAGCAAAATTATTGATAGTCCACAAAAAGAGATTTCAATTGACCTAATTAGTTTATTTTGTTGCTGCATATCATCAAAGCATGTTATAATTTCTGTATGCTGTCATTGACTAAGTGTTTTGTCATGAATGCTGGGTTTTTATTGGGGCCCCATAGATTTCAAATATTTTTATTTCCATGATTTGTCATTCTACCACAATGAATATTCCTTTGATGTCAGATCAAATGTATTTTAAGTGTCTTTATAAATCAATTTTTTTTTTTTTTTTTTTGTAAATAAAATATTGACTGTTTTTTGTTTTGTTTTTATTTTGAGTGAAGGTCAAGACTCACAAGTCCAAAAATAGATTTATTTGTGCGTCTTTAAATATATTGATCAAATGTCAATGAGTTCAATCATGTAAAACAATCTGGGAACATTTTATAATTTATTCTTTCCAACACTTAAAGGTATAAAGAAAATATATCAATTTCAGTGCACTCTGATACAAAAATATACAGTTCAATCAGTCATTTCTTGAGTGATCATCTGTCTTTCATCCATGCAACATTTATTTATTTTTTTACCAACAAACCTTTCAAGTAAGTCATCAGTCCTACTGTAATCAAAGTTCACTCCCTGCTGCACAAATGACCCTCACTGACTGGTGATGGTGCATTGCTATATGTATTTAAAGAATGTAAATTCTTTTGTAATTTGTATGGGGTGAATGGATTACTTCAAGAGGTCTTTAAAACTGGAGGTTGGCTTGATTTATGTGGATAATCTGACAATATTGTATTTTTGTATTTTAACATTGAAAAGTTACTTTGACAAATTAAACACATATTATATAGTCCTTAATACAATATAATCCTCAAAAGACAAAAAAATACACCAAGTTACACGAGCAATGGGAATAGATGAAAAGTGTAATTAAAAGATCAGCTATTTATTGCTTAAAACAGATATTCTCTTAAACAAAGCTGCTCCCTGGAAGTTTGAATGCAAGCTTCTAACTAAGCAAAGTAAACATTATACACCCACATGTCAAAAAGAATGAAGTCTGTGTAACAAAGACACTGACCAGCAGCTTAATCCATACTACTCTACCTGAAGCTGTTTTTAAAAAGACTTTTTGGCCACTTGAATTTTCTCAAATTGTCTCATGACTTTTCTACAGATGGCAACAGTAAGACGCAGTTTGCCTACTTGCATTTGCTACAGTTGAACACCTAAAAACAAACAAAAAAAGAGTAAAAAATGAAATCTGACATGATCCAGTAGTATGTTTAGGCACCGCTGGCATGACGGCGATGCTGACGATGCTGACGATAACCACCAACCACATTATTGCCTGCAGTGGATGGAGAAAAGAAATTGCAGTTCCATGCATGTAACACTCAACATTTTTTTAATGTGATTTAACAACATTTGACTAAAGTTACCTGTATCCCTCTTCTGCACTTTGTGTGGAATTTGGACGGTGTATAGCCCTGGAGTTCCTGGTAAACCTTGGTGCCCAGGATCACCTGAAAACATACAAAACTCTCACTTGACTTGCTTGTCTCAGTCGCTCCAATGAACATATTACTCTGGAAAATACACAGTGTTTCATCAACTCTGTTTTAAATGTACCCTTTTCTCCTCTGGGTCCTGGGTACCCTCTCTCACCCTTTGGTCCAGGGCCTCCTGGATTTCCGGGGATGGTGCCATAGGCTGCACAAGAGCAGAAGCACAGATTCAGTTGTGATGAAGCAACATTTTCCAACTACACTTACGTAAGTGGTTTTCCATTGCTGTGAGATTTAACTTGATACAGTATGTGGAAAATCCTAATGGTATCCTCACTTCTGAAGAACTCCATGAGGTCAGCTGTGACGTTGCCATAGGAACCGATGACACGGCTCTGACCAGGTGGTCCGACAGGGCCAGGTGGACCAGGGGGGCCTTGAATTGCTCGTACATTTGCCCTCCAAGGACCCTCAACCAGATAATCCTGCAGCAGGCCTTGATCTACAAGTGGGTTATTATATATCAAACACTCTTATCATCAACCTTTTCATCATAATTGGCCAGAAGAGCAGTAGTAGTAGTTAAGTCAGTGGTCTGATACTGTGGGCACTCCGTGAGACAAAATTGAGAGCTGTGGGTTACAACTTGAGCTCCGTTTTAGCCGATATTTCTATCATTGTAATCATTAATTAATTAATTAATTAACAATAATTGTAACAACCATCTTTTTCTACGATTCATAAACATTTATATTAATTCATAGATGTTTGCAACATCTGAGATAATGATATCCCCGTAAGTGTGAAATCCCCAAAGCATTATGGAAACTGTAGTTATAGCATATGGAGAGTAGATGGAACATATGTTTAAAAAAATATGGGATGGGGAGGGTGTTTGTGTTGTTTGGGGGTGCCCATAGTGTCAGACTTAGACAACCTCTACCTTACATAACTAAAGAAATCTCTGCGCTTGACGGTTTCAATCAACTCACTCTTGATGTAGTCTGTAACTTTTATTGCAACGTTGGCGAGGTTGGAGTGGTCCAGTGTCTGTGTGAGCTTGCTGACATGGATATCTCTGCGCTCAGAGGCTTGTTGAGATTCACCCTGATTGTAGCTCTGGCTTTGCGTGTAGCTCTGAATGTAACCCGGCTCTCCGCGATCTCCCTTTTGACCCATCGGTCCTGGAAGGCCCGGAGGTCCGATGATGGCACGACGAACACTGTCACCTGAAAAAAATAAAATACAGTTCATCCATGATATCCACACTCATCTATTCTTGTGTGTCTTTAATCTGTCTGTGTGGGATGTTAGAAGCTTACTGGTCAGATACTGCTGAATTTCAGTGCGGATGCTCTCCCGAGGGAAGTTTCCATTGTAGGAAATGGATCCGCTGTAACTGCCTGGTGGACCCTGTGGACCTTGTGGACCTTGAGGACCAGGTGGGCCGGGAACACCTCTGAACCCAGAACCTGGGAAAGATTCAAGTCCAAATTATTGTCATTCTAATTTGTACAAGTTGTGCATAGCAAGATGAGAAAAACCTTTGCAATTCCACTGATGGTAGATAGATGGTAGGTAAAAAAATAAGGCGTGTGGATGAATAAAAAACCTTAAAAATTACCATAATGTTGAATGAACACCTCTTTAACTGAATGTTAAGCTCAAAAAGTTATGCTTGTGCTGTAATGCGGGGCTGTTGTATTGCATTAAACTAAAGAGGAACTCAATACCTTCTGAAAATCTTGTTTTTGCTGACCTCCAGTGGTTTAACATCTCACTTCGCTGCAGTGATGTAGAGGGGAACTCCAGGGTGTGTCGCTACACCATGTAGTCATTGTTGGGTGTGGTTAAATGTGTAACAGAGCATCGTTCTTGTTTGCTTTTATTTAAAAATGGATATTAAACCTTTGTGACCAGTCTGTACGTTTATGTGCAGTTTAAAAAAAACGATTATATTCGAATTTAGGCAGGTTACTCAGATTTCTCAAAAGCTATGTAAACACTTTACCCCAGAGTTACCGATTAGAGGTAGGCCTGGCAAACCCGAATCCTTAGATTCCTTTTAAGGATTCAGGTTATTCTGAGTCACTCACTAAACTGATCCGGGTTATGCGAGTCACTTGAGTCATTATTGATCTATAGGTGAGGCGAGGCGAGCTTGTTTCGGACTGTGTGAAAGAAGTGAAAGAATGGCTTTTATTGTGGATTTGCTTTACTCTAGGCTCGAGGAGAGACTTTGCTCGCTCGTTTGCTACAGATCCACTCATAGCCGGCTGATTCACGCGAGTGCTCGTGGGTCATTGACAACTCATGAGTCGTCGAGAGCTCCTGAGTCGTCAAGGAGTCGTGGGTTCTCAAGTGAATCCCATTGTCTGCGAGCTTCCGGCTCTGAGTCTGCGGGTCGGGATGTTCCCATTAAGACTCTGACACACCAACCTGACGGCCGACCGGTGGCAGAAAAGGAAGTTGACCTGACTGTTTTCAGCTAATATTCTCTCAGGGAGGCAGCTATGGCAATAATTAACTTAAGGGTGCTATAAATAATATACATATTATAATTACCCTTTGAACTGCTCTTTATACAGTGGAATAAGTTGTTGCTTATACAATACATTATGTTTATTGTATCTGTCCGACTCACCCTGCAGGTAACGCTGAATTTCCTCCAAGCTGTAGCCACGACCTCCCGCCCCCCCGAACACAGTGGCAGTGGAGACTCCAGCGGGGCCCTGAGGGCCAGGAGGACCGGGTTGCCCTTGGAGACCCCTAGGACCCGGAGGACCCGGAGGACCGTGTTGTAATGCAGAGCTAATCCATGAGCGGAAGTCTGAATCTAAGTAGATGAAGATACAATAAAGATTTTCACTATCAACAAGACAGTTTCTGTCAGTAAAAAAAACACAATGACTTACGTTTTATCAGTGCAGCATAGTCAATTGTAGCAGTAACCAAGCCAGATCCCCCTGCACCAGAAGGCCCAGCAGGACCGGGTGGCCCAGGTAGCCCAGGTGGACCTCTAGCAATCCCTCGGTCTGACAATGACAATAAAAGCAATGTGATTGAAGACCAGGAATTACTTTCAGGATTATTGTTTTTCTGTGTGCAGGTTTTCAATGCAACCTGTGCTCACCATTCATGATTTTGAAGACATATGTAGCTATCTCCTCTATACTGTAACTGCCTGAAAATCCTCCCGATATCCCTGGTTGTCCCGGTGGTCCTTGTGGCCCTGGTGATCCTGTCAAATATCTCCTCACATCTTCTCCTAGACAGATCACAGCAGAAAGACACAGGCTGCATCTCATGACCCTTATTTGATAGCTCGTCGACCAGGGCTGTAGTACTCAACTCCGGTCTTGGACTCGAGTCCAGACTCAAGACGATTTTTCCATGGTCTCAAACTTGTCTCGGACTCGTTGGTATTTGGACTTGGACTTGTCTCGGTCTCTGCCACTGGTCTTGCTTGGTTGTCCAGTTATTATTATGTTTATAATAATAATATTAAGATTACATAGTCCTTTATTAGTCACACAAGGGGAAATTACAATTTACACTCTGGTCAGTTCTGGAACAGTATTGCATCCAAGATTTCTGCCTTGTTTAATGTTACCGTGCCTGTTACGGTCAATGTCTTGATTCTGAATGATTTGTCAGTCTTTCAGCTCTCTTCAGAAACGTGTTGTATTTACAGATGCAAGCTGCAAAGAAAACGATTGCAACCCGTTGGAAACCACCTCATGAGCTCTATATGCACACATTGACCCTTTCCTATTTGGATGTGGTATATGTGGAGCTCTACACAGCACGCATACATAGAGCGCCGGGAAAAACTCTGGACACGTGGCTGAACAGTCCTGACTCTGTGAGGTCCGGGCTGTAGCCTTGTGCTATTGTCATGGACTTCTAACTTGTGCAGGTGTTTGGTCCCTTGTCTTGTGTCTGTCTCTGTGTGTGTCTGTTTGTGTGTGTCTGTCTTTCCTGTCTTTTTTTTTTCAGTGTATTCTTTGTAATTGTTTCTCACTGTTTGTGTTTCTAAAATATATAAAAAATAATTTAAAAAAATGTGATCACAAAAAAATAATATTGGAGGGAAAGTGAAACACTGGCCACCTGATAACCAATCACACACTAGATTATCTTCGCATGCCGTGCATCTGCGTGCTCTGCTAACGATATTTCCACTGTAACAAACGAAGATGCCCGCCAATTCTGCCAAAATCAAATGTGGTTATAGAAATCACCAGGAATTTCGCAGATCTACAAATGAACACTCACGTTAACGTTAGGGTTAAGTAAACTTTGCCTCGGGCTAACATCTCGGTCATGACTCGGACTCAAACCTTTTTGGTCTCTGTCTTGTCTTAGACTCTAACCTTTTTGGACTCGGTCTTGACCTGGTCTCGACTAGTCCTGGTCTTGGTCTTCGACAAAGGTGGTCTTGACTACAGCCCTGTCCTCAACTCCTCTCTCCTCAGATGAACCGGAAGTTGTTCTGTCCCTTGAGCTATAGGCGAGGATACTCTAGCAGCCATCCTGAAAGCCGTGTAGCTAAAAGCCATTGCTGACGAATGAGTACAGGACATTTCGTCTCTCTAAAACATATTTGCTCGTTGCCTCTCTCCTCCAATGGTTTCCTTGTGTCTCTCCTTTGCCTCCTCGGTGAGACGGACTAAGACACGAGGAAGGGAGGCAAGTGGAGGACTCAAGGAGGTAATTTAACGGTTATGAGATGCAGCTATAGTTTAACCCAGAGTTTCCTCTGAAAAAAGTCTTCAAAAAGTGTTTAAGACACTAGAGTGCAGCAATGATAATATGTATCTGATACTACTTGGCTCAGTCAGAATATGTATTGTACTTACTCTGAAGCATGGCAATGAGACCGCTGACCGTCAGGGATCCATAGCCCTGTGGACCAGGTGGTCCTGGAGGACCCTGGACACCAATGCTAAGGCCTGAGTCCGAACCTAAAATTGCATAACACAGCTGAAGGTAACCCCCATTTGGCTATAATTACGCCCCATACATACACACTCCTCACACTATCATTTAGGAATATGCATTCTGGAGAGAAGCACAAGCTTACGTCGCAGGTATGCAATGATACGAGTGGAGATGTCATCAATAGAGCCTGAAAAGCTTCCAGGGATTCCTGGAGGCCCAGGTGGACCTGGAGGTCCGGGGATACTAGACTGTCTGCTTCTGCCTGCATGAAACAAATGAAATAGTCATACTCTGTTTTGTCAGCCCTGGCAGGCTGTGAGCATGGGACCTTGCTTCAGAAAAACTCGTACTTAGATAGTCAGTGATGTACTGCCGCATCTCACTAGAAGAAGCGAAGGAGCCCGGCTGGCCTGGAGGGCCAGGAGGACCTGCAGGTCCAGGAGGCCCTGAGGTGACTGAGACCGAACCTGCGAAAAAATTAGATAGCAAAGAAACTCAAAAAATATAGATATTTAAAGCCACTTTGGACAATTTGTGCTTTTACAAGATAACACTTGACCCTTGACACTTGACTTTGTGTAGTATTGTAAAGCTGAATTATGATTTTCTCTACCTCTTGAAAAGCCAGAAACACCAGGAGCTCCGGTGTCCCCTTAGAAATGATAAACAACAACAAAAGCAATATCGTTATGCAACGCACACATGTGAACACAATATTTACTCTGAAATACGGACAATAAAACATTGACAGCATTCACAGATTCAGTGTTGGTAGTCTAAATCCACAACGTTCCACTTGATTGCTCCGTTGCCAGCTGAAATTACACCGGATTTTATTCATTTTGACCAGATGTCGGGTACCTTCTGCTTTTTTTGTGTTGGAATTTTAAACTCCTGTGGATTTATGAGAACTGTTGTTAACTGCTCCTTAGATCTCTGCAGGGTAAATCCAGACAGCAGCTGTCTGTCCAGTCGGGAGTGTTGTTGCACGACCAAAACAACTTTATTTAGCAAAACGTGATTTTAATTTAATTATGGTGTCAATTCATCTTGAGACACTTTATAGATAGAGTAGGTCTAGACCATACTCCATAATTTACAAGGACCCAACAGTTCTAGTAGTTCCCTCAGCAGCAAGCAACTCCCTTTTAGGAAGAAACCTGGGACAGACCCAGGCTCTTGGTAGGTGGTGTCTGACAGGCCAGTTGGGGTTGAAATGAAGAGTGGCAACGTACACATGTTCCACCAAAACAAGTTCCTTCCCGTGGCTATTTCGCAGAGGCACCGCCGCACATAACGACTGTGATCGGTTAAAAGATATGCCAATAAACCAGAACACGTTTGTCTCCCATCCCGGTGTGCTGGTGGGACTAGCCAGACCCTCCTCCACAGCGCTGTGTAGGATCTGGTCTGGCAAAGCCAGACTAATGTTTTGGTACCTTTAAGTCCCTGTGGTCCAGGAAGTCCTGGTGGACCTGGTGGACCTGGTGGTCCAGGGATCCTATATCCTCCATCATAAGTCGACACTTTAAAGAAGAAATGAACATAATGTTTGTCACACTGTGCATTAAGCTCAATACATGTGATTCTCTAATATAATTCTAATGTGATATAGTATAATTTGTTTTTTTAAATGTTGACCTCTCTCAGAGCTTCCTGGTCTTCCTGGGGTGCCCGGCACACCTTGTTGGCCTGGTTCGCCTGAAACACAGATGATGCCACAGTTATTTATGCTGCGATGGATTTAATCACAGGGAGGCTCACAACTATTTATATTGCTATGTCACAGTCACAAATGCTTGGTGAAAGAAAGAAAAATAGAAAGACAGTTACCTTGGTATCCTCTTGGTCCAGGAGAACCTAAAACAGAGATGTTATTAATAAAACTAAAAGAGGGGAATTTTCTTTAAATGAGGCATACAGTCATACAGAGGTCTTCAGAAAATCTGATCACCTGCTGATCCTTTAGGCCCAGAAGGCCCAGGTGGTCCTGGTGGTCCAGTATAAAATGTTCCTGTAAGAAGAACAGTGTTGAAATGGTTTCTGTTGCTGCTCATTACATATTAAACCCACATCAAGTTTAGATTTCCGATCATACCTGAGCTGGATGCAAAGCCCGCCTCTCCTTTGTCTCCTTTGGGTCCTGGATTTCCATAACCTAAAAAAAAAGATGATTCAAGTTTGATATAAAGAATGGATGAGCTTCACATAATATCAAACACACTGCATGATGCCCCAGAGTCTATGTTCGAAACAGTGGCTTTAACAAGCTCAAATACTTGCCTGGCTGACCTGGAGGCCCTGGTGGTCCTGGAGGTCCTTGTCTTGAATCTCCTGATGAACATTTTTAAACCAGTAGTCAGTGACACAATTTGAAAAATATTATGAAAAGGCTGCAATCCTTCTCAGATGGCATCAAATGAAT
This sequence comes from Percina caprodes, assembly GCA_013375575.1. Taxonomy (NCBI): domain Eukaryota; kingdom Metazoa; phylum Chordata; class Actinopteri; order Perciformes; family Percidae; genus Percina; species Percina caprodes. The sequence continues at coordinate 129,443 of JABXJD010000110.1, read as the reverse complement.
CCTACAAAATCATTAAAGATGGTGTCTTTGATAATGTTGCAAAAGATCCTGTTTATTTTATTTACCTGGACGTCCAGGTTGACCCGGTGGGCCAGGTGGGCCAGGTTGTCCTACACCTCCACTGGCACTAAACTGCCCTAAAGCAGGAACACAAAGACATCATTTTAAGTAATGAACAGTATTCTGATCTGTAGAGAGGAACAAACAATGCTTAAAATGTAGAAAATTGCATTAAAGCGACCCTATGTAATTTAAGCTTAACAGCTGTGTCCGTGGCCACAAATTGCAATACATGATAATGCCAAATGTTGACTAAAGCGTGATTTATGAATGTGCAGTGGCTTCACGCAAAGCTTTCACCTTAGCCTATGTAAGTGGCCTGAAGTTCATAATTTGGTGTGTGCGCCGATCTCTTTAGAATAGCAGGGTGTGTGTGTGTGTGTGTGTGTGTGTGTGTGTGTGTGTGTGTGTGTGTGTTGGGAGTGTGTTGGGAGTGAGAGAGAGAGTGACGTGATTGGCTTCGGAGCGAGTACTGACTCTAGAGGCATGGTGGGAGTAACAAAGTGTCTCCCCTGTGCTTTCTGACCATGGTCGGAAATCTGTAGCAGCAAAAGTTGACCCTCTCCTGAATTTTATGTTGTTTATGGAGAAGGAGAACCATGAAATGAGTACGGTGAAATGCAATGCCACCAAGCCATGTCTGAGCGATGTGCATCACCCTGTAGTTATGGCATTTTCCACTACACGGTACCTTCTCGACTCGCCTCAACTCTACTTGCCTTTTTTGGTTTTCCATTACAAAAAAATGTCTCTGGTACCTGCTAACGGTATCTGTACTTTTTTTAGTACCACCTCAGTCGAGGTTCCAAGCAAGCTGAGGCGATTAACTGACGTAAAAACCTGCAGACTGCTGATTGGTTGGAAAGAATTGTCACTATTCACTGCATCATCATTGTTAGCAACAGACGGGGTGTTCACTTTTGAAACTAAATTGTCTTCTGGCTGTGGCAACAGCCACATGCCGAGAATCAAAAGCAACACACCTTTGACGTTCTGTGTGTGTCGCGTTAGGTCACGGTAGTTTCCTGCCGTGACGACCAGCCACGCTCGCCTCATGAGGCAGTACTAATCTGTTATGGAAAAAGGAGGACAGGGCACTGCAGCCGAGTCGAGCCGAGTTGAGGTGAGTCGAGCAGGAACCATTAATGGAAAAACGCCATTACGTTTTTCAAGAGTCAGTCTACTGCATAGGGTCCGTGTCTCCACGTACCTACGTACGTAGATTTACACAGAAGCATAAATCACGCTTAACAAGTAGCAGAAGTAGGAAAGAGTGTAAAGTCAAAATCAATATCTCTTTATTATTTACATTATTTACATTAGCTACCATAAGCTAACAGTCATTTTGTTTTCATGCCTCTTTATACTTCTACTCCACTACAGTTATTTGACAGTTGTAGGCTAAATTTACACTGTTACGTTTTGTTTTTTAAGCACAGTTTTGAGCCAAAAGCATTTCAGTGCACACAAGTGTCTTTAGCTCCAGTAAAAGAACTAATCTCAGTTTAAACTAACATGCCCAAACCACATATTTTGTGAACATTTTTGTATACTGGGCATGCGTGTACCAGGGTAAACAGGAGACAGCATGTATAATGCACCCGTTGCTGGTAGTTGCCATGGTAACGTTAGTAGCTTTATCTCAGAGAACGAGACGTCATGACAGATAAGACCAAAATCAGGCAGCAAAACGTTGGGATTCGGGTCTGTTGCCAAAAGTCTCTGTTTGCAGCCGTTAAGACTGCAACACAACCCGGCAAATTCCAAACCAAAACAGGTGCAGAAGTGTTTTCAAATGTCTCCCTTTAAGGGGCATAAGATATTTGTTTTTAAACCAAAATGTAGCTGTATAAATGTAGCCTTAGTCACTACACAAATTCACAAATTTTAGTTTACAAATTAAATGTTTGGATAAACATAAACATATGAAGTGCTTATAAAAATAAGATGTTTTGTTATAAATTAAACTACTCTACAGTTTATACAAGTAGAGTTGAAAATTCATTGATTAACAGAGAATTAATTGGCAACTATTTTGATAATCATCATTTTTCATGCAAAAATGTCAAAACATTTTATGGTTCCAGAGTTTCAAATGAGACACTTTGGTTTTACAAACCAAAACAAAAATCAATTAATTATTCTAGTAAATAATCAGCAGATTAACCCATTAGTAGGTAGTAGGCTAATGGTCAATAGTTGCAGTCGTTAAAAAGATAGTTAAAAAGATTAGCTCCACCTCAACCAGCAGAAAAATGCTGCTTACACATCAATACAGGAGAAATAATAATATGACGATCACAGTGGCCATTTTTCTGCATGATGTTGCTGTCGGGTGAAAACCTTCTATGTCCAAAATTGTTGCTTGTCAGGAAATATAAAAAGGCTACTTTGAAAACATTGTATTGAGTTTATGTCAGATTAAATCGTATAATTGTAAAACCTGCAGACAGACGTAAATATTGACCAATAGCATTTATTTTACAAAAGACTTTGAATGCATGACTTTGACTTGTAATGGAGTATTTTCTACAGTGTGGAATTAGTACTTTTACTTTGAGTGTGTTCTGCGGATAACTTTACGCCCCAGATGCAGCAGTTTATTTCTCCCCTCTATACACTGTATGTCTAATAGGAAATCATCAAAAGAAAGTACTTACTGGAAGACAGACTTTCAGTCGTTCTCGCTGATATTAATTGTTCTCCCTGCTCTCCCTTATATCCCCTGTCCCCTTTAGGACCTGCAAAAACAAACAATATGCAGCATCCATGAGACTTTGATGGCTACATGTCGGATCTAAAAAACTTCTTTTGGGAGCAAAAAAGAGCAATTCCCTACCAGGTTGGCCAGGCAGTCCAGCAGGGCCAATTGGACCTGAGGAGATACAGCAACAAATACAAGTATAAGTATTGCTACTACTGATATACTGTAGTGCATTCATTCAGGGCAAGATATGCGAGGACATCATCTGGCTACTTTGTGGGCTGTTTCGGGTCAGACCTGATAATCCTGGAGGTCCTGCAGGGCCGGGAGGACCAGAAGGCCCAGGTGGTCCTGGGATGCCGAAAGAAGTGGAGCCAGCTGGAAAATAATTAAAGTGATGGTCAGATGTCTATAACTATAATCAAATCAATATTATGTATAATTATAAATGTTATAATCCCCAGGGGCTACAGACCGAAAACAGCAATTCTGCTACAACCTTGTGCAATACATCTCTCTTTGTTCTAATACAATAAGGTTAATGTTTAATTGTGAATTATTCCTGTTTAAATAAAATTACATTACATTGTCATGATCTGTTACCTGCATTAATGATTCTTCCTGGTTGACCTGATTCACCTAAAACCAACAGACACATGCTACATCAGCTGCACAGAGTAATAGCACAAAGCATGTGGTATTTTAGAGAGCATGCACTTTCTGCAGCAGATGGCCCTCCATATAGCTGTACCTCTAGAGCCTGGTCGTCCTGGATTCCCTGGTATCCCTAAAAGCAAGACACAAGTACATTTTTAAGTATTGAGAGCATTTAAAGCAAAGATAATTAATAATAAAATGGCACATAAATAATAATGAAGCTACAATGTGTGTTGTATTAATAGTAGAGTCGTACCTGGTGGTCCTTGAAGCCCAGGTGTTCCTACAGAAGGGGAGATATTATGAATATGTGATATCATATCATGATATTCATCCACAAATAATTAAGTTAATATAGCTAAGGATCCAGTTTTATAAGAGTGATATCAGGCTCAGCTCACCTGGAAGTCCAGCATCTCCAGGAGGCCCAGCAGGACCTCTGAGTCCAGGGGGCCCGGCATGTCCTTGGTCACCTGAGGGTCAAAGAAATATGTTATTTATGAGGAATTGTGGATTTTTTTGTCTTTAAAATGGAACGGAACGGAAAGAAAAGCCTTATTTAACTCCCTTGTTATGTCATGTTATGTCCTTGTACACATCAAAATGATATTTTAATAGCTGTGTCTGTAATACTTATATAATGATTTATTCTACCTTTTGATCCTGTCAATCCATCGACTCCAGACAACCCTGATGATATAAAAACAAACAAATATCATATTGAATATCAATCATAAGTCATTTTAAACAACTAACTTTTGTTGTATAGCCAGCTGTTTTTGTTCCAGCAATAGTTATTCCTTAAATCAGGGTTCTTCAACATTTTTTAAACCAAGGACCCCTAACTGAAAGACAGACAGAGCAGGGTCCCCCCACAACATATATTGTATAAAATGAAGTTGCATATTAAACTGGGCCTACAGTAAGGTGCATGGCGGCCTAAAGCCTTTATACATACCTTTTTAGTGCATAGAATACTAAGCTATTAAAATAATTGTCAGCATGATTTTCTAAACCATATTTTAATGTTAAACATACACGTGGCACATGAATCCTTAGGACATACTGTATCTGTGGATCTTAGTGACTACCTTAACCATAGGCAGTGGGGATTTATATTTGCTAATAATATGTCAAATTCATGTTAAGACATTTTAATTTTTGAAAAAACTTTCAAATATTAACAATAATTTCGATGCCCCCCTGCAGTGACTATGAGGACCCCCTGTTGAAGATCTCCGCCCTAAATGAACAAGAGGCTTTATGAGCAGACTCCTCTCTGCTGCCCCCCGGTGGGAGGTGATGTAGTGATAAGTGAGCTATAAAGTTGAATTTTTATTCTTTTTATTCTATCTTTAATTCTTAATAGTTAATATGACTCATGTTTATTATTATAATTTTAAAAAGACAATAATGTTGATTAAACAATATTATTAAGTGCTTCTTCCATTTTGTTGAATGGGTAAATTGTTTTGTCACATTTATCGCAATCAAGTCACATTAAGAGAAGAGAAGTATAGTCTTTTTTGTCATTGTACATGTACAGCAAAACTGAATGCAGTTCCTTCAGTGCAGAACATTAGTAAAAGTGCAAAGCAGGTAAATAAATAAGTATATGAAAGAGTCTCTAAAGTCACTATAAAAAATATATATACAGTATAAAGAGGTAGGTTATTTGTTAAAAATTAAAGTTAAAACACAAAACACATGCATACGACACAAACAAGACATCATCCTTAAACTTAAAACTCAAGTGGCATTAAACTCAATAATAGCTCTTGGATAAAAATAGTTTTTCAGTCTGTTTGTTCTTGTTTTATTTGTCCTGAAACATCTGCCAGAGGGCAGCAGTTCAAACAGAGAGTGTCTAGGGTGACATGGATCTTTGGCTTTTTTGATTGGCTTTCCATTAAAGTAATAGTTCAATATTTTGAGCAGTTTCCAGGAAACCAGCAGAGACTCCAGGAAGTGATCTTAAACAGTTAACTTTAGAGAATTTTGTTGCTGTGGAGCATAGCCAGGCTAGCTATTTCCCCCTGTTTTCAGTCTCTATGCTTAAATAAGCTAAGCAGCTGCAGGCTGGAGCTTCATATTTAATGGACAGACTTTAGAGTGGTATTGATCTTCTCATCTAACTCTTGGCCAGAAATGTCAAACAGAAATGTCAAACAGTTTGTTTTTATATAGTTCAAGAGCACATACTATAATCTGAGAGTCTGAGAATGAATACATTATCTGAGGCTGGAGGTCCTTTGACTCACCCATTGACCCTTTGATTCCTCTCTCTCCAGCTGGCCCTTGCAGACCTGGTAAACCAGGATCACCTAAGGAGTGGGACATCTGGATTAGGAAACTGCACAGAGAATATAAGATGCCAATTTGATAGATTCAAATACAGTTAAATTCATAAAGCTGTACTGACCTTTCGCTCCTTTGAGACCTGTGTCACCAGCTTCACCTAAAATAAACATGGATTAAATTACAGTTAAAAACATTCACTGCAAAAGGGAAGAGTCCTATAAAAACGTATTGTAATTACAACAAACCTTTAAGTCCTTGGAATCCAGCAAGCCCTCTGTCACCTGCATAGTGAGAAGAGTGACTGTGAGCAACATTATAGTACAGTGTATAAAATAAACTAACTATACATCTCAGTGTATTTAAAGTGTTGAACAGGCAGTGACCTACCTTTGGGCCCAGGTTGGCCTGTCTCACCACGGAATCCCTGAGCACCTGGTTGACCTACAGTTTAACAAAACATCTCATGTAAAATGGCAGGGATTAAGTCACAGCCCTGCTAATGGTATTTTCAGTTGGAACATTTGAGATGCAAATTCAACTCAGCGGGTGTTTCTGGAGTCACTGTAATGCTTTACATGAATGATAACAGGGAGAAACTGACCTGGTACTCCAGAAAGTCCAGGAATTCCAGCTGTGCCTAGATCATAAATTAATAATTATTAGAAAGGGAAAACACTGTTGAACAAGAACAGCAATTAAATAATGTAATTCCAACTAAAATTGGAATTAAGAAGGTTTTACAAAAGTTGAATTATCCTAAAAGTTGGTGTGAAATCGCACATTTTTCTTTCTGGATTTGATGTTTAAATGGGTTACTTTCTTGTTATAAACAGGCGGCTGTGGCTCAGTGGTAGAGTGGCCTGGAAGGTTGGTGGTTCAATCCCTGGCCCTGCAGTCCCATGTTGAAGTGTCCTTGGGCAAGACACTGAACCCAGAGTTGCCCCCGATGCTGTGTCTTCGGAGTGTGAATGTGTGTGCATGTTTATCTGATGAGCAGGTGGCACCTTGTACGGCAGCCTCGGCCACAGTGTATGAATGTGTGTGAATGGTGAATGTATCCTGTATGATGTAAAAGCGCTTTGAGTAGTCGTTAAGACTAGAAAAGCGCTATATAAATACAGCACATTTACATCAATAAAAGGATGGGTAGAATAATTATGACGTCTAAGTCAGAAGTTAGAGAGTTTTATTCATGAGGAGGGACATCTTTTGCAAAGCGTTGGTGCTAGTGAAACATTTAATTAATGCTGTTGGTGCTTGTAATTTATGTAAGAGAAAAAAAAAATTCACATTGAACACACCCCACATGTGCACAAACGTCTGTAGTATGGTTTTCTAAGAACTAAATTATCACTATCATCATTATTATTATTATTATTATTATTATTATTATTCATTGCTGCATCAATGTAGTTCTTGTTTGCTTTTCACTGAACAAACTGACTCTATGCTGCCACCTGGTGCCGTTTGTAGTTCATACACCATCAGGAAACAAACTGTTACAGAGGCACATTTTGTCTGCAAGTAAAACCAAAGATATTCTGATGTTAAAACACACAATGTTCAATGATCTCACCCTTTGGTCCAGCCGGGCCGGCAGGCCCAGGATCCCCAGGAGAACCTGCACAAACCAAACACATGAGATCCTGTAGTGACACTTTTAAGATAGACTTAGTTGTGTTGTAATAAGTAGCACTAATACACACAAAGTACTGTTTTCCCTGGGTTTATCGAGGACTTAGGTGTGCATATTTGGCAGGGATTTAGGGGTCTTTCCTCAAAAAAATGGAATGTTTTTCAAAAAACTAATCATTTTGGACCATTATTATCACCATATCTCTGTCTAAAACTTTGGAAAAGCTAGAGCAGATAATAAATCAATAACACTCAAAAAGCTCAATGACAAAATTTGAAGTCCAACTACAATCACTAGATCTGAGAAAAGTCTTTTAGTTAGTTTGATGCCTTTTTTCACGTGTTGTTTTGCCTCGTTTCACATTCATTCGTCTTAGGTGCTGACAAAAACGGTTCAGGTGCTGCACCTAAGACTTATAATGACAGGGAAAACCCTGCAAAGGTTGTGTTACTGCTGGGAATTGAAATCCTACCTCTGTCACCTTTCACTCCAAAGCCTGGAGGTCCTGCCTCACCTCTGGGGCCAGGCGGACCCTCACGACCCCTGACGCCATCCAGTCCATGATCACCTGATATTTTATATATTGATAAAATGTCTTACTGATAATAGGCTAAGCAGTGAACTTGCATCAAGTAATTTAAACTGAAGTGTTCTCTGTACCTTGGCTTCCTTTCTGTCCTTTTGGACCCTCAGGTCCTGCATGTCCCGGAGCACCTGAGGTCAAAGGTCACAGTCAGTAAAATTACACTTCAATGGCACAAAATAGTCCTGAGAAAATCTCAAATATTGGTAATGACTCGATGAAAATATTAGCCATCATTTCTCACCTTGAAGTCCAGGGATACCAGAATCTCCTGTGATAAGTAAAAACATACATATGATTATGATGAAAGTGCAAAGTGGTTTACAAACATACAGAAATGTATTACAGGTGAAAAATAAAAAGATTTCTAGCAGTAAGTGAATTTCTCCTTAACCTTTAGATCCAGGGTCCCCTGAAAAGAATTAAAAAAATATATATAAATGAGTATAAATTAAACACAATTCCTGTTGATTAACTTACAAAAGGGAAAATGCTTAGATTTTATGAAAGGAATAATGTTTGAATTTCACCTTTAGGTCCAGGCAGCCCTCTCTCTCCCTGCACTGATGATTCTAGAAAAGCTGAGACAGAAAACAAAAGTTCAATGAACATGCACAGTGTGTGTGTGTGTGTGTGTGTGTGTGTGTGTGTGTGTGTGTGTGTGTGTGTGTGCAGTCAGTATATTTGTGTGCATTAGCCTACCTCTGTATGACTGTGATTGCATTTCAGTTCTTAACATCTTCTGGATCTGAATCTGAAGAGCGGCAGCATCTATGTATCCTCCGCTCAAAACGGATCCTTGGCCAGTACCAACGGCACCAGCAGCACCACCAGTACCACTGGCACCACCTGTACCACTGGCACCACTAGCACCACTAGCACCAACGGCACTGCCACTAAAACCGGTACTGGAACCACCAGCCCCTTCCCCGGTGGCCCCACTGGTTCCAGCAGAACCACCTCCAATGACATCAATGCCATTTCCGCCAGTGGAACCGCCCGTACCACCTGCAATCCGGATTCGTGTTTTGGAATCAGAGCCTTCACCTCCAGGGCCCAGGAGTAGCGTGTTGTCAGTGTGGGAGGTCCCTCCACCTCCAGCAGCTCCAAAGTTGTGGATGTCATTGTTAGAACCTGACAGCCGGCTGGCAAGGGCAGAATCCACTGAGGACTTGGCCTCCAGCGTAGTCACTCGATTCTTCAGCTTTCTCACATCCTCAGCTGAGGAAGGGACATCAGAGTTTTTTAAGATGAACATACAATTCTGAACCTGAAAGCACCTTTCTGACTGACATTTTAAATCAAATGAATTTCATAGCAGACTGTAAAAAGGAATAGGACGGGGGATGTATTTCCCCACTGTGGACAAATAAAAAGTATAAATTATTATTAAATTATTTGGGTGGGCAACCCAAGTACATTTTATATGCAGCGTATACTTAACGATACTGTACTATAGAATTAATCAAAATAACAACAGTCCCCTAAAAACAACATTGTCTGACTCCAAAACATTTGATTACAAAATATTACACATGGTAGCCCTAACCCTTAGATACAGATGTGATCACAGATCAAAGCCAAATTGTCATTATTTTCATGTTGATGTTAACTTCAGTGTGTAAGCTTTAGTTAGATTGTAGTTCACCCTTATAAAGCCTGCCTCAATCATCTGGGGTCATCTGTGCTCTTTGATCCCCCTGATGGCAGGCCTGCCACCTCATACTGCTAAAATATCATTAGCTAAAAATACAAAGGAGGGATTTTTAAAGTCTGACAGTGTGGAGTCCCCCTGAAATTTGAGACACTGCCCAACAGGAAGTATGTTGACATGGAGTCAGTTAGCTGTGGGCTAGAACTTGATGTCCCAGTTTTAAGCTTAGTAGTAGTTAACATTTTGGCAAACTGGCACCATTACCCCTAAGCCAAATTAGCCATTATCATTTCCTGTTTGCAATGTACCCATGAATGTTGAATGGATGAATGTGTTTGGTTATACCTATACCTATAACCTACCACAGAGCGAGTTGAACTGTCAGTTTAACATTGTGTACTTTCTGACAATGATACATACAAAACTGATCCTGAAGACAGTATACTGTATGTACTCTACAGGATCTACAGTATCAAATAATTAGTCAGTAACTGCTCAACAGGTTTTGGCATGCACATGCTTACATGCAAGTTGCTAACATTTGCAACTATCCAGGTTCTCTTTTTTCATCACATTTCTATCAGGAAAAATCCAGATCAATAACTCTGCTGTTGCAGGAAAACAAAACTGCAGTCTCTGATGTCATCAAGAAACAATTTCTGGAGCTGCTCCACTGACAATGAATGCCAGACCGACCTTGTGGCAGTGGGACAGAACCCACAGATCAAATTTCCAGGGAGCGGATTACATTTAGTGTCTCACAGTTCTTAGCAGCACTGTGAAATAATGCTCACCAGCCTGTAAAAGCCGAAACACACATTTTATTGGTTCAAAAACAGTCACTCCCAGGGTGCTTCATTGCAGAGCAGCACCAGAAAGTTTCCCATGACTCCCAAGGTTTTATCTTTGGGGAGATTTTTGATTGTTCCCTATTAATAGTCATAATGCTGTATTAGACAGCCTTACCGAGTGCAATGAGCCCAAACAGGAGTCCTAGCAGGAGCAGGGAGAGGAGAAGAAGTCCCAGCAGCCATTTCCACCAGGAGCAACACGAATCGGAGCAGCAGCACAGTCCTCCACCTCCAAAGATGCCGCTGTCTCTGTGAATCTCTGGAGACGGAGAAAAAGAGTGAAATCCTCACTTTCAAACATTAAAATAATTATCATTAATGTAAATATCAAAATACATGCAATCACAATTACCTGCATAGGTGGCTTTGTCCTTCATTACCACTCCAGATGATCCATCTGATGAAGAAATTAATAAAGCTCACATATTTTGTTTCTATAATAAAAGTATTTTTAGTAGTTTTAATTTTTAAGAGATGTTTTTCATGAACACTCACAGTAAGAGTTGCCTGTCTCTGTCATCAGTTGTGCCTTCTCACTGTAGCTTGAAATAAGCTTCTCTTTCTTAATTGAATCTCCAGATAGCGACCCTGTAAAGTTAGAAATACTTTTTTTAAACCCTAGTTTTTTGTATTTAACAAGCAGAACCGGGAAAACACAGCTCTTTAAGAGCTGGATTGGATTAAAAGGAAAATAACTAAGTATGTAATTAAGCAAATATCTTGAATTCAAAGAGAAAAGGAAGAAGAAAGATAGAGAGAAAATATTTGAAAATATCTTATTTTCTGTCCCTAAGACTAGGAAGAAGTAAACAGATAAATACTAATATAGGTGATAGTACAGTTCAACAGTACAGTAAAACAGTATAGTTGTATACTGTATAAGTATGCTTTACAATCTGTTGAGGTCATGTGTCATTTGGGGGCAGAAAACGTTGAGAAACCCTTTTAAGGTGAGAGAAAATTCAATTTGTTTCTTGGGAAGGAGGCCATACTATAAGTAGCTGACTCACCTCCTCCCATCTGCATGCTGCTGCTGCTGGTGAACTGCTTCCCGCTGTCTTTAGCCAAAATCAGCATTTCTGCTTCCCTCTTGGCTGGAGCGTTCTCCTTTTCAGAGATCAGGTACTTATAGTCTTTCTTATGTGAATCATCAGTTTGGGATCTAGAGGCTGACAACAACAAAAAACAGTCAGAAATTGTTAATGCTATAGTATCTCTCGCCCCCATGACAAATTCTAAGTAATGACAACTAAACTGGCACATGACCCAGCATTTCGTGGTCATGCACGTGCCCCCACCCCTCCTCCACGCAGTAGCTAGTAGCCAAGAAGGACACGAAGGATTCAAAAATATGGTGGACTCTTCAGAAAAGGTAATTATCTTCACTCGAGCTTCTGCGCGGGAAAGTCATAAGACAACACAATATTCTGAACATAGCCATACTGAGAAATACACAGAATTGTGAGGAGCTTAATTAGCTTTGTAGCAACTCATTTGGCAATGGCTTGAATGTAACAGATGTCCATTAATATGACACACTAAAGTTTGAGAACTGTGATTGTTTTATCAGATTATTGGCTATGAATCATTTGTGGATTTACTTGTAGAGACTCCAGTGCCGCTGATGACGACACCGCCACCATTTGACAAATTCTTCTGAACGCCATAACCTGTAAATGCAAACACACAGGGATAAACACTCACGTTAGAAAGGTGCTATTTTGTATTATTATTGGGTGCAATATATTTCCTAGTGCCAAGATATTGTGGAAACTGTCAGAGAACATGCTGCCGTACCTCCTAGGTGAGCATTTACGTTGCCTCCACTGGTGGTGAGTACACTGGGAGAGGTGGGAGCCAGGTTATTCTGAAAGCCGTAAACTGTAAATAGACATGCAGGGTTTGATTTGATTAAATAAAATTAAACCATAAAATACAGATTTTGCCTATTTAGAGAGCAAAGTTAACACACACACACACACACACACACACACACACACACATACATACAAACACATACTTGTCCAAATATTCATGAAACAAGAAAAAAGGAACAAACCATAGATATACAAAGACATACAAAAAATTAAAAATGAATTCAAATTAAATAAACTATAAAAAGTAATAGTAACAAAGGGACGTGTGCTTGTTTGCTCATTTGCATATTTGCATATTTGCTTATTTGCTTATTTCTAACTGTGTCTATAAACAGTACATAATATAACCAGTAGAGACAAAACCATCAGCAAAACAGTTCCTGACTACATTACCCATAAGACCACATTTCACCTGCAGATACCAGGTAATGTTCAAGGGATGTTTAGTCTCACCTGACAGGGACGAGGGTGAGGTGAGGCTGAGCGGCAATGATCCTCCCGCCATGTTGTTGGTGCTGGTCTGGTACGTGTATCCGCTGGTGTTGCCAGCAATAACTGTAGTGGAGGGGGAGGGCAGCGTGGAGGTGGACCAAGAGAAAGTAGGAAGTGTAGCGTCCAGCGTGTCATACTGGCCTGATCTCATACTGGTATCATACTGGCCTGATCTCACACCAGTATCATACTGAGCTGATTTTACACTGGTATCATATTGTGCTGATCTCACACCAGTATCATACTGAGCTGATTTTACACTGGTATCATACTGGGCTGATCTCACACCAGTATCATACTGAGCTGATCTCACACCAGTATCATACTGGGCTGATCTCACACCAGTATCATATTGGCCTGATTTCAGAGTGAAATCATATTGGCCTGATTTGACACCATTATCAAACTGGGCTGATTTGACACCAGCATCATACTGGCCTGATTTGACACCAGTATCAAACTGCCCAGATGTCAGAGCAGTATCATACAGGCCTGATGTTTCAATGGTGTGGAACCCGCCTGATCTCACACCAGAGCCAAATGAAGTTGAACCTGAAGTAGAGAAAATACAAAAATGTAAGTGTCTCTTCCTTTCATGAATGACAACACAGTGACATATATTCCTTGAGTGTTGTTGTCCATAATGAGAAAGGAGATACTGTATGTCATTTTAAACGTCTGGGTTTGAAACACATTTATCTTTTGGGAAACCTGTCACCTAAATGTAATACTGATACACAAGAGGCCATTTTAAACCACAAGGTCTTAGGAAGGAGACAAGGAGTCTGTGCATGTAAAGTATGTGCATGTGTGCGATTCTGGTGGGGGTAAATACCCGACTGAGAGGTCACAGAGGTCATGGTCTGTGTTTTAACGCTGGCCTTTTTAGGGACAGGCAGTGTGATGGAGGCATTGGAGGAACGAGTGGGGCTGACGCTGCAGGAGCGTCCCTTCAGCAGCTTCTTCACGTCATCCAGCTCCGTCCCTGCAAAACCACAGTTTTCAAACAATGCTTACCAAATACAATAATACAATATCTATGAGAAATTAATTTTGGTGCACAATTTAGTCTGAAAGTGTCGGAGTGTCCACTAACTTAAGTACTGTACTTCAGTAAAAAAAAACTACTTCTAATTTCCATGCTACTTCTACTCTATTACATTTTCTAGAGCCGTAACTACATAAGCAGTGAAATTAAGAAAAAAAAGTGGTCAGGACCTTCAGGCTGGAAAGCAAACTGTGTAACACATAGTAAGTTTGTAAAACTTTCATTTTAAGCTCTTGTAATAAAGTGCTTTCACCAGTGGGTGGGGAAGAATTGAGAATTTTTACTTAAGCAAAAGTAGCAAACATTAAAAGTGAAAGTCATTATACTCATGTAGAAGTACAAAAGTATGAGCAGAAAAATGTGCTTCAATCATAAAAGTAAAAAGTAGAATCATCAACAGCTGTGTTATATTTGATTAATGGATTATTATTACCTTTACTATTGTAGCTGCTGGAGGTGGGAATAATTTTTAACTAATTAATATACTCCTGGGTAGGTCGATCAATGCATCATACTCTATGACCTAATCATGTGTTTTGTGCGTAAAATCTAAAAAGTAACTATTATAAATATAGTGGAGTAAAAAGTACAACATTTCTCCTGAAATGTAGTAAACTTGAAGTGTAAAGTAGCATAAGAAAATTGTACTTAAGTACATTATGCTGTTGGATTGCTATTTCTACTTAAGTAAAAATACTAAATATGTCTTCCACCACTGCTGAGTGGTTTAGGTGGGGGGAAAGTTGCAGAGAATGACTAACTGTTAAAAATGCGGTTTAAATAATAGCAGTTATGCACTCTAGTCAGCAGAGGGAGCGACCGGCGTCTGTAAAACTCTGACTCTCCACTGTTTTGTTTCAATTGGGTGGTGCTGCAAACAGTGACTCATGTGTGCCATTGTTGCCACCCCAAATCTGCCTCTTCACTTCTTCCCCCCATGAACACAATGCAAACAAACCCATGATCCCCTTTGTTTGATTCTCACGCTTTTCTTTGTGCTGCTGTACTGCACACCTTCTGTCAGGGGAAACTGCACATGTGTTACTAGTTGAGATTTTATGAGGGTTACCATTCATGTGAGAGGTGGAAGAGAAGGAATGTCCTTTGATGAGCCAAAACATTAGACAGAAACATAATTCAAAAAACATACTGCTCTAAAGTAACCCTGCAGTGAAATCTCTCTTTGTCCATGGGTTAATAAACACACTCAAATAAAAGATGCTTTGTTACTTTATGAGGAATTGCATAACAGCAAATGGATCAATGTTTCTCAAATGGTCTTACATCTGCCGGCAGTGGGAGAGGCACTTTGCAATCTGGCTCTGATCTCACTCTCTGGAAAAAAATAAGCGCGCACACACACATACACACACACACAATGGACAAAGGAATCATGATTCAATAAAAAAGTAAGCCAGTACAATTCAGAATCAGACGGTGCAGATATAATGAATTACCTCTGCTTTCACTCCTCCCCCTTGTGGTGTTGGAGCCTGGAAAGAAAACAGACAGAAAAAAGCATAAACACACACACACACACAGGCATACGAGGATAAAGCTGGAAAAATATTGCAATCACAAAGTATTTAATCCCATACAGTTGTCACTCTCACTTACAATAGATTCCATAATCTTTGCGTGTAAACTCCGGAGAGGAATTACCACTCGAACTTCCTAGAAAAAAAACAAACAAAGGCAGTAGAGATATTAACAGCACCCTCATGCATGACAGTTTCCTTCACTTTTCAAGCTTTTGTTTCAGGCGCCCTTGATGCCAAATTGTTTGATTAACAGGATCTCACCATCATAACCTTCTGAGCGGCTGGATATGTTCTTCCTCTCCCGGAAAGCTGGCGACAGGCCTCCAGATGAGCCAGCGGTCTGTGCTCTCCTGGCACCACCCGACGAGCTAGACCTGACCTTTGACACCGAGCTCACGAGATAACTGCTGCTGCCTCTGCCGCTGCCTTCTCCTCCTCCTCCTCCCCCCCCTCCTCCGCTTCCGTATCCCTCTCCATCTATGTAGATGCCCCCTCCATCACCTCTTCCCGAGGAGTCTCTTCCTAGGTAAACTCCTGAGGAGGAGCTGAAGCTGCTGGTGTTCACACCTACAGAGGCTAGAGGGATGATGCAAGCAAGTTATTTTAGATTTCCTGCAACTGGATCATCTCCACCCAAACATGTTTATCCCCGTTTCATGCGACTTTATACTTCTACTCCATTACATTTCAGAGGGAAATGCCGTCCCTTTAATGCACTACATTTATTTGACAGCTGTATTTACTTTTCCATGCGGTTTCATTCAAAACAAAACATATGATGTATTGTGCATAAAATTAACCAACAGTGTACAAAGCACTTTATTTCACTGTTATTTGTTAATAGTTTTCCCATTCCTGAAAAGATCTACAAAATGTATTTGTGTTTAATAAGTTGCGTCAGATTTATGAATAGTCATTTGCAAGGAAAAATCCATAAAGGAACAATATTAATGACTGTAAACATTGAAACACTGAAAACCTGTGTAATTGTTTTTATATTATTGGAAACTTAACTCTCTGTTGAACTTTATCCTTAACATTTTTGCATGTTCTGCTGACCTGCTGTGCACTGACTATAGGCTGTGTCCATGTTCCTTTTAATTAGTACCAAATTACACAGCTCTTCGCAGGAAACTTTAGAAGAATTTACAGTTTTAGTTTCTCTCTAGGAAGCTACGGGTATTTGGTTCCTTAACTTAAGTACAAGCACTAATACGACACTGTAAAAATACTCCATCCCAAGTAAAATTCCAAACAAGAACATCAGAACTTAAAGTATCAAAGGTAAAGTATGCAATGCAGAAAAACAGCCCATGTGGTTCTGTTAGAGATTATATCATTAGATTGTTATTACTCATGTGTTAATGTGCAAGCCACATTTTAATGTTGAAGTTGGTTGATGTTTAGTTATTTTAAAACTAATTTTTTGTTTGTTTGTTTTTACCCACTTTTAACTACTGGACAAGTAGGCCTAATAATAATAATAATAATAATAATAATAATAATAATAATAATAATAATAATAATAATAATAATAATAATAATTACAAGGAAGAATTCAACAAATCCTCACATTTGACAAGCTGAAACCATTACATATTTTACATTTTTACTCAACTGATCATCAATTCGGTCTCTCAGTTACTTTTCTGTTAGTGGACTAATTGATTAATAAACTAACTGGGTCAGTTATAATTGAGTATAGGTATACTGTTGGGCAGTTTCCTCTATAACAAATCATCATATTTTATAAGCTTCATGTTCATACATGTGTACAGAAGTCTTAACTTATAAAGTAACCAGTATACCAGTCAAATAAAAAGTGTCTGGAAGCTCTTGAAAACTGCAAGTGATGTGAAACAAAATTAAAATTAGAAGTTCTCTTTCTTTATACTGGGGGTTAAAAAAATAACATTCAGCATCTCAAAACTTGCAACTTCCCAATTTTGGACCATGAGTGGAAATTTGTTCTCACATGAAGAGAAATAAGTTCCACTGCTGTTCTGAGTTAAGACATTCTTCTCCAAGCCCAGCCCCCCAGCACTGCTGGACATATTCCTGTGATTTGATCCAGTGGTTCCCTCTAGCAACGAGAAGACACAAAGCAAAACAAGGAGAAGCTGTTACTCATCGGGTACTTCCTTTAGAACTGCTTGGCTATCATTATTGTATTATGTGTTTGGTTTATAATTAAAACGAGCATGACAGGAAGAAAGAGGCACTCACTTGGTGGTAGAGAAGCCAGTCTGGTCGTGGAGGTTACAGTTTCTGTCACAACTGAGCACATCAAAAAGAAAGAAAAGGATTGCTGTATTATCCTGAGGGTTATCTACAGGTGTGGACTGGAGTGTTGAATGACTGGCATCATGATGATTTGCATGCTTCCAAAGTCAAATTAATGTGACTTAAATTAATAGGGTGTTGGCAGATTTACCACCAGTGTGGCGCTGTAGTAACACTTTCAGTAGCATTTTCTAAGACAGTATTTACATGCAGAAATGAATGGCTTAATACATGGATAACTAATCATTTAATAAGGGGATGTATAGCAGTTATAACGTTTAGATTGCCAGGTCGGTCTCCAGCAGGACAGTTGCTTTAACTCTTTTTCTAAAAAGTCATCAAGAGGACCTCTGACCTTCTACAAACAAAGTAATAAAAAGACATTTCCAAGTACCTACTTAATGGATTACTATTATGACCATTATAAGAGCCTGTATTAAACTTACAGCCTCTTATTAAAGGTGCTTTAAGTGATGTTGGGTGATGGCACTTCTTGTTGACGTTCAAAATATTTCCCTCCTCCTCATCCCGTCCCCTTCCCCTCCCTTCCGCGCATTAACCCCCCAACCCCCAACCCCCAACCCCCAACCCCAAATCCTTCTTGTCGGTTATTGGCTGGAACACTGGAGGACTGTTTGTTATGTTTGGTGGTGCAGGTTGGCACAGTTTGCTTTTGTTGGCGTTTGTAGACCCCTGGGCTGTCTACAGAGACAGCTTTTTTTGTACAGTGTGTTCAGGGGACAGGCAGCTCGTAGATAGTAAGGAGATGTTTGCAGCATGTGACATAAAATGTTGTACCCTAAAAAATGCGTGACATTGCTTAGAGCACATTTAATCTCTTACTAACATGTATCAGTGCAGACTTGAAAGTAAGACATTCAGGAATCACTTGACTATTAATGACTCACCAGCTAAAGAGATTTCCCTCAACCTGAACGTTGGTCTTATTAATGGCTTATGACTGATTCATAAAGCATTAGTACCATAAATGATTGGCTAACCATTTAAAAAACATTATTTTGGGCGGCCTCTAGCTCACCCAGTAAGAATGTTCGCCCCTTGTTGGCTGAGTCCTGCCCCCCATATCTCTCCCCCTTTCATGTCTATCCACTGTTACTATAATAAAGGGAAAAGCCCCAAAAAATAATATTTAAAAAAAGCCATTAGTTGCAACCCTTTATAAAAGGTACATAATTAGAAAGTGGTATTAACGTCTCTGAATGTTGAAGCAATCTGTTTTAGTTTTAGTAATAAGTTATTGTCAAAATAACTAAAAAACTAAAACAAACATTATATCTGACATGTCAGTCTTTTCTGGGGTGTCACAGCTTTGATTTTTACAGAAACACTTTTCCCTGAGCTTTCAGCCTGATCGAAAGGCCTTCATCTGTGGATAGACTTTGGTGCAGTTGTCATGGAGATAGTTTAGTTGTTATCATGAGATGGGGAATAACAGCTAAACCATCCCTACGAATGCTCTAGAAGATTTCCAGTAAGTGGTTCATTGTGGTCAGATTTTTTTTTTTTTGTTAAACTTCTATTTTTAAGGTCAATGAGGAATCTTCAACCTCAACTTGGCCATGCGTGCCGTGAACTTATTCATGTTTATGTGTCGGTCCCTTTAGTCTCTTGATAAATAGAGGCTGGTAAACTATTTGCTAAATATAAAGAAAGTGTGGGAAATTCATTGAATAAAGTTTGTGTACTATAAATTTTGTCATCATGGGTTATAATGAAGTGGGTGCTAATAATTAATACTAATAACACCCTCCGTCCACTAGGAGACGTCTTATTTCTCTAGCTGCAGCCTGTTGAGTTTTAACAGTTAGATCATGTAAATTCCATTTCAATTTCATGCTGACTCCTTGCTCCTGTCCTCCTCCTCCTCCTCCTCCTCCTCCTCCTCCTCCTCCTCCTCCTCCCTTTTAGGGACTACTGTTTGTATCAGAGTCAACGTTTATTAAAAGTAAAGGTTATCATACTTTTGCTGCTGTTGTTCCTCAACTTTGAAACAACTTCCAACAAAGTTCCGGAGAAGCCAAATCAGTGCATAAAAATCATCATCATTTTTTTTTGTTTTGTTTTTTTACAATTGTATCCAAATCACATTATCTTATCTCTTCTTTTTTGTCCGTTCTGTAAATAACTTTGTAACAACTCGTTTGAAAAGTGATACATGTATAAACTTAACAAACGTTTTTTGCGAGGTAGCATAAAAAACAAGAGATGGCTGATTATATGTTTTTCTCAGTTAGCATCAAACATAAAATCAGGCGTTCCTTGGCCTCCCCATCCTTCTCTGTGTTAAAAGTCATTAGGCCACGAGGAGCTGTCCTTTTACATTCAGTTATGACTACTAAAGGAAAACCTGGAGGATGACTTACACCCTGAGAGCGAGGAACAGAAATGGAAACCGACACCAGTGAAGGCATGCCATGATGGTAGTGAGAGTAAGCCGTTGAAAAAGAGAGACAAAAGCCATCAACCAAGAAAATAAGTGCATATGTGTTTTGGGGTATTTAAATATAGAGTTTACACAACGCCAATCTGTCATTAAGCTTTCAATTGAGAAATCATATTTTTATCTCTTTATGCCACAATGAGGTCTGTGTTGTTTTTGAAAAAGACATGTTTCCAGTTTGTTAGCGTGGCCGGAGACGTTTGAGTGGCAGATATCTCTGAAACTCTGTAAATAAAACCCAAACTATCTGCATAAACCTACAACAATTGTGAAAAAAATTGTTTGTTTTTTTCTTTTTGGACTTTGGGTGAACCAACCCTTTAACTGATGTTCTTTTTGGTTGACTCGTTTTCAAAATATCATAAATAAATACAAAAATCTCACCCTTTTCTCCTGACAAGCCTCCTGAGAAGTCCATTTCTCTCGTTAACTCGTCCATCCCATGTTATCTGCTGAGATGATGATAACACATTGACCACGGTCATGCAACTGTACCAATGTTGTTAAACATCTATTAATTCCTTGTTACTGTGGTTTTAATAGCGTCTTAGCAAACATTTGGCTGCTCATATCTGATATTTACTGCATCAATTTGAAATTTCACAAGACAGAAAAATGGCTTCACATCAGTCTCATGATCATATTTTAAAAACCACAAAGTAATGTTTTAGTTGTTACAGTTTTCCCTTGAACATCCTGCTTTTACTGATTTTGATAATGACAGAAATTCTGCAGTAAGTCCAAGACAGATCCGTAGAAGACATCACCTCTACTGTATTTAAAAACTAGCAACTTTCTATACATGTTCAAATGTCATGTGAATAGTGGATACCACAATAAAGGCCTTATTTATAGATTTCAATAGACTTTGGATTCACTTTGTGTCTTTGAAGATGAACAAAAAAAGAGAACAAAAGAGGCCAGTGGATCACAGCAAAAATGTGAAAGACCATCCTCTCACCACACCCTGTCAGCCAAGACATTTAACAGCATGTGCTATACTTACTGAACACTTAGTATCAGTATTAAAACACTAGTTTTAAAACCCTAGTATCAGATTTCAATTTCTCACAGCCTTGGCTACTGAAAACGCAATTTGTAGCCTATAAAGTGCCTATAAACCATTCAAGTTTTACATTTTCTTCCAGCTCTGAGTAAAGTAAAATGTCAATGAAAGTCAAGTAAACCAACATTTCTCATTACATCTCCTACTTATTGTCATTAAAGCTTGTAAATAGCCAGCAACTGATCTAAAAAGGCTGGTGTCACATAAAGCTGGTGCAACAGCTAGGTCAGGTCCTGTAATATATTTAGAAGGATGCAAATAGCACAGCAAAAATACATGTAAACTATCCTGAGAACACACACTAACATACCAATTCTATAGATATCACCGGAAGAAATCTGATCCTCAAACCCCCAGCTGGGCTTTACAGACTGGGGGTAGAAGTAATTGTAGTTTTTATGGGAATATAGAGAATTCCATCATACGTATCCTGTAAGTATAAAGCGAAAAAAAAAAAATCCCAGAGTGCAGCTAGTCAGTGCAGAGATGCAACAACAAGTTGGGAAGAAACCCCCACACCAGCCAGCATACAACAACTTTATATTTTATACATTTTATTTTTTTTAAAAGTCCATAATCCATACCTTCAACCAGCTCGAATAAGAAACAAACAAATCCCGATTCCTCTCAAGATGGACTGACTGATCACGTCCACGGGAGAGATTATGTGTTTATATGAAGTTGACGAGCCGTGGTGGGATGTTCTTAAAGTCCTCGGTCCTTTTGTGCCTTTTTGCTTAACTTTCCCAGACAAGTCAAAACAGAGATTTGGGCACCGGTCCGAGCCGCGCCCATCAGCGCTAGAGCTTGGCATGCAGGTGTAGCATACGGCACGAAAAACTGAATTTAAAAAAGAAAATACAAAAAACAGCGCTTGAGGGAACCAATTAACTCGCCAGACTCACCTCTGCAGAGACATACAGTTGACTGTGAAAAAAGAAAAGCGTTGAACTCCTCCTTCTGTTGTTGCTGCTTTGGTCAGCACTTTTTGAAACTGGCAAAGTTTTTGTGAGGAGTTTGGAAAGGATGATTTGCGAGTGATTTTTTTTCTCTCTTTTTCTTTTTATGGATTACAGGCGGGCAACCATTTCAGGGTCTGCTGATCTATTGTGTGCAGCAAATCCATCCTGTTGCAGCTGGAACACATCTGGTGCACACATTGGAAGTTGAAACAGAACATTTAGACTATATGGTTTCAGCCACTGTGCTATTACATAACCAAACTGTATTTTTACCACACATACAAACATGTTCTGTGCAAAAGCATGCATGCAAGACTTGAGGTACTTGTCAAAGTTATTTTAACTGACCTCCAGGTCTTTGCACCCAGGTCTAATCAGTATGTTTGTGCAGCTGTTGAAGGATCCATTTTCCTGCCTTACTGAGATTAGGAATTACACTCCCACACCAGAGTGGAAGAGCTGTTTTTAACTCTCTATGATCATAATAAAAGTTCCCTATCCATTCATTTGCATTTATGCAATTTTGAGCTAAATTGGATGCTTTATTTCTCCACTGGCAGCCGCAAGCGCCACTAGGATCCTTCACCCACCACACCCTGTGGAGACATCTACCCACCCTGCATGACTCACAGCGAGCATGACTCCAATCTGCTCAAATGATGGAAAACAAATAGCCACAAGGATAGAGTAACAGAGGAGGAACTCCTCCACTCACATCTATGTGTAAGCTTGAATAAAGCCAAATCTAACGGAACAGGGCTCGGAAAGGAGTTAACTGGCTTGTGTAGCCCTTTTGAGCTACAACACACTCATGTTTATGTGAAGGATAACAGCTTTTCCTCATAAGGGCTCATCGTTTCTCTGGAACAAGGCAGTGGTTTTAAAGGTGCCCAAATTAGGTTTACAGTGAGTGTGTTACATAACAAAGAACTTAATCATTTGAGGTTTATCAAGATAATGTGATACACATTAATGATTCACTGTGAAAGTGAATCTTGACAGTTGTGTTGTAAAGAAACCACCAGTTTTCCTCAGGTAAACAAGAAAACATCACTCATTGTGCTGCATTACAAGAACTGATGGAATAAATAGATTGTATTGCTTGACTTCATGACTGTGGGTTAAGAAGGAATCTCTGTACACATTATTTCATTTGTATATCACTATTTTCATTGTATATTTATATTTATTGAAACTGTACTCACTATTAAATTAAAGGCTAAAAGACTTTATATCAATTTACATATAAAGACAGATAAATGTTTACTCACTTATATGTATTGAACTGTACATAGTTCACTAACTCAGCTCAGTATTTATCTTTTCTTACTGTAGTATTCATCTTATCTTTTTTGTTTTTTATTTATAATGCTATGTCCATGGCTCTTATTCTTACCTGTCCTTCTACTGTGTTTAATTTTTACTGCTGTTGCTGCTAAGAAACCTGAATCTCCACACAGGGAAAGCAAAGAATTATCTTAACTTACCTTATCTTAAAGGACCATTGTTTACGCAAAGGCTAAGGTACTGATGATATATAAGGCAAGGTTCACTAAAAGTCTGGAGAGAACACCAGGTTTAGGTCTCTTCTTCATGCTGCAGGAAATAGAGATTTGATTCCTCACACCATTGACTCTGTAATCTTTGAGAGAAATAGAATAATTTCTCCAACACAGTGGCACCACATGAAAGGGGAATTTCCAACACAGACAAAACAGATATTGTAGCAGAGTATCAACAGGAAATCAAAAATAACCTAATAACCCTTAACACAAAATACCCCTTCAACTAACCAAAATCAATTGACACCAATGTGAACAATCATGTCTTCTCAACTAGCAAAGGGACTCCAGATCTCACAATATGTTCCTCAACTACAGGAGAAAACCATATTAGATGTAAATGGGGCCATAACATCTTACTGCTGATCCATATGTACATCTTAAGAGGAATAAACAGCCTGCTCAAAAATAACATGTGGCCTTAATTATGAGTGCTCAGCATACAAACCTGCATTTGATGAAAGAGCTGGCATCATCACTCAGTGTCTCACATAGCCTCTAGATTCTATAAACCCACACCGTTGCTACAGTTACAGTGCAAAGGAGCAAGCACGATATTTCATGTTGTGTATTCAAAAGAAAGCAGTCTTCTGACTCACAAACAGTAATTATATTCAACCCCCAGCCCTGCAAGATTTATCCATGTAAAACGTAAAACAAAATCCCAATTCCCTGGGGTGTGTAATATCAGCCAAGTACTGAGTCAAGTCTAGGCAAGATGTTTTAACTCACACCTTTCTCCTCACAGCTACAGAAAAAGACACACAAAAATGTAGGATATTGGGATAAGTCGCAAAACAATCTTCAACAACGATGAACTGTAGGAGTTTAAAATAAATCCTTTAATAGAGATTAATCCACTGATGAGTAGAGCTGAATCACAATATGAGTCAACCCAAGTAATAAGGAGTAACCAAGTAAGTAAGTCTGTCTACAAGCCTTTACTTCCTCTGAGCACTTTATTTGTGGAACAGTTCAGTTGGATCAATGCATCACCTTTTAATCCCACTAGAACAATCACATACAATGGTCCCACTACTTGCTCTAAAAATCTTTATATTATTTCTTATTTTCATTTACAATACTATAATTGTCACTGTTATTAGTATAATATTGTTATTATAATTTGAGGTTTGGGTTAAAAAAAAAAAATCTGTAAAAAATGTTTTCTGTTTCATCACAAGCACTACTAACTAATAACTTTACCAAAACAAGAAAAGAGAGATGGTGGAGCTTAATGGTTTATATTTGCGGTTTAGGTATGGATTACATGGAAATATGAGGTTATAAAGTTGTGGTTTGTGCTGTAACCTCTTAATACATCTTGTCGGAAAAAACTACAGTTCCCAAGATCATTTTCGGTAATGCGTCATAAAAATGTGTCCAATCGGTGACTTTGGAGGTTTTCTTCAGCGCAAAATAAGGAAAACAAAACAATCTCACATCGTGTTCACAGTTTTGTATCTTAGTTCGCGTTTTGTTAAAACCTGTTGGTTGCTCAATAGTTTTTGCGAAATAATTCATCAATACGTTTGGTTGAGTATTCGGGTTACTTTTGTTTTTACGTGTTTGTTTATAATAAACTATGTGACTAAGATCATTCTCGTTTGGCTAACGTTAACCCAGTTTCCTTAACCTGCCTGTAACGTTACGTTATCAACAGCAAAAAGTTTCACCGATGGAGACCACTCCTAAAGCAGCCAAATTAAAATCCGTCTATTCTTCACCTTGTAATTCAGTGGAGTCAAGCCCCTGTGACCATAAAGAAGAAAAGGTAAGTTTAAGTTAAATTTGCTTGCATGTTAACTGACGTAAGTCAGGTAACGTTAATGTTAGCTTGCTAATGTCACGTCAGGTATTTTAAACATTATTTCAAAATTGGTTAAACACAGTCTAACACCTGCTATCATGCCACTGATTCACTGTCATCTCCGCAGCATAATCAGAAGCTGAGTTCCTCACTGAAGGAGAGGCTGAAGAGAACAAGGCGGTCTTTCACCTCGCCCTTGTCTGTGGCCAAACGCCTCTGTGTTGATGAGGAGAAGGATGGCCAACAAGTTTCAGCAGATTCCCGGGAGACAGTTAATAACCCTCCACCGATCATGCCCAATGTTGGTGTAAAACGAAATGAAGAGAGATCAGGGAGTGAATGTCTTTCTGGACGCATTCCCGAACCGACATATCCTCCTTCCAAAGACTTGGCACAACAACTAGACCAACTGAGGAAGGAGGTTAAAGACAAGATGGAGACTCTGCGCAGACTCAAGATGGTTAAAATGTACAGGAGCAAGGTATCTGCTCCTTTTAAATTCTCTGGGTTGCTCCTAGCATAAACATGGTGGGATTCAATTCACTTTACTAGACTGAAAGTAGTCATCTTGACATGACCATTCCCTGTCTCTTTCCCTAGAATGATTTAGCGCAGCTCCAAACCTTGATTGACAAGTGGAGGAGTTGTGCTCAGGCTGCACTGTACGAGCTCCAGTCAGATGTTCCTGTAGATGGGTGGAAGGCCAGCCTGTCAGGTCTTATTGACCTATTTGGTCTGGATGATGGCATTCTGCACTTTGACCGCACAGAGGAGGACTTCACCACCTAATAAATATATGCTTTAAAAACAATCGCGTTACAAATATCCTGAGTTAACTAATTGTTTTATTTATTTTGCTGTGACACCTTTCTTATTCACAGCTTAAGTTGTATATGTCCTGTTAAGTAAACTTACTAAGAAAAGTGTAAATAAAATTGTGTTCTCTGCTGAAGAGAAGCCTTTTCTCAGTTGTGTTTTAGCTGATCAAGTGAAGGAAAGTTCTTCATCCTCAGACGGTCGACTTCGGCCCAGAGGAAAGCCAGATCCTCTGCCTGCTGTCTGGCAAAGTCCTCCAAATTCTTCCTCTGAACGATTTCCTGGTAGCGCTCTTCAGTTTTAGCTGCCTGGTTTTCCTCTGAAGCTAAACACCAATCAAGTTACGTTATCAGTCAGAGGAGGCTCCCTCCCCCTTTCAATTAGCTAAAATGATTGTTTAATTACCTATTGTTTCATAGATGTGTCTCCTCTCTGCCACAGTCACCTGCATATTAGGTAGCTGCTCTTCTACAATTGCATTCTTCTCAGCTTTCATTGTTGCCTGCCTGTTGAGCTGTTCAATCTTTTTAATGCGACGCTGCACATTCTGTAGATGAGTCTAAAAGTAGAACATAATATTTACATTCATTTAACAGTCACAAATGGAGAGTACACAATACAAAGCCAATCAATGAGATAACATTACTTTTCTGTTACCTTTTCCTGAAAAGCTATAGTTTTCTCCAGAATGGAAACTTGCTTGGACACGCGACTGTCTCGATCTGTCTTGTTGAGATACTGGAAAGAAACAGGGATAACTGACTTTTATGGGTGGGGGGGAATGAAAAACAGAAGAAGCAGCAACACAAAGTGTCAACAGGGTTTTCTTTAATGTATCTTCCTTATTTGACAACAGTTGTGGCACAACTGCTTCGTCATAAAATGTTCAAGATTGCTCAGGAAGTTTTCCTCTCAAGGTTTCGTAGGGTCTGAACAATTACAGGAAGCTGCATGGCTCGCCACAGCGGAGCTACCTGAACCCTTTGCCGGAGGAAACGGGCATTTAGGCCTGGAAACATGTTTTGTGTGTGCCATGCTCATCAACTTCCTGATAATAAGATGACTCATTTAATCTTTATGAATTTTTTTCATTACTCCACCTTATTTTTTATATCACTGACTCGTGCAAAAACTTGTTTAATAATAAGACTAATAGCAAAGCATCTTCCTGTCAGCTTTGTGGTCTGTTTTTTATGAAAGTGGAAATGCCTGTTCACACCTTAGATTGACAGTTGCTCAGTGAATCATTGCATAAACATGGTGGAGAAGATACTCTACTTTTTTTTTTATTTGTCCCCTTGGATTTTTCATTCTGTTATTTTTTTTCTCCAATTGGTTGCTGTAGTACAGCACCCCAAAAATTTAGGGGTTTGGTGCCTTGCTTAAGGGCACTTTGGCAGGGCCCAGGAGGTGAACTGACACATCTCCAGCTGCCAGTCCACACTCCATTCCTGGTTTGTCCAGGACTTGTAAAAGCTGAGCTGCTGCCGCCCCGGTGTGAATTAAGAAAGCAGAATAAAGAAAGCATCATTTGTATAGTATATTAAACCAGTCTATACCTATTCGATAACAATTTTAAAGGGTGCAAAAAAGAAGAAAAAATAGTGTGGGGAGCTTGCATGAACAGGGTGTGTCTGTGATAACAAAAGATCATCCATCTGTAGTCAGGGATGGTAACAATTTTCTGCTCGCAAAACATCGGATGCTGCCAAAACCAAAATACCTGCCTTGATGTTGACGACTGAGGTTCTCCCAGAAATGCTAACACAGTTTCACCATAAGTGCAAAGACTTCATTGCCATTTCAAGCAGATGCGAACTTTTTAAAAGCTATGACATTTCATGAATTATGGACGAGGTGAAATCTATTCACTAACCAGTAGCATTATTCCTCAGAAAGTGTTATTTAGTGCTTATTTCCATATTCAGGCCATGATGGGATTTGATTGCAAGTAAAACATACCCAGGTCCCTGAGAGAAACTTTAAAAAAGTAGTGTGAAATTAAACTCACATCTTGTTGCTCCTCAGAGAGTCGTAACATCTGGATGTCCCTCGCCTTGTTGTTGAGGTCCTTGATCTGCATCCCCATCATCCTGTGCTCCCACTGCAGCTGGATTATGCCCTTACGGAAGTCTTTGCACTCCACCATGGAGGCTATCTTCTGCTCTCCAAGTGTCTGATCATATAGATAAAAATCATTTAACAGATACATTCATAAGCAATGTATTTGACCACCACTTGAATGTGTATATGCAATTATAACCCCCTGCTCAGTGGTAGAGCGGTTGCCTGCCAATTGGAAGGTTGGTGGTGCAATCCCTGGCCCTGCAGTCCCATGTCGAAGTGTCCTTGGGCAAGTCACTGAACCCTGAGTTGCCCCCGATGTCTCATCAGAGTGTGAATGTGTGTGAGTGTTTATCTGATGAGCAGGTGGCACCTTGTACGGCAGCCTTGGCCACAGTGTATGAATGTGTGTGAATGGTGAATGGTTCCTGTATGATGTAAAAGCGCTTTGAGTAAGACTAGAAAAGTGCTATATAAATACAGTACATATACAGTAGCAACAGCAGAATAATATACATCCTTGTTTTGCAGTGTCTGTGTGTCTGGTGATATAGGCTGACCCTGATGGTTCTGTTGAGGTCCTCCACCACACTCCTGTGGTGAAGAACAGCGTCGGTGTAGTCAGCCGTCAGGTCTGTGGTGGACATCTCCACCTGGCCCTGTTTGAGCAGGACCTGGACCATGATATCCGTCAGGAAACGGTTCTTGTCCTTATGCAGCCTAGAAGGGAACAGTACATCAAAAACCACAAGAGGATCATTCTTATTATATACATATATCATTTTTACTTTTTTAATATATCACCTTTTATTATTGTTAAATTGAGACAAATTCTCAAATGTAAGACTTGTGGCTTGAGTGCCATTTTCTCAGTGATCTGTGACAAATAAAATGTTTTATGTATTCAAACACAACTGCTTGTAATTAGAAAGAATGACAACATCACAGTCAAACCTTTCAAGTCCGTCTGAGAGATTTTTAATTTCCTGTTGCGCTGCATTATCCTCATCTCTCCTCTTCTGAAGGAATGCATGCATCTCAGCAAGGGTCAAAGCATTTACTTTTACCTGCAAGGGACATGTCAGTGACAGGATGTTATGACCCACACACCTGCAGAGAATACACATAACACAACACGGCACGTGACACAGGACAATTACATTCAAGACATACAATCATTATGTTGAGTTTTCTAAATATGAAATTGGTAAGATTAATTTGT
Source organism: Percina caprodes (assembly GCA_013375575.1). Lineage (NCBI taxonomy): Eukaryota > Metazoa > Chordata > Actinopteri > Perciformes > Percidae > Percina > Percina caprodes. The sequence goes on along the minus strand of JABXJD010000110.1, from coordinate 99,793 downwards.
CATTTCAAAGATTAAAGCTTGTAACCAGACTATGAAATGTTATGCTAATAGCCTACTTGTAGTATGAAAAGTATGCTAGCGGACTAGCGATGTTAGTCTGCATTTCCGATCTTTCTAGGGCAGCCCTTCTGAGATTTATCTTTTTTTAATCCTGATTGACTTTTTTCTAAGAAACTTCTGAGCACATCTCTCTCTCTCTGGTAAACACTACATTTAAAATGAAGCGTTTTCCTGATTTTTTGTGAAGAAACTCACTTTTACAGATCTGTTGCTTAAATCAACTAATCGATTAGTCGAAAAAAACAAATGAGTTAGTCGCCTAAGAATTTCTTCAGTCAACGACGGTCCTAAACCTATCCATATCCTGATTTTACCTTTTTCTCACTCTCTACTTTTGTTCTGCGGACAAGACAAAACCTCTCCCAGATTGATGGGTTCAAGCCTTCTGGTATATTCTCCGGTGCATCCAGCTCCTCCATGGCCTTCAGTATTTTGCCGAGTGCATCAGGAGCCAGAGATCCGCACAAACGCTGGTCTTTAAACGGGTTGGAGTTGTTGTCGGTCTGGGTCCTCATCTTTTGAACCCTGAGGCATACAGTAAAATGCAGTGTGCAGCAACTGTGCAGCTAATTTACAACTTACAATGTTGATGTTGATATCAAGGTAAGTATTACAAACCTGGGTCTACGCTTGAATAACTTATATAGTTGATCAACCATGTGGCTTGGTACGTCAAAGAACTCCTTCCTGAATTCTTTGTCAAGAACCTTGGGAGACATGGATGGATACTATGTATTTTCACCATCACTTACAGTCAACATTATTTTAGTATTTTAACAGCTGGCTTACTTTGTCCTCAGCTACAATGCTGTCATAGGTCTCGTGAAACAATTCTACTTCTTCTTCATGTCTCTTCACCTCCTCGCCAATTTCATCCTGAAATACAGGTCAATAAGATGAGAGCAGCATGTATGGGAACTAATCACCGGCCGTCTTTAAATGGGTGTGCCGCCCAGGTGAACTCTTGCTAAACTGAGTGATGGGGAGATTTAACTAAATTAAAACTTGGAAGAACATCACTACCATTCACTCATGTGTCTTACAAATAACAGAAACCAATGCATGTCATAAATTCCTTCAGCATTACTGTGCACTAAGTTTTCTGACCTTGTATGCCAAGGTTTTTTCAAGTTTGAGCTTGAGCTCCAGCTCTCGACATCTCATCTCATCTTCTATGAGGACTGTATATACAAGATAAGTAATCTTTAGTTCTTCCTGTAAAAAACATCAGAAACAAAATGAAACAGGATTTTTTTAAGGTGTCACATACACAAGATATCATATCTCATAATTATCTCAAGGAAGAAACCACAATGAGAACAGAGTGTGTGTGAGGAAAACGAGAAAGAGGAAACAAAAGAAAGTAATGGGATGCAAACTGCGTCCGTGTTATGAGACCATGTGTCACATACGTACTGTTTGTGTGTGTGTGTGTGTGTGTGTGTGTGTGTGTGTGTGTTGGCTCACCTGATAAATAGCCATTTCACATTTCACTTTCTTCTTAAACAGCTTTGATAACGTTTCATCAAACCTTTCGGTCGCATCCCTGGTGGACGCCTGTAGTTTTTTCATTTCAGTTTCCATTGACTGGAATTAAAGAGTTCAGAGATTATCTAAATTGATTAGTCACTGATACAATGTTAATCATATTTCTGAAAACTGTATTATGAACCTGTCTCATGTAATACCTTTTTGTATTTCTCCTTCTCCTCACTCAGGTCATTGGTTTTCTTTTCATGCTCTTTATAAACTTTTTTCTCCTCCTCACTCCAGTGAATGTCAGGTTTGGTCAAAACAAACTCAGGCGGAGGTATTTCCTGTGGAGCCAAATCAATAGAAACTATGTGCACTTCATGCATTTAATTTGAACTGACACTGCCTAGAAAAAATGTCAAGTTAAAAAAGAAAACCTTAAGACATAATTTGCCTAATGCGATCTTGTGTGAGTATCAAGTATTTAATTTTGGCTGCAGTGAGCCGTAGTGTTTTGTTCACATCACAAGAAATGACTGCTGGAGTAGGGGAAGGGTTTCATTCTGCTCTTTCTCTCTCAGACATCAAAAGGTGTGTTAAACTCTTTGCATACTGTAATCTAACTACATAATAAATTAGCATCTTATAATAATCCAAAAACTACATTTACATCAAGGTTGGAACTAACAATTAGGTCAATAGATTGTGTTTAATATCAATAAGATTTTTAAAATGCACTGTTTAGTCAACAGCCCAAGGAAAGGAAATGTCTTGTTTTATTAACAGTCCAAAACCCAAAGATATTCACTTTACTGTCAAATCAAAAAGAAAATCATCAAATCTTCCCATTTGAGAAGTTGAAACCAGAGAATGTTTGGCCTGAAAAATGACTAAAAAAACATTAGTCGATTATTAAAAAAGATGCAGATTTTCTGTCAATTGACACAATGCTTAATTGATTAATCTTACAGCACTTTAAAAATTTCAAATTCCCTTTAAGTTAATTGAACAAACAAGCATATAACTATATATATATATATATATATATATATATATATATATATAGAAAACCTACCATTTTCAAGATGTCCTCTTTTTTCACTTCAAGCACTCCATCCATCATGTCATCAAGAGCCCTGTCTCGGACATTATCACCCTGCAATAGAAAGATCAATTACTACTATGACAGAACTCAACTGCTTGTATTCATTAATTGCTGTTTAATCACATTGACTTACCAAAATAATATATTTATTTTTATTTTTTGATAATTGTTTAATGTACTTTTACTGTTGTCAATAATAATCAAATGCAGTTTTCCTATATGGAAGTAGTTCAAGAATGTGTAAATAGCAACAAACAAGAGTTGCAAAACAAAAACACATTTATTATGGCAGCATACTTTGGCAGCCGCACGTTTTTGCTCTTCCAACTTCTTCCTCTCCTCCTCCTTTTTCTGTTCTGGGGTGAGGTACTTTTCTGCTTTTATCTAGAGTGGGACAAAGGTGCATTTCTCTCTGGTAAACTGTAAAAAAGCATCTCAAATGATGATGACCACATACTATTTCACATTTCAGTAAACAACAGACCACAAAGTAATCTTTGTTTGTTGATGTGAACTTTGTAAACTTTTGAGATGTTTGAAATGCGGTAGGAACCTCAGAGTCGTCCACAGTGAGCAGCTTCTCTGGCTGCTCGCTGACGGTCAGGCTGGGCTCCCACAGGTCCTCGTTAATGTCCAGCTCCAGCAAGATCTTCCTGATGTGTCTGTTCCTGTCCCTCACACGGTTCAGCTCCTGCACCTTCTGTCTGTGCACGGCCTCAAAGTCCGTGTTGAAAGCTGTCTTGATGCGATAAATCACATCCTGCATTTGGAGTTGAGTGAAATTTGGCAAAGAAAATAGTTTTTATGATCGTGATGACGATAACCATGTATGACTGAGTCAGTCAGTTCTTATAAATAACTTACTTTTTGTCTTTATTTCACTTTCTATAACAGTGATTTTTAAGAGTGAGTTTTGGGTACTGTTATGGAAAAGTACTATATGACATAAAAGCATCATTATCACTTTTCTGCTGAGATCCAACAGTTTTTGGAACAGGTTCCCACCTGTAGCAGAATTGTCTGGGCGATCCTCTGTTCTGTGGTTTGCAGGCTGAACTGATCGTAGAGCCAAGGATTTGAATATCCTAACTGAGCAGAGAAACTTCCCGTTACAGCAGCAGTGTCTGCCTCGTGGCCTTGCTCCCCCTGTTCTTCCTTCTTTGCACTGGTTGTGTTGGAACTTTTCTTTAGGCTGCTCTGCTGCAGTTGAAAGGTGGGGAGAAATATTTGTTGGGCTGAAATAAATGTTGAGGACTGAATCTGTGGCCGTAAGATTATAAAATGTAAAGAACATTGCAGTGAAGGGAGCTATCCTAACAACTATGTTTAGGCCATAAATCTAGTTTAGTTTCAACACTGGTGGACTGGCACGTGTTCAAGCATTTAAAAAAGTTACACCAGTGAAAGGTCAGATGTAGGACTGTGATTCAAAGCACCAAATTATTTTCCAGCTGTAAACCTGTTTTGACTTGAATGGTTTTTCCATAAATTTATTTCCAGAGAGTGAAAACCCACATATTGAAGAGGTTGCACTATCACAGAATAGGTTTGCATGCTGCCTTTCTGCTTTACCTAATAAACAGCCATAGCATCTATTTGTAATCCATTCTAACTCATCACATTTGCTTCTCATTTCAGCATTAACAAGAATCTAAACCACAGAATGGTCAGGCCTATGGAGCAGTTTTGCTTACGGTGCAAGCAGCTATTTCAAACGTCCTCATATTCTGAACCTTGCGAAGGTCCTCCATCTCTTTCTCTGTCCGCTCTTTCAGAGGGTAGTTCTTCACCTCATGTTCAGAGTTAAAGGCCTGTGGTAAAAAGCCAGAAGTGATTTAGATTTCCTAATACAGATGATGACATACTGTGATAATTAGGAAAAGTATCACTTGTCTGTGCCAGTCCCTAAGCAATCTTACCTTAATGGCCTTGCCTTTGACCTTCAGAGAATCCCAGAATTCTCTCTTTAGGACATCACGAAGGTAACATTTTGCTAAAATCTCCCATTCCACTTCATTTCGCACCTACGATGTGACTGCGTTAAGAATCACTTCCATCACAACTTCAAAGCAAAATTTAAATTTCAGTGGGTTCATGTTTGTGCATTTACCCGAGTAACTTCCTGCTGCACCATGTCCTCCAATCTCCTCTGTTCCTCAACATCTAGGTTGAACTCCTGTTGTTCCAGACGCTCGATATCGGGGAGGTTCTCATTTTCACGCATCATTTCCTGGATCTGACAATACACGAAAGATGATTTAGATGTGATATTGTTTGTTAGACAAACCTTTTGTGAACATTTTAACACCACTGTGAATTGTTTTGTAATTGTGCACCAACCTTTTTAGAACTACCTAAGCTACTGTTAAGACTGTTAAAAACATTACTACAAATGTAACTTGCTTGTTGAACTAATATGGATTATTCATGATGGACTTACTGTATTTTTTGTGCTAGAAAACAATACAACTGGAAATTAAAGGGTAAAAGAAGATACAATTTAATCACTTTCAATGCAGTGTTGTTGTATAGCTTGCACATAAAATTGTTATTCTTAGGATTATGAGTGCTTTAGGTTTTTGATTTCCCTTTCATTTATTGTTTGTGTATGTGTTGCCCTGGGTAATGAGCTGCTGGGTATAATTACAGGGATACGTCTTGAATTGTATTGAATTAAAAAGCACTTACCAAACATGCACTGTTTACATGCTTACATACCCTGTGTAATGTTATTCTATGTTTGTCATGATGTGTCATTGTTTACTGATTATTTTCTTAAGTAAGGATGGAAATAAACAAATGTGTAATAACATTCACTTACAGTGTCACGTAACTCTTTGACGGTTTTCCTCAGGTATTTCTTTGTGTCTGAATATTGCTCATTCTCTTCTTTTATAACCTGTTCAAATATACAGATTGAATCATTTATATTAAAGTCAGACACTTTGTGACAAAAATTCCAACACCATCCCACCTTTCATCACTCTACATGAGGCTGCTTGATTAAACCTGAAGTCCTTTCAGAACACATGATTCAGATAAGCAGCATGTTGTAGCATAAAAGCAGGCTGGAAAGTGGCTCTGCCCATTTCCCATATGTGTGAATGTCACTGAGGTGTAAATCCTACAATTCAAAGACTGCCACACCTTCAGTATCAATTTATTGTTATCAAGCACTGTCAGGTAACAAAGTATTAAACATTTGTTTACAACTGCTTATCAGCTGTATAACTCTTTACCACTTGCTAATTAGTTGACTCTTAACGTGACTATAAATCAAGCTGTATCATAGAGAAACTGAGTGCCAAAAGCAACACAACAAGATATCACACAACGGTGTAATGGACAATTTCAAAATCCTCCACCAGCAGTGTAGAAACACAGGAGAATTATCGAAACATAGTTACCATATTCCACATCTTATGCCACCACCGCAACTATGACAGCTTAATAAGTCACTTACTGCCTCTCTCCTTCTTTCCAGCCAGGTAGGGTGTGAAGGTGGTACAGACAGCAGGCTGTTATAACTGTCATCCTGCTCTGTCACATCCATAGTCTCCGCTTCATCACTGACCTACAGAGTGTTAACAACACATATAAGAAAAAAGAAAAAAACATTCACTTTCACACATTACTAAAATGTTATGCTAGTTAAGTAATGAACAAGGCCTTTGCATAAGCAATAAATAACCATTTATTATCTATCAAATTGTGTAATATTCATACTAGATTTATACCACAGTGCCTTAAGACCACAAAGTGCTGAGCTGTGTATCACTAAAAATTTAATTTCACTAGCATGGACCACGCCACAACCATGTGTTAGTTAAAGATTTAATGAACAATATGAATGTGCAGATGAACATTATGAATGTGAAAATTGATGTGGATGTCGTCCGATGGCTGGTCTGGGAGGATGTATGATGACCGGGTGGAAGAGACTCAGGGTGGGGGATCCGTCTCATAAGCAGTTTTCGCCCGAATAGTCTACAGACCCCCAGACGGTACCTAGAAGAGACATGAGAGAGATGAGCAGCAGGAAGGGAAGAGGGGTAAGATGGATGGAGAGGGAAAGGGAGGGTGGGTCAAGCAATCAGAGACACGAGCCTGGCTGTGCATGTGCACGGTATATGTAGTTTTGTCTGGTGATTAGAGGTGGGTTTAGGCGTGGCCCTGCTCTCGAACCTTAGTTAACAAATTAACTCCATTTCACTAGCATGGACCACGCCACAACCATGTGTTAGTTAAAGATTTAATGAACAATATGAATGTGCAGATGAACATTATGAATGTGAAAATTGATGTGGATGTCGTCCATGGCTGGTCTGGGAGGATGTATGATGACCGGGTGGAAGAGACTCAGGTGGGGGGATCCGTCTCATAAGCAGTTTTCGCCCGAATAGTCTACAGACCCCCAAAAGTGTCAGATTGTGTAGAACTGAGTTGTGCGTGGGCTTGACTGAATATCAGCATGCCTGGGATGACCAGCGGCCTAGACCTGAATGGTTTCTGGCAACTGTTGATGCTGCGCCAGCGGAAAGATTGGCTGGAATAATGTTTGGGTGATGTGGCTGAAATGCAAAGAATGCGGTTCAGCGGATTCTGAAAACCGAGTCAAGTGGCCATTTTGAATTAGTGAAAGTGGGCGTCGAGAGATGCCTTGCGGCGTACCTGGAGCCGATATGTTTGATTGATATTATACCTGGCAATAAAGCTGATTCTGATTAGTAGCTCGTAGGTTGAAGTAGGAGCGGAGGTGGAAGACAATGGGAAGGACACTAAGTGTGAATATGAGAGAGTTTGAGGTGTGGATGGTGATGTCTGATAAACCGATGATGAGAAGGATTATAGAAAGATGAAGTGAAAAGCTGTACAAGCGTTGAATGAAATGAGCATGGGTGATGAAATTGCAGATGGATGTAACGTCCAGAGAGGGAACGGAAGCCGATATGTGGCTTGATGTGCCTTAAAGCAATTCCAGCCAGTTAAGTAGGCTGAGAGTGCTGGGCAAGACTGCTGATGATGGCGTCTTGTGATGCGTAAGAAGTTTCTAGGCTGGTGTGTTAGTTGAATGTTGTGGCTAAAAAGGTGGAACTGGTGTGGGGTGAATGTCTGATTCTGGAGCCGAGTGTCTGAATTTCTTTATGTAAGATGTCTTCTACTGCTGTGTTTGAGTAAATGAGTATGGACTTGTGACCAGTCATGCCCCCAAAAGTAAGTTAGCCATGACAATGGAGAAAGGACACGGGATGTCGAAGGAGACTGGACACCGTGCCGGATCACAGAAATCCGAGGGCTAAGCTAAAACAAACCATGACCCCCGCCGAAACCGCCAAATCCACGGAGGGGGCCCCGTCCGAGACAACGCAAAGAAAGACAAGAAAGGACAGACGAGAAGGAAGTCGCTTACAGAACTAATCAAAATGGCAGAATCGAGATGCCGAAGGAATAACAGGCGGCAGAGAAGAGCAGAATGAAGCACAACCCCGTCTCCGAGGGCAGCAACGCCAGAAATGACAATGAATCAGGTCAATGCCCGAGAACCCAATGCAGGTGCCAGGCCCAGAGGTTACCTCATTGGAGAGAATGATGGCGAGATTGCGGAAATCATCAACAATAGCACACGACCTAAATTGCCAGAGAGAATAAGCTGGTGCAGAGCATGGGAGACCGGAGAAGGCCAGCGCACCGACAAAGCTGGCCAAACGACTGGAGCTGCTACGGCTGGAGAAAAGCCGTGAACACAAGAGCAAGACACATTCGGGTGTTGGGGAAGGGAGGGGGAGGGGATGAGGGGATGAGGGTTGATGGGGAGGGGGTAAGGATAGACCAGTTGGAAAGAAGAAGGCTAAGAATCGTTGAGCACGACAGGTCCCCTTGTAGCCGGATGAGGCACTGGGATAGCAGTGCGGCCAGCTTTGAAAGGAGAGAGCAGAAGCTGAATGGCCAGGACAGCCGAAGGAAGGGTAGGGAGAGGAAGGGATGAAGGGATGAAGGGATGCATGTGCACAGGGTCTGGTGAAGCCTGCGAACACAGGGATGAAAAGGCGGAGAACGCCCGAGACATGACAGACAGAGGAGCAGGCACATGGGGAAATACAACCTGACCATCGCCAGTGGAAGCTGGTGACGAGCGCTGTGGCCGCCGAGGCTCGTGGACGCCACTGGCCGTAGCCGGCTGGCGGGGACCCAGAGGATCAGGAGGCCCAGTGGTTGTTGCCGCTGTGGGTAGCAATAGAAGCTGATTTAAGCAGCCTCACAGTCCCCGTCATCCACTTAAGTCCTCCGACTCCAACACAAAGAGCAAAATACATTTGGGTGTTGGGGAAAGGAGGGGGAGGGGATGTGGGGATGTGGGGGATGGGGAGGGGGTAAGGACAGACCAGTCGGAAAGAAGAAGGCTAAGAATCGTTGAGCACGATAGTAGACAGGTCCCTTGAGCAGCCGGATGTGGCACTGGGATAGCAGTGCGGCCAGCATGGAAAGGAGAGAGCAGAAGCAGATTGGCCAGGAACAGCCGAATGAAGGGTAGAGGAAGAGCTGAAGGGATGAAGGGATGCATGTGCACGGGATGTGTGAAGCCTGCGAACACAGGGATGAAAAGAAGGCTGAGATAGCCTGGGACATAACAAACATTGAGGAGCAGGCACAGGGGGACATACAACCTGACTCCCACCAGGGGAGCCGGTGGAGCATGCGGCGGCGGTCGACGACCGTGACGTCATGCACGACGCCACTGGCCGAGGTCGACGCCGGCGGGGACCCGAAGGGCCGAGGCCGGTGGTAGCCGCCTCCGAGGTAGCGACGGAGGCTAGGAAGAGCCGATACAATGCAGTACCGGTGTCAATGAGGCACAGTAGAAGGCGTGCCACGGTCCAGTCACTGACATCGGGTGTCATCTGCGGAGGTAGACGGCAGTGCCACACAAGAGGCGCGCAGCGCCGAGGAGAGTAGCAGGCGCCTCCACGGGAGGAATGCTGATGACAAGCAGAGCGTAGATGACGATTTCACAACCTCACGGACTAAGGGGAAGAAGCCTGAGGCTGCTGGGAGCCGCTGGAAGCTGAAGCCGAGGCAACCGGGAGCCGCAGGGAGCCGCTGGAAGCCGAGGCTGAAGCCGCAGGGAGCCGGGAACGCCGACATGGGAGAGGAGATCTGGGCTGCCGAGGCGGGTGACTGCGGAAGCAATCGGAGACATATGACAGGATCCGACTGCTGCGGCGTGACGGACGTCGTATCGTACAGATAGTCATTGACATCAGTGATGAGCTGCAGCCCGGATCCATGACTGAGAGCGTGAAACGCCGACCGGCTTGCGTCAAGCAATCAGAGACACGAGCCTGGCTGTGCATGTGCACGGTATATGTAGTTTTGTCTGGTGATTAGAGGTGTGGTTTAGGCGTGGCCCTGCTCCCGAACCTTAGTTAACAAATTAACTCCATTTGTTGTTAGAATTTTAAAATTTACTGGGATGTCTCATACTTTCAAGGCCTACAACACCAACATAATCTGCTGTACAGTACAGCTGGAATATGTTATCATTATTCTAAGTCTGCAATACAATGCTTTTGTTGAAACTGTTTTAGAGAGGCATTGATTCAATAATAAATATCATAAATTACCTCAGTATAACTGAACAGTAAAACTTTCCTGAAGGTAAAAGTTATTGCATGGGCCTTTGTACTAGACTGTATTAGTTTTAGCATGAGTATATTTTCTGCAATAGCAGTATTAATACTGTTTGTAGTTTCAAAAGCAACACAGAAACGTTATGTACACTGTTATGTAGTACTAATTCACTGATAAAACAGAACAGAATATCATTTACCTCACTTTCCTCTGTTTTTTCAGTGCCAGCAGGAAATCCTTGGCGCCACTCAGGCAAGGCAATAAGGACGGGATTCTCGGCATTGAATATGTTCTCAAAGAAATTATCCGCAGACTGACTGTACTTTTTGGCTTCATTCACCTTACCAGAATCCACACCTTTAATTCTGTATTGAGTCATGGAAAACACAAAATATACACAAAAGAGGATAGATATATGAAGATATATGTTGTGGGGGTTTGATGATGGCCAGTTGATCCATACATGCAAATAAATTTAAAAATAACCGTTTAAAAAAAATCCCTCTAAGTTTTTAAAAGGAAACAAAATTAACTGTAGAGTTCTTTTTTCTTTCTGCCTTAATATGATAATACCATTTTGCATTAAGTAGCCATTTTGTATTTGTAATTTAACTATGAATGATCAAGTGTAAGAGAAGAATAACTTTAACTGACAAGGCTGACGATAATCTACATTTTTATTATCTTCAACAAATCCCATGAAAAGACCAAAGTAGCAGCAATTAATGTGTCTCTCTGTAATTTCTGACTTCCCTACCCCGTCTGCAGCATTCAGCACCAAGCCCATTTGTTTCTACTGAAGACATAAATATTTATTAAACTGGTGAGAAATATATAGTTTCATTAAAAAAGTTTTAAAATGATTGCATAAAACTGGTGGGCACTGTATATATATATATATATATATATATATATATACAGTGGTGTGAAAAAGTGTTTGCCCCCTTCCTCATTTCCTGTTCCTTTGCATGTTTGTCATACTTAAGTGTTTCGGAACATCAAACCAATTTAAACAATAGTCAAGGACAACACAAGTAAACACAAAATGCAATTTGTAAATGAAGGTGTTTATTATTAAAGGTGAAAAAAATCCAAACCATCATGGCCCTTGTGAAAAAGTGATTGCCCCTAAACCTAATAACTGGTTGGGCCACCCTTAGCAGCAACAACTGCAACCAAGCGCTTGCGATAATGTGCAATGAGGCTTTTACAGCGTCCTGGAGGAATTTTGCCCACTCATCTTTGCAGAATTGTCCTAATTCAGTTACATTAGAGGGTTTTGAGCATGAACGGCCTTTTTAAGGTCATACCACAACATCTCAATAGGATTCAGGTCAGGACTTTGGCTAGGCCACTCCAAAGTCTTCATTTTGTTTTTCTTCAGACATTCGGTGGTGGACTTGCTGGTGTGTTTAGGATCATTGTCCTGCTGCAGAACCCAAGTTCGTTTCAGCTTGAGTACATGAACAGATGGTCGGACATTCTCCTTCAGGATCTCTTGGTAGACAGCAGAATTCATAGTTCCTTTTATCACGGCAAGTCTTCCAGGTCCTGAAGCAGCAAAACAGCCCCAGACCATCACACTACCACCACCATATTTTACTGTTGGTATAATGTTCTTTTTATGAAATGCAGTGTTTTCTACTTGTATATACTTGGACACACACCTTCCAAAGAGTTCCACTTGTCTCATCGGTCCACAGAATGTTGTCCAAAAGTCTTGGGATCATCAAGATGTGTTGTGGAGAAATTGAGACGAGCTTTGATGTTCTTTTTGCTCAGCAGTGGTTTTCTCCTTGAACTCTGCCATGCAGGCCATTTTTGCCCAGTCTTTTCCTGATGGTGGAGGCATGAATCTGACCTTAACTGAGGCAAGTGAGGCCTGCAGTTCTTGATTGGTGGGGTCTTTGTGACCTCTTGGATGAGTCATTGCTGCGCTCTTGGGGTAATTTTGGGCGGCCGGCCACTCCTGGGAAGGTTCACCACTGTTCCATGTCTTCCATTTGTGGATAATGGCTCTCACTGTGGTTCGCTGGATTCCCAAAGCTTTGGAAATGGCTTTATAACCCTTTCAGACTGAAGATCTCAAACTTTCTTTCTCAATTGTTCCTGAATTTCTTTGGGTCTCGGCATGATGTGTAGCTTTTAAGGATCTTCTGGTAGACCTTACTGTGTCAAGCAGCTCCTATTTAAGTGATGCCTTGATTGTGAACAGGTGTGGCAATAATCAGGCCTGGGTGTGGCTAGAGAAATTGAACTCAGGTGTGGACAACCACAGTTATAGTATGTTTTAACAAGGGGGGCAATCACTTTTTCACACAGGGCCATGATGGTTTTGGATTTTTTTTCACCTTTAATAATAAACACCTTCATTTACAAATTGCATTTTGTGTTTACTTGTGTTGTCCTTGACTATTGTTTAAATTAGTTTGATGTTCCGAAACACTTAAGTGTGACAAACATGCAAAGGAACAGGAAATGAGGAAGGGGGCAAACACTTTTTCACACCACTGTATATATATATATATATATTTACGTTACGTATATTTATATACATGTGTATGTATATATATTTAAAAATGTTACTTAAACAAAGGTAGTCTTTGAATCTTGAAGTCTTAGCTCTGAATTTGGTGTGTTAGTGAGTTTTTATGGCAGAAGGAGCGTGTATATGGGATTTACTTAAATTATGAAGACACATGTCGCTATGTGTAATGAAGTGACTCATTTGGCTACATAGATAATACTTTTCATTGTGGTTTTTGGTCTTTTCATGGGGTTTGTTGACAATAACAAAATAAAGATCACCTGTCCTTTAAATTCCTGTACTATCAACAATTTAAGCAGCCAATGGATAGTGAACCAACAATAGATGAAAACATGTTTTTACTATTCCTGTAGCATTAAAACAACAGTAGTAGTAAGGGCTTAGGAAAAATAAAAGCTTGCAGGATATTGCAGAGGAGGCACACGTGGAATGTGATCTGTTGTAATGGGGAGATTGTTCTGTGAAATTTATTGGAGCTTTGTTTTCCTGCACACATCAATTGTATTTATTTACTTTTGTCCCTCAAGGCCAACACTAAGAGAGGAAATATACTGTTTAATGTGCACTATATCAAACTGCATAAGTAGTGGCACTACTGCAAGCAACAGCTCCCTCTAATGTTTACAGCTGTGCTTATGTAAGCATGACAGACTGCTTGCTGTTTTACCTGAAATCAGTACACACAAGGGAGCCATCTCTAAAGCCAGCAGTGAGGAGTGTCTGACTGTCTGCAGAGAAGGACACACTCCGGACTCCTCCCAGACGGCATGAATGACATTGCAGTTCAATGTAATGCTCCTGTACAAGCAGCAACAGCATCATAATACACACTATAGACAATAAAAACACGATTTAAATGTTTACTATAAATAAATAAAACCAAATAAAATTAGCTACTACCATGGAAGCAGTTTCTTGGATGCGTAGGAGGCCATCTCCGCCCACAGAAGCTAGCCATAACTGATGAGGAGACAAAACTGGAGAGGCAGGGCCCAGAGGGTGACCCCTCACTTCCTGCTCTGGTTTGAGCTGGACCACCTGTTGACTGGAGAAACCATCTGTGTCCTAGGCAGACGGTTGGTAGAATTGTATCAATGATATTTAAGGTGGATAAGACTAAGAATAAGGATCATAATAATCTGTCACATTAGGCAGCAATAAACCTGGGGAAGTTGAAATCGCTGAAGAGTTTTCTTCTTCTGGCAGAAAGCAAAGACCTCGCTGACTCCCAGAACACAGGATTTAAGTGGATGATCCACTTTGTATCTGGACACTTTGAGGATGTGTGTAGACAGACAACCATGTAGGTCTACACAATCTGTAGATCAGTAGAGGCACATCATCAAAATTGAAATTAAATAAATAATTGGAAACAGTCAGGCTTCGTTTTTGTGTTTAGTTTAAACAACACCTTTCCATTGAGACAGATACTACAAAGAGCATGTATCTACACATTTATAATAATAGTAGTCGTTGGTCTTTGCACAGAAGTGCTATATCAGCTGAGGTATGTATAGAAAATACACCACATATAGAAAGGCTCTATAAACACATTAAAACCTTAAAACAACAGGCATGTTTTTTAGTTTTTTAACTTGTTTAACCTGTGTTAACAACTCTCATCTGTGGCCACACCCATAACTAATGTTTGCACTTTCCCCTGAAGACCTGTCTGTCTTAGTCAACATAGTTTACAGGCTGTATAACCAATGGGTGCATCTTTGTAGTTTGTCATTTGTTTTATCTCTTTTTAACAGTGTTAGTGACAACATATCTAAACAATTTATAAAAATGTCCAGTTGAGTACTATTAATCAGTTATGCTAATGTATCTGGTTTTGGTTTCCAGTCCACTTTCAGAGCATTCTCCCAGCCTTAAAACAATAAGAACAGAAGGCAAGTGGAAGTCTAATAAATTGCAACTCCATAATTTACTGCTGAAAGTAATTCTCTCTACCAGCACAATAATTGAATCTGGTTTGATACCGTCAATCTCCTTGTAAACCTCTCTTCAGCTACAGTAGATAATACATTAGCTGGAGGTTGTAAAATAAATTCTTATCTTTTGTTTAACAACATCACTCCTCCCATGTCTGCACTGGATCTTCCTAGTCTCTTTCTCATTTTGTTTACGTTAATATCACCAGATAATTTTAGTAATAATGTGTTGCACATGAGACCCTCATCTTGCATCTTCACACTGTCCCCACTAGACCTAATCAGGTCTATTATTAATAGCTCTCTCTCCTCTGTACCAAAGCATTTTATGATGTTCAACCAGTGATGATTTGACAAACAACTTCTGACCAATATGCAAAACGCCCTTAATTGAAAAAATAAATCTTGAGAATAAGTAGTAAATGAATCTACTCCATCAGTGCTTTACCTGGAAGGTCCCTTGCAGGCAGAGAGAGAACTGTGAGCAGGCTACCATCATGACGTTTGCCCTTGGGTCCAGTGCACACTGCAAGAACTTTCACCTGCTCACAGTCCCTGATGCACTGAGTGGAAAGGGACAAAATGGGTCCAGGAACAACTGGCAAAGCAAATCAAATGACAAAAGGATGCAGGTGAGCTTGATCTCACTCCAACTTTAATAGTTTTTAGAGTAAAAGGACAATTTATAATTTTATATACTATGTGTATATATATATATATATATATATATATATATATATATATATATATATATATATATATATATATATATATATATAGAGAGAGAGAGAGAGAGAGAGAGAGAGAGAGAGAGAGAGAGAGAGATACATATACTGTATACACACACACACACACACAAAAACACACTACCGGTCACTTAGAAATTTCCATAACAGAAAAAAGGGGTTCTTGACTGTAGAAAGAAGTGGCTGATCTTTAATGCAACATCTACATTGCCCATGATCTGAAACCATTCATCCAATGTTCCAAAGGCACATTCTGTTTACTAATCTGATATCATTTTAAAAGGCTAACTGAGAAAACACTGGAGAACCCGTGTGCAATTATGTAAGTACATAATGTAATCTGAAAATTGCTGCCCTGGTTAAAAAAAAACATGCAACTGATCTCAGCTGGTATTCTGTCTATAATGGAGTGGAATGGACATTTCTAAGTGACCCCAACACCTAAATAATGAATAAAAATGAATATCTACCTGTGTATCCTATGACTGAAAACATCTCTGATGGCTTTGCATCTAGTACATATATATGGGAATCTGAGGCACCGGTGAGAAGGTAGTGCCCCTCTTGATCAAATCTGTACACACACACACACACACACACACACACACACACACACACACACACACACACACACACACACACATACACACACACATATACACACACACACACACACACACACACACACACACACACACACACACACACACACAAAATAAGAAAGCCTGTAAACACCATTTTTTTTATTTTCCAAAAGTGGAAGAGCAGTGTTGTCCCCTCTGGGTTTTATGGGGAGAGATAACTCATGCCTCTAAATAAATGCGTGATGAGATACTACTGTCACAGGTGCAGCGTTAAACTGAAACTCTGTGGCTTCACAGGGATGGAGGATACTTACAGTAGGTGATCCACACGAGTGTGGTAGAGATGAACCTGGTGCACCAGGCGAGGCTGCTGCTGCCTGTTCAGGTCAATAAAGAGGACATTTCCTGAAGCTGTTCCAACAGCTGCATATTTTGCAATAGGACAGCAGGCCAGACTTGTCACCTAGAGACACAGATAACACTTTAAATTTACTTCTATTATAATAAATGTTCTATTCAATTTTCACAGGCTTACAGAACAGGTGTATTAGCCTACTATGACACTACTGACATGTTCAAAATATTCATATGTTGTGAATCTGACCTCAGCTTGAAGAGACAAGGAACCAATGCAAATGCCATCTGGGGACCACAGCTGCAGTTCTCCAGAATCTCTCACTGACTGCAACCAGCAAAAACACAAACATCAATTCTCACTTAAGAGACATTGACATAAATTACACATACCATCATGAGACACTGTCATTCTTGAGCAACACAAATGTTTTACCACACAAATGTTCTTGTCAATGTGTGACAAAGCTGCGGCCACAAAGTTGCCGCTGAGAACATCCAGGACCTTCACAATTTTGTCTGACTGGGTCGGGTTCAACATATAGATTTGCCCCTAAAAAACAAGAAGCCGGTTTTGTTCTCAGATTTTGTTTTTAATATACCTTTTCTCTCAAGTACAGTAACATGTTATTATTTGATGGAAAAACAGGTGGCTTCATAAACAATAACACAGTGGTGCATTTAAGTACTTACTCTATTAGAAGATAAAAGTAACGTTTCATAGTCAGGGGAGTACATCACAGTTGTGACAGGTCCTTCTAATTGCCATGTTTGTGTGACGTCAATCTGAGTCGCTTTGATTTGCAGACAGTGCACCACACTCTCCTGTAAAACATAACCATTTTAAAGTACTTTTAAATTGGAATAATTGAGAATTCGTGGTGGCTAAAATTGCAAATCAGACCACCAATTGGCAGAAGAGTTAATGTATTATATTTGAATGTGTCATACTCAGTGAGCCAAGCAGATGTTAAAGGGTGCATGGGCTTGTACCTTTCCTACAACAATCAATCCATTCTTGTTAAGGGTTAAGCCTTGAAAGTTGCTCTGTCTGAGTACAGGGATGGCATCAACAGCTGAACAAAAGTGAAACACAAATCAGATATTAAAATGTCTTTTCTATTGCCAAATAAAATTAGGAAATATCAAAATGTATCCCAGTGGCTTTTAAATATAAGCCATATCCCAATGTGTGTGTTTGTTTACTTGTGGGGTTGAAGAGGACAGAGACAGAGAGGCTCTCTGGGTCAACAAGTAGCAGGAAGCCTTCAGCACAGCCCACATAGAGCTCTGATGTGGCTGTCCAGCAGATGGCAGTAGGAGTTAGTCTGGCTTTGGTGCAGAGTTTAGTCTGTGTAAACACAAGTGGAGTGTGTAACAGTTTACATTTTGTCTTTGTTTGTGTGCCTGTAAAATATATTCATAGATTTAAATTACAGCTGTATCACAAAAACAAACATTAATTGGTAAAAGTGTACTTGTTTTGTCATATTAGTGTATAAATGGCAGTGGGACAATACCAAAATGCTTTCTGCCTTGTCTCCCTTGAGTCCTGAGATGGCTGATGGAGGCATCTCAAGACCAAAATAAGGCAGTTTGTCACTGACAGTACTAGAGGTGGGCACCAATCTCTCAACAAAGGAACCATCAGTTGCTGGAAGCTCTATCACACTGCAATGCAACAAATATGACATACACATAGATATTATTGTTTGACACTGCATTCTAGGTATCTTGTGTATCTAGGTGCTGCATATGTTTTTCAGTCTGGCAATGCAATCGCTGCTTCAGGTTATTTAAGGTTTTTAGGTTTAATTTATCAGTTAAATTCCATGCACAAAAAATGCACACAAAGTGTAATGACCATCTAGATTTTAACTACTTGCTTTTACAGACAGGTCAGCTTTACCTTGGTTTCAGGACATGAAAGCTGGCACTCTTCTCAATGGTCCAGACAGTGAGGGATGTAGTGCCCAAAGCACAGAGCTGGAGCCAATTCAGAGGGTTGAAGACCAAAGAAATGACATTGTGCCCAGCTTGTGGTTGTGTACAAATTGGCTCAGCGTTTTCCCAGTTCCTGCATCACACAGTCATGATTACAGTAACATAGCTGCTCAGCCTAAATAAACATAACATAAATGGAACATATGAAGTACACAGTATAAAGTACTTTTCTGCTCTTAATGGCTTACCACACTGTTATGGTGTGGTCTGGAAGAGAGGAGCAACAGCCTAAATAAGGACCACCATCACTTAATGTCAGAGATGTGTAGTCCAGTTGTGCTGTTCCTGGAAAAAAAATAATCTAATTAGGATTTGTGTGAAAGAAAATAAATGTAGGAGGGATGCATACAAACAAACATCAAAAGCTCAAATACATCTTGAAAGAAAATTACATTAAAATCATCTATATAAACAACATCTACTAAAAATATATTACCTTTTAGTTCATTCTTCAATTGAAGCTCAGGGAAAATAAACACAAATATAGATGGGGATAGCTTTTCCTCGGAGAAAGCAAAAGTCCTATTGTTGCCATTGGCTGTCAATGCACCAATGCCTCTGCCAGGACTCTGAAGCACACTTTGCTTTTTTGTCTCCAGGTTGAGGAAACAGATATGAGACCCACATGTGTAGCATACTGTTTTATTGTCGACAAACTCGATACTCTTGTTTGTAAAACCTTGTACCCACCTGAAGGGAGTAAAACAGCAAAATGTTAGCTAGCCACAGTGTGTACCTCTCATGCATGGGTGTATTATTTCTCTCATGTAGTCTCTGAGGCATCATGGATAAGAGATTAGCATACATAGCGTTAGCTACATCTTCAGTGACCCGTCCGAATCCGTAACCTTATGTAACCTAGCAATATGCTATGAATAAAACGGTACATTAACGGTATAGCTAGTTTATTGTACTAAAGTGAAAATGGACAGGTGTATTTTTAGCGGCGACATACCTGACTTCTAAACTTCCAATGTCATCCATTTTGAGATAAGAATAAAATTACATACAGTCCAACTAAACTTTTTTCCCCACCAATACACCCGGTAAACGAAAGGGCGAGTGCTGGGCATGTAGTTGCGTATCCCTGGCAACAAAAAATCTCCTAGGAATTCCCCCTCCCATGCTATTGGTTGATACTTATCTGACACGCCCATACCGGAAGTAGGGTACGTATTAAATAATTCTACCTGTCTTCTCGGTTATCCACAAACCTTCTCCGTCGGTGCCAAGTCCGTTTTCACACCGATCTTCATTCACCACAAGTGTCAACATGTCTACTGAAAAGTGTTTCGCCAAAGGTAAAACAGACAGGGATTACTAACTGACTTGCTAGGAAGCTTAACTACGATTAGCATTCTCTTTCTTTTGCTGTCTATGGTTATTCTTTGTCATTTTCTTAAATCTGTCACGTAACGTTAAATATCAAAAGTGTATGTGTGTATGTCTTTCTTTTCCACTGAATGCATTGCTTTGAATTAATACCTGATTTATTAAACTGAACTTTGAATGCTGCCAGATGTTTGAGATCCCATTCAATATTTTCTCTCTGACTGCTGCGTTATTTCTGCAAAGTCATGATGACTATTTCTGCCGAGTCATGATGATTACATGCATTATGTAACGTTAACCGCCTCAGTCCGTTCTTATAATACATTCATCAGTAAATCAATTCTTCAATTATCACATCAACTCTTTTTTACCTTGATTATTATCTGTACCACTGAATGTAATGCACTTAAGACAGAATTCGCTGTGTATAGCGACTCTTTGTGGATACTCTGATCTGATGACATGCAGTTGTAAAAGACGACTAAAATGTCCTAGAAGTATTTTAGGCTAATTTACTTATGTAATAATTCACTCATTTAAAATGTTAACAGTGGGACACATCTCTCTCTCCAATGTGACTGTAAATGGCTGAAAGGATGAAGTTCTGAAAACCGGTTTTACATTGGATAAATAAGTTAATTACTGAGATTCTTCACTAAATATTATTATTTACCAATGCAGGTGTTTTAATTGGAGAATTCGAAATGCTTAAATAAAAAATCTGAAACAAAACTAACAGAAGTTAATATACATGTTTACTTTCAGGTATAAATGGCACCAAACATAAATCAACATGCTCTCTTAGTTGCATTTTGTCATGTATGGAAATGGCAATATTTTTTTCTTACAGGAAGTGCTGCACCCGGTCCAGTCCCCAACGGCTACATCAGACTATACAGCATGAGATTCTGCCCCTTCGCCCAGAGGACCAGATTAGTGTTGAGTGCCAAAGGGATCAAGTAAATACACATTTTGTAATATGTTTGACCATAGCTTTACCATAAATCCCTGTGATGTGTGTTTTTTGATTAAATACCCTTTTTTTCTCTTTTAGACATGATACCATCAACATCAACCTGAAAGACAAACCTGACTGGTTCCTTGAGAGGAATCCCCTTGGTCTTGTCCCAACACTGGAGACACCTGCTGGTGAGGTGATATATGAGTCTCCCATCACCTGTGACTACCTGGATGAAGTTTACCCTGAGAAGAAGCTGCTTCCTTCCTCTCCTTTTGGTAAAGCTCAACAGAAGATGATGCTGGAGCAATTTTCCAAGGTACCTTATATGAAGACTTGTATCTTAATCCTAGGGTTGTGTTTTGTATACTTCTGTTAACAATCATCAAATAGTCATATTAAAGCCACTGTTTTTTTACAGATAACACCATACTTCTACAAGATTCCAATGGGTAGAAAGAACGGTGAGGATGTCTCAGGACCGGAAGCTGAACTGAAAGAGAAGCTTTCAAAATTAAATGAGGTAGGTTGCTATGTCACCAGACATGTTTGATTTGGTAGACTGTAAAGTCAAAACTGTCCCCAGGAATGAGCATGAGAGTGCGGCTGTAACTGTCTATGAATTGTAATTAACATTAAAGTCTTTAATGACTGTACCTGGCTAGTTTACAGTGTTTTATACAATGCTAATGGAAATTGTTTATTTTTCAGGACCTGGTTAACAAGAAGACAAAGTTTTTTGGTGGTGATTCCATCACAATGATTGACTACATGATGTGGCCGTGGTTTGAGAGGCTGGAGGTGTTTGAACTGAAACAGTAAGTAACAACCTCTCAAGACATAAATAAATAAAATAAATTTTATTGATGGTAGTATTTCAAAACACTCAAGGTAATCATGGAGAGGAGCAACAAGTACAAATATTAAGTACAGTACAAAAGTAAGACTTTTATGTTGATAAGCAAGGCATCTCACCAGAACAGAGCCTATAAGTCTTCTGTCAGATTTCCTTCATGACATCTGACAAATCATATTTCACGAGGACAACTAATGTCCAGGTGTTGTAATTTGGTCTTAGGTGAATGATTTGATTAACTGGCTGAAGCTTCTGTTTGTATTTGTGTCAACTGTTTGTGTTGTATATTCATGTGATGTCTTCCTGCTACATACAAATTGCCCTTTTGGGACAAAGCATAAACTTAACTGATTCCAACTGTCTTTTTGTAGCTGCCTTGACAGCACACCCGAGCTGAAGAAGTGGACAGAGCGCATGCTGGATGACGTGGCTGTCAAAGCCACCATGCACAGCGTGGACAACCACAAAGCCTTCTACAAGGCTTACGCTGAGGGGAAACCCAACTACGACTATGGCCTGTAGAAAATAAGTGATCAAACACCTTAAATCCTCTGAACACCCACACAGGTTGTTAGTTATTTTGGCTGATTAGACTCTTTTCAGGTTGAAGGTGGGCCGGAGCTTGATGGGAACTTATTAGGTCACAAATTCTTTCTACCAATAAGTATGACAAAATGTGTCAATTGTCCCACCCTAACAGATGCAACAATACTAACAGTGGACTCAGGAAGATGTCAATCACTCAGTCTAACTACACAGTCCTGGAAAAGGTCCACTCAGTCACAGTTAACTATAAACACCTGTGTGGGTGTTCAGGGCCTTTAAACCGTCCCATTTATTATTCATATCCATGTTTTAGGTCATGGTTATTCTGGAGTCATGTCTGTTTTTTCTAACTCTGAGGTAAATATGTCTCATGGTGTTCAATGATGTGGCACTTTTTCTAATAAAAAAAATGTAGATGTAATGACACTGGCCTTAATCAGATTTTTTGACTGTTATAATAAACATGTATTCCCCCAGGCTACATCCCATTTAATAAATAGGGGACAACTGGACCATTCAGTAGAAATGTAACAAATGTTTGCTTTGTAATAAGCAATAAAAAAACACTGAACATTACAAAATGTAATAGCTGCCATCAGATTTGCATCAGTATGAATGCAAACACTGCTACACTGTTTGGTATATTACTTACATTTAGACCAGCATAATATGATTTGATGATGAGTATTTCTGTTTAAATGTTTGATTAAACTGAAAAAAGTGCTTTGTATTTTAAAGGTGAAATATGAAATGCAATATTAATACTTGTTGCTTCTTTTAAAGACAGCAAATAAATACTGAAAAATTCTCGCCCAGGTTACACCTATAAAACAAGCAAGAAACAGTACTAGGGACTGAACTAAAAAAAAAGATACCACTTTTTAAAATTCTGCTAATGTGTTGGTCGGAGTCCATTATTCACACTACCTTGTCAAGATATCAGCGGTAACTAAAATAATTGTTCTATGTGCACCCTTTATTTGTGTATCTGGTGCAACTATTTTTAATTTTAACCTTATTCTTGGTAAAACTGAATGATATTTAAAGAGCTGCTAGTGCTTTAGTCATGATTAAAAAAGAAAAATATGGCCAAAGCTCACAAACTTTCATCTAGTCTGGTGTAAACCTTCATTTGGTAAGTGCGGTGTGTACTCTTGTATGAGCACAGGTGCATTTCTCAACATCTCTTGGAAATGCCTGACTGTTGTTGCATAAAGTTTCCTCTGCAACACCAGCGACCGGAACAGATTGATTGGCTCTGCTTTGCGAATTATCTCAGGTACCTGGACTTCCTTTGGCACATTACTGTTACCAATCAAAACATGATGAAGTCTCTTCTCATGTAGGCTCCTCTGCAAGAAGCCGAGTACATCCCGAAGCCTTTGCTCCACACTCTCAATGCCCCACACAGAGGGCCTTTTACTCAGCAACAGATGCAACAGGGCAGTCTTTAAGTGGTAGTTAGTCAGGGCACTTTTTCCTGTGAGCCATGTCTGCTTTCTATTTAGGAAGGTAACTATCTGAAGGCAGTGTAAATGACAGGAATGAAGTGGTAGGCGTTTAGCAAAATGTTTCAGCAAATTCCTCTCATAGACAGCAAAAGAGAGGGGCCAGTATGGGTCAGGAAAGCTGTCACAATCTGATGGAAAGTGTGAGACAAAGTAAGCATCTGTATCCTTCAACTGAACCACCGGTATGATGTTCATTACGATGACTTTCCCTGAACGGAATCGGATCTTCAGAGCACCGGCAGCATCCAGGTTGCGAAAAGTGACCTCAAAGTCGTATTTGTGAGAAATGCGTCAAGCTTTGGTTACAGAGATCTGAAACCACTTCATGACTTGATCTTTGGATAAGAAACGTGTGTTTCTAGAGCACAGCAATTCATCAGGACTATGGTCCACTTTGAGTATGTCATCCTTGCCATGCAACAGACAAAGCATGTCTTCTCCCAGGTTAGCATTGCCACAGAGACAGCCCTCCTCGTTCTCACCAAACCTGGTCACCTTTATCTTGCCGCAGCCCTGCATTTCTGGAGGCATGTCACTGGAGGGGGCACCACAGGTGGAACTGAAAGGAGTACGGATCTGGAGGTGAGAAAGGCACTATAAGGTCACACATCAGTGGCTTGCAAACCTTCCATGCCTCAAACATGCTTCCAACCCCGACAAAGTCCCAGACCTCCATGTCTGCCTCCCTGTCACAAACACTCCTGAGCGATTCCAGCAAGTCATCTGCAAAACCCTCAACAAACTCCCTCACCCTCCAGTTTTCATGGGCTGAAGTGTAAGTGCATTTGTCACAGAATTTGCTCAGGATATCCTTATCCAGCACCATCGTCCTGGGGGTGATGGATCCACTCTCTACAAGCATGTCTTCATCCTCAACTGGCCGGATCTCTATGTCAGCACCACCCTGCACCCTGCACATCTCGATAGTTAAGAGTATGACGAAATACACTATTCTCCAAAAGTACCAACTATAACCTTCCTCCAAGTTGGGTTCTTCCTGCTTTGAGTCCAGCTGTGAAAGCTCTTTCTCCAGCCTGGCCTGCTCCATTTCAAGCATCTCCTCGTGCTCCCGCATGCGAGCTATGATCTCCTGGTCCTGGTCCGGGAGTGTGGTGTTCTCTTGGGGAAAGAGCAAGGGGTGGTTTAATATGGCAGCGGCCATCACCATACACACTCGTGCAATGGCCCCCTGCATCTTCAGCTTGTTTCTGAAATACACATTTAAGCACCTCGCAGATTTCCAGGCAGCTGCAGCTCAGATCCTGAAACAAAAACAGACATAGTGGTTTTATTGAGAACCCAGGTGGATTTAAAACAAAAAAATGAATGTTTGTGGCCTGAATAAAATGTATAAAATCATGGTCCAGTTATTTTTATAAAGTACTCCACCCTAGGGGAAGCACAGATTGTACTTCTAAATATAGAAGCAGTGGGCTGAGTGACGCACCCGTCCAGTATCAGACTGTGCAACATGTGAGGAAGGAAGATTCAGCCCCTTGGTTGCCCTTCTCTGATAACCCTATTTAGTTACCAACATTGTGCCTGTTAGCATTTGCATCCTTTTAACATTTTGTCCAAAAACAAAAACTGAATAACACCTCCCTTTCTGGAAAACGTCCAAATAAAGATTATTTAAGATGAAATCCTGCTGGTAATAGAAACAATGTGGAAAAACTCACATTGGCATTATCTTCTTTCCTGGACGTCATCATATAAACTAACCAATGCAATATACTGTACAAAAGAGGAAATTACATAAGTCTCTTGCTTATGTTTCACACTTTTAGTTGAAATTGAATTGTCCCCAGGGATAAATAAAGTTATTTGAATTTAATTTAATCAAATTACTGACTGAATTACTATTATCAATATGATCTTTAACATATAATATGTTCAAAACGGGACTTCCTTTGGCAAATAACTGAAAAAAGAAACAGGAAGTACACATAAGATGTTCAGTCAGACTTGAGCTTTAAAATGGCAGCAGTAATGGCAACAGAGCCAGGGGAAACTTCCCATGACTTACTCACTGGGATGTTTTCCAACACTTACATGGCTCACTCCATCCAAACAAGCAGCAAGCCAGACAGAGAGAGGCCTGTGCTTTATTAAAAAACTATTTGAGACCATCTATTGTTACAGAACATGAAGTCAAATTAATCAAAGCCGAATCCTACTCACTTTTCCTCAAAAATATTTTAGTTACAACATTGATTACTTAGACCACTATTTAAAATTATTCTGGTAAAAGTAAAACTCCTTAAAGTACATAAGTATTGTGAGCAAAACATTGATAATATTGGATTGTCATGTTATGCTTAATGTACTGGTTTTATTTATTTCTTTGAGTGCCCTGAAAAGCACTTTATAAATGAAACATATTACTATTATTATTGTTATTAGCATGGCTACTAGGTGAATTTTTGTTTAATAATTTTACACAGCATATGCTTTATATTTTTTTATAATTTGAATATGAACCATTTTAATCTGTAAAACAACCAGTTGCTACAGCTGTCAAATAAATGTAGTGAGTAAAAGTATACATGTTCTTCTCTTATGTTGGAGTAAGGAGTACCCTACAGTATTTTATGAATGAAAGTACTTAGTAGTCAAGAAGTCAGTTTTGTGATGCCCATTTACTTAAGTACATTTTTAAGTATGTGTACCTTACTTAAATACATTGCTTTTAAAGCTTTTGTTAGCCTACTGGTTATTTTGCAGGTTCAGATTATTAAAACAAATTATAATCAACTATCAAATGAGGATTTATCATTAACTACTATTAACTATCCAGCAGTAGGCCTATATTAAGTAGGCTACTTCATATCAGCTCCACCCTTATCAGCTGCAACATGCAAGTGATGTAGGCCTAAGCTTATATAGTTATGCATCAATTAAATTTATTTTGATGCTAATACTTTTGTACACATTTTAAAAGGACTTAACCTTCTTAACAGTAGATTTCTATCCTGAGGTAGCTATTGCTACTTTTATTTGAATAACATATCCGAGTTGGACAACTTCATTCACCACTTAAGTAGGCCTACAGGTGCCTACTTTAAAATGTTACTCAATCAGCCCCTAAATTGAGGCATATAGTTATTATAAGTACATGAGTAAATGTAAAACACACGTCTTTCCACCTCCACTATGACGTGACTTGTAAAGTGATGTCGTTTACACACAGTGCACGATTATCTCCTCGGTTGTCTTAGCAACAAAATAGTAACCCGCGGCGCTCACTCATCACGGAAATGTCGCAGCAGAAAAACATTATTCCAAATACACGAGTCAAAATAAAACTGGATAAACCTACCTTAATGCTGTTCTCTGGCTAAGTTCATGATGATGAACAGTGGTGGGCTCTCCAATGAACGCAGCCTCATCATGTGAACAACGAGGGAAAAAGGTTTTTTCACATCTCTTCTTACATATTTCCTGACTGTGCGCCCCACCCATAAAGACAGACACCGCCCAGCTTCCCCTCTTTAACCATTTGGCCTCTTGAGCTGTAAAGAGCAGTATTTTGGTTTGTTGATGAATTTAAAATATAATAAATGGTGTGCACAGTCAATCTGTTTTCACTTGATGTGATCCAGTTTAAAAACTGAATGAATTTAGCCTATTTGTAGAAGTCAACCTATACGCTGTGTATTGCACCTCTAGGTTACTGTCACTTTGCACTTTAATGTATTTTTTTATGCTCCTTTGTATCAACATCAATATAAAACATAGGGGCCTACATCTTAGCAACGTGTTTTTGTAGGCAGTATTGTGGGAGGAAGTGCTCAGCAAACAAAAGAACTTCAGGGAACTTTCCTAAAGAATCATAGAGGGTTCTCTGAAGGTTATATTGAAAAGCTTTTGCAAAACTTGGATGACTAGATCATCAGTAGTTATGAAACCCTAAATACTTGAACTTAATTATAAATGGACTGTGTGCATAAAGGAATTTGTTGATTTTGCTAATTTTCACTTCTAAGCCATAAACTAAGATTTTGCAAAATGTAAACCAAACAAAAAAACCTTTCTTAAATTTCACTATTGAAAATTAACAAGTTGGGCCTTGATTTGGGTCAAATGTTACATGAAAAATCTCAGCTAATCTTAAAAATGGCAAACAAATT
The DNA here is from genome assembly GCA_013375575.1 of Percina caprodes. Lineage (NCBI taxonomy): Eukaryota > Metazoa > Chordata > Actinopteri > Perciformes > Percidae > Percina > Percina caprodes. Next base: position 72,020 of record JABXJD010000110.1, on the reverse strand, counting down.
AACAACATGGTTACACTGTTCTACACTATGCTAGGCTATATGTTAGAAATATGTAACATCCACAAGGTGGCACTTCATGCTTGAGCAAATCAGGACACAAAGGATATAATATATAACCCATATCCATATAACAGCCTACACAGGTCTACAACAACAATCAAATTATTGGCCTTTAGAAGCAAAATTCCATAAAACACTTTAAAATAGTGTAATTTATTGGCACACACATCATGACAAATGTTTTTCAGTGTCTTGTTATACCCCTCTGGAAATGCTATTTTTTCTTATACATTTCATCAACACCACCTTGTAATAAGTACAAATTGTAGCAACCGGGGCAACAGCTCGCATCGACTTTGTAACGGCCCACATACTTCCCCCTGCTTTTAATTTTATTTAATTCAACACAGGGAGGGAGGCATAATCCAGTACATGTAATGGAATAGAATGTAATCTTTATGAACACTTTCACACCAAGAACTGGAAGTAAATAGTTGACAAAAATCTCTCAATCCAGTATTTAAGCAGATAACAGGGATTCCTCTATAACAGCCAGATCACAATAGTTCTCCAAAATCTCACCTTAAATTCTGCTTTTACAAAGTTGAAGTTCAGACAAAGTCTCATAATAGTTACATACAATCTTAAATCATTATTTACATTTCAATTCTATCATGTAAACATCTCAACTGGTTCAAAAATAATAATTCATTTAGTAGACAGTGCTGCAAATATTTAAAAGGTGCCAACATTAGACCTTCAAGCAGGATTATTATTTGGTCTAGACAATATATCCATCACCTTCTCTGCTTTGTCCCTTTTGCCACTCTTGTGTAGTTTTTGGACCAAGTTTCTTGAAGCCTCCCTGCCATTCTTCTCCACCCAGATCTTTAGTAGTTCAAGTGTCGCCTCCTGAATATTACCAGGGTGGTTTATTTCACAAGCCTCAATCGTAGGGTCTGGTATAGTGCTGCGCATCGCTAAATCCTTCATATCCCTCCATCCAATTGTTTCTACAATGTCAGGCAGGTGAGGCTGGAGATCCACAACTGGAGTTTATGTGAACGACAGGAAAAGTGGTGATTAATGCAACAAAGCACAAAACACATATCACAACTTTGATTCTAGTGACAGAAAAAACACACAGGCAGATTAAAAAGAGCTATGTTTAAGTGTCATTAAAAAGTGTCACAATTACACCAATCTGGCCTGACTCCAGACAAATCACTTTTCACATCTTACATGTTTCCAGTTAGATCTGGTGTTGTGCTAATTCACAGTGGTTAAAACAACTGAGCTAACCAAAGCTTTGTAGGTAGGTTTGTTCCATAGCAACAAAAAAAACTACATCCATGAAAAAAGGCCTGAAAAAATTACATTAATGGTAAAAAGTGTAGATGAGATTTGTTGTAATTCAACTTACAGATCATTAACAACTGGGCAGAAATCGGCATCTCTCTCAAATTGTCATGACCATTGTTAAGTTAACTGCTTCCTGCCACCACAGCTAACATGTCAACCAAAAATGATGTTGGCAACTCACAAGTGATTGGTTAGAAAAAAAACTCTCAAACAGATCTTGACCCAAACAGAACATGACGCAATATAAGACTGAATAATGACAAAATGAAATGTAAATTCAGTCTGGTTATCAATCAAGCCGCTATTTCATCTAACAAGCTCAAAATATAGTGAAATAAGACTGCAAAATAAAAATCTGCTTTTCTTACCTCTAAGAAACGGACTATTCTCCTGAAAAACAGAAATAAAATGAATGTTAATGAACAAATTCTAACTCTACAATGATAAAATAACAAATTGCTTACACAAGCTTTATAAATGTCACACAACAATAGTACTTTTACAGCAAGCACACTAACATGGACACCAAAGGTTTCAGACAACCCACCTAGACCTCCTATAGAAAGGGGCAGCTATGCCAATAGAGGAGAGACAGAAACACGCTCATCATTCATGCACATGAGACAAAAGAGGTGAGATAAAACCGGACAAAGGCCAAACATCTTAAAGCAGGTTAGAGTTATAAATGGACTAAAAGAGATCACATTGGATTGGAGAATAACTCACCCCAGCTGTATTTACCTGGTAGACTGAGTGTGGTCTCTCTATGTTAATTGATTAAAAAAAAGACACAAACTGATTATTAAGAAGATACAAAAACAGCAATAAATCTGAACATTTCTTGAATGGAATGTGAACTGAACCTCTGTTATTATTACTGTACAACATGATGTTTAGTGCCCTCTGCTAGTCCCATTCAATATAATTGCATAGTAGTAGAAATACTCACGGTCGCGTCTCCTCTTCCAAAGGCCAAGTCCAATAGCAAGTCCAATGACAGCCAATATGACCACAGTTATGCCAACTGCTAAGCCTACAGTATTATCCCCTGAAACACAAAGACACATTACATTTTTATCACAAACAAAATGATGCCATTTCTGTTTATAAATGACATGCCAATATACTAATTGAAGCCACCATGATACAATAGGCTCGTTCGAGATGAACTGTGCCTCGCCTGTAAAGTGAACGAGAGCAGATGGCAGCAGCGGGTGACAAAAATCCACTTTCAAGTCGGACAGTTTCCAGCCATTTCCAGTAGCCTTCAGGCTGAACACGAAATGACAAAAACACTGTGGATTAAGACAGAGTAGCTGTCAAAATTCTCTACATGCGATCTGTTGCTGATGTTAATAAACAGACTGTACGTGATCTGAACAGATTAAGTCTCTGATTTCTCAACGTCACTATTAGGCACGCAACATTTGATCTGTACAGAAAACAGTCTTTAAATCAGACAAATAGCAATTAAAATCCCTCCGATTCAAAAACAATAACAAGTTTATATAAAACGTCATCACGTTGAGTCGATTCTGAACCAATCAGCTGAGAGGCCGGCGTTTCCCAGCGTGAAATTTACGTTGCCCACGTGTGCATGACATCAGAGCAAGTTGAGCACAAATCTAACCGGCATGCAACGGGCGCAATAGCCGGTGATCGATTCTGCGCAGACCTGGCTCTTCTCAAACGAGCCTAATATCGCTAACTAAACCATACCTTCATTGCAGACTGTGTCACTGTTGGCTGTACAGGCTTCTTTGATGCCCTCAGCACATCTTGAACCAAAAGTAAAGCAAGTGTGAGTGATAGTATTTAACACCTTAATTATCATTTTTTTTAAATATGTGGGCAGTCTATAAGGCTAAGTTTTAAGAAGCTATTCATACACTATTCTAGTTTACATATAGGAACAGAACTTACACTTTACAAGGGTAGCAGATTTTACAAGTTTTTATGTCGCTGCAAAAGTGATCCTTTTTACATCGACACCTAGCTTCTGGCAGGGTACAAGGTTCCCACCTCTAGATTGGCTGAAAGGACAGTAAAACCACACAACAAACATTAGAGGGACTGACAGACCTTCATCTTTCTCAGAACTGAATGTTTTTGTAAAAAAAAAAAAAAACAAAAAAAAAACAACAGTAATGTCCATTATACCATTGGGTTGTGAGCAGGATGTGCAGGGCTCACAGGACTCATGGTTATTAGGGTGACTGCTGTATGTCTCTTTAAGACAGGTCTTGCATTTCCCAATTTGTAGATTCATAGTGCAGTGTTCTTCCAGGTGCAGACCTACAGTACAGGAGACACATGAGCCAGAGGCAGAAGGAAATGTTTTACTCAGTTTGGTCTTTCCAATGATTTACACACCCACACAGGCAGCCACATGCAAACATATACTGTATAAAGTTAGTGTTGTACCACCTTTTCTGGAAAAACACATACTAAAAGTTTGAAATGGCATTATTTATCAATATCTTAACATTTCATGTTGTTGTTCTGCTGTGGCTAAAGATTTTGCGTGGCAAGCCAGTGTCCAACAACAGAAAATGGTCACTACTCACCACAAAAACATAGGCTATTTGTGTTTATATTACAGTATATGTGTTTGTTTTTTTATGTATATGAAAGAAGACTTATGTACATAGTTAGTGTAACACTGAACATGCAAAAGACATGTTTTCCATTCATAATAGTTGAGCACATTAGTGTTCAACTGGTTCTTAGAAATGTCATGTGTGATGTGTGTGTGTGTGTGTGTGTGTGTGTGTGTGTGTGTGTGTCATCTGAACACAAAATTCCATTTGAGAAGACATAACATTTTTTGAAAGCAGAATTTTATTTTGCTGGGGATTTTTGCCTTTGTGTTTGAGTTTTGACTGTGTATTGAGTTCTGGAAATTATGCTTTCAGAAAAACGTGTGTAAAAAAAACTGAGAAAAATTGTAAAAGGCAGCTAAACTGATTTTCATATTGCCAATAAGTTCACATGTAACCACCATGGAAAGTATAAAATAGGTAACCACTGACTAACACTTTACTTTGCAGAAGTCCAAATAACAAGAAGACACTTACCAGCGCCGCAAAGACAACACATCTTCCCCTCATGTTCGTATGTGCCGTCGACACAAGACTGGCTTATGTTTTGCCCTTCACTGGATGAAGAGGCACTGGAGACAACAGAGAACGAAAGTGAAATACGTTTTAGAAATATATTAGTTTAAATAAATAACTGATTACCACATTTTAAAAAATCGCCCTTGCTGGTCGACGCTTTAACGGTTAGATTTGAGGCTAAACTACCTATCTAGAATTTTGAACTCTGAGAACTCTGAATTCTGTTACTGTCATCCCAAAACCTCTCAATTACTGTCGTCTAGCTAATGTGATACTTAACTTCAATCCAACCTTAACATTACACATTAACATTCCTCTAGTAGTAGCTAGCTATACATTTAGCGTTAACCTAAATTTAACGGTTGGCCCAGACCACGGGAAGATGGTACAGACTTCGACATAACACCATCACGCAGCCTAGCTAGCTCACAGACATCCCTGAACTACCTAGCTATGTAGATAACTTTACTTACGCCGACATAAGAAGGAAGAGAAAAACCAAGGTGAAAACGATAAACCACGCAGGAAACTTGCTTGACTCGGCGGCAACCATGCTGATATAACAGTAGTACTATATATACTTTAGGAAACGAACGAACGGGTAAGCTACCGTAAAAAGTTAAAGTGAGTTTACAGTATCCACCCTACAGCGGAGGGCGGGGGTTTCTTACTTTCAGTTTCTGTCACCAATGTACCGTACAGTATGTCTACAATATAGCCTGCATATAAAACAAACATCCATATATTTTTGTAGGGTAGGCTACTGTATATTTCCAACTTTAATCGATTCATGAGTCATTCATTTTTTTGGCACACCCCTTAAGTAGTGACGTTTTTTTTACTGTCATAATGACAAATACACAATTTCTATGTTTTGGAAACCTCCACATTAACCAACTCTGTGGTTAAGCAGGGCCACCATATAGCCACCCAACACAACTCTCACCTTTCTCAGAAAACTGTAATCACAGACCAAAAAAGAAGGTCATTCATTCAGTTAGCTAGTTAGTCTAAGCCTACCACATTTTATTTACAATTGACAATCCAAATGGTGTTTTAAAGCCATCTCTATGCTAGAGGTTGTCTGGGTTTAGAAATGTTGAAGCCTTATTTTTGTCAGCCTAAATAAAATCAATTTTAAACATATTGGTTTAAATGCACTGCAATTAGCTAATAAAATACCCACCATGTGTACATTTGTAATTGCTGAATATAAATTACTCAAATGTTGCCAAAACACAGCTCGTTGACCTCAATGGCTCTGGTTATATTGTACAATGAATGCAAAGCCAGTAACAACCATGGTTTGGGGATGCCTCCCTTATGCTAAACTCAAATTGTTCCACTAGGCGGTGTTATTGCTCTTTGTTCATTATATAATGGCTGGAGGGGGTTGCTTCTAATTTCTTGTGGCATAGTCACATATATTCAAACAAAGTATTGTTTGAAACATTCAATACAGGCAATAGATTGTTTTACTTAACAAAATGAACATATATGGCTGATAAATGCAGTATACTGTAAGAGAATATCGGTAGGTGAAATTGATTGAGAATTGAATTGCATCTGATTTTTGCAATCCACAGCACAAAGTAGCCTACACACCAAGACAACTACATAAGAATGATTTAGCTTACCTAACTGAATTATGTTTGTTAAGCATTCCTTTAAAACTGTGGACATAAATTAATGTGTTAACAGTACCCATGCTTTCGGTTCCAGACAGATGAAAGGTGATTTGTGAAAGTAAAATGAAGTTTAAAAGATGCAATTTTTGACCAATTACTAAGTCACAACTGTCTTTTTCTGTTTCTGCACAGGAAATCAGCAAAATAAAGATCAAAAGAAGGTGATGCAGGTAGGTAAAGCACTGCACAACTGGATACCTGCCACCCTGATTAAGTTCTGTATGAACGTCCATAATACTAAACAAATTAATATAATCTAAACTCTGTCTTTGATTTATAAAGTTATTGTGGAGTGAATTAATGAGGCTCTTAATGTGCTAGACAAGTCATTTATGTAGCAGGAAATCCTTTCTGTCTCTGCAACTAAGAAATTAATGCCACAACCCCAAAAAACACCATATTTGTTTGATCTCTGCCAAGTATAGTTAACAGCAAATTTATCTTTGAACAAAAGTGTAGAAAAAAATATTTGGCTGGGGAATAAGAACTTAACTTGAAGGAGAACTCCTGTGGGATTTGGCTGTTTTTGCAAGTGTATCAAATTTCAGCCCTTTGTAGTCCCCGTGTGTCCCAGTGTCGGATTTGTATTAGTCTGCTGCCTGCTCATTTGGCCCATTTAGAGAGCAAAATTAACACACACACACACACACACACAAACACACACAAACACACACACGTATACACACAGGTGTTGTAGAAAATTATGAATTAATAATTTTTGCTACTCAAGCAGCATGGCTCTGAGAATGGCAATGTCAGTCTTTTGGGTGGTGTACCACTTTGGTCCAGACTGAAATATATCAACAAACTATGCAATTTTGTAGAGATGTTTTTGCTTAGCAGAGGATGGAGGCTAATGCATTTGGTGATTTCCTGACTGTTATTCAGGTTGCCTTTTGTGCCTTTAAGTTAAATGCATCCACAGCGGTTGGACATACAGGAGTTTAATGCCAACATCAGGTAAAAATCATTTTTTAAAGTTTATGAACAAATATGTGCTAAACTAATTTCCATCCATATCAGCTCAGATTAGCAAATGTTAGTATGCTAACATGCTAAACTAAGATGGTGAACAACATTATACCTGCAAGCATCAGTTTGTTAACATTGTCATGAGTATGTTAGCACTTTGACATTAGCATTTAGCTCAAAGCACCACTGGGCCTGAGTACTTCAGCTACAGTGCTGCTAGCATGTCTGTGGAGTCTTCGTATTGTTGGAATGTATTCACATAATACATTCTCAGAGTTGAAACAGTTGACATGTACTGAATAGCCAAACCTGAAAAGGAAGTGGGCCTACTCGATCGATGACAAAACAATGACAACAATTTTTTTCACTACCATTCATTCTTTTATCAACAGAAGTAACTGTTTCTAGATGGGCTTTGAAAAGAATATCAAACTAACCCCATATCATCACATACCCTTCACCATACCTAGAGATTGGCATGGTTTTATTTTACTGATTTGATTTGCATTGAGAGATGATCTTATGGAAAGTTCCCCATCTCTATGTATGGTGAAGGGTATGTGATGATGGGGGGTTATTTTAATTCCAAAGGCCAAGGGAACTTTATCAGGATGCATAGTATCCTGGATCCATGAAATAACTGGCCTTTAAAAAAAAAAACCTGCCTGGCTCTATGGGAATTTAACATAAAGGTGTGTATACTTATGCCCTCTGTATTTTAAGGAAGAATACTGTATTTACAATACAATATTCATTCACAACGAAAATTCTTTTGAATTAAGGCATTAAGATCAGTTTCCAAACAGTTTTTTTTATTCCTCTTTTTAATCAACTTTAGCATGGGTGTGTAAACTACCTCAAGCCACTGTACATATGGACATTATACAATTCAAATGTTGGAAGTAAATCTGATGGCCTCCTCCCTCTGCTGCTAGCTTTGAGGATAAATAGGTGGATGAGGTGGACATGGTCTTCTTGGCACAAACACATGTATTTTTGTTGCCTCATTCTTTGTTTTGAGTGGGCTAATGCTTAATGTAATAACAGCATATACAACTGTAACCAATAGGCCACAATGAGAGCATGTTTCTCTTCCACTCTGCTGTACTGCAACAAAACCAAATAGCTGCAAAACCACCAGCAGAGAAGTGCAGCTTGCAGATTTTAGCTCTGTGGAAGGACATTATCTTCCATGGCCAATGTGTTCCGCGTCCCATCGCCCCCAGGTCATATGCAGAATAAGGCAGAGTAATAGCTCTACTGAGATGGAGGGGAGAAAAATAAAATAGAATAAGAACAATGTTTTTGTTGTGAGGAGGAAGCTGCTGGAAGGGACTGTGTTGCAAAGCCTCCCCCAGGGACACAGAAGAAGAGGGAGGAGATGAGTCGGAGAAGCAGAAGGTAACAGCTCTTTTGTTTGGGTAAAAGAAACACCAGACAGAAAGAGACAAGACTTTACTCATTGTCACTGCGTCTGCATGCTAAAGTTCATCAATGCTGTATTGCATTTTAGGGTGTTTCATAGATTTCTTTTTGTGGGAATTGGGTCACCACAGTGGTAACTCAAAACTCAAAATTACAAATAACAAGCAAAGCAACAAGTTTTTCCAGAAATGTCACTGCATACATGTCAGTGCCAGCTATTCTACTAGCTGAACTATTCCCCCTAAAGTATTATGCATCTGTTAATTTAAAATTTCATGCATGTTGTGGAAGAGAGCTTCATATTTAATTTTTACTTGAGGTTGAGCTTGTCTTTAACTTAAGCTATAGCACTTCTTTAAAGAGCTAAAGCTTTTAGGCCTGAAGGTAGTAATCATAGTTCATGAATGCCTTGAGAGTGAATGTGAAAACTATATTTCCAAAGGTATTGGCTTTGCTCCTTCAATTCAGAGTAGCTATACAGCTGCGATTTGACATTTACACATAACCACCGGACAGTTTTTATTTCTTTGTGAATATTTAATACATTCACCTTAAAAAGACCCACACTGATGAGGTTTCGCCGTATTCAGTGCTCATGTTCAGAAGCTGAAACCGTGGTATTAGATATTTCAAGAAGGGATATCTTTATTTGGGATATATTGAATGTATCAAGAGTGACAGAGGAAGTAACTGATGTTTGGCAAAATGTATCTATTGCCAACTGCTTGTCTGCCTTGTAACCTGTGTACAGCATAGAAGAACTGGGACTGAAGGACTGACAAACCCGATGCTTCTTCACACACAGAACAGGAAGAGAGTCATGCTGCTCTTCAGCTACAGGAAATAACCTCTGTGCTGATGACGCAGATGTTCAGCAAGTTCTGTAGGTCTGAAACATACTGTACGCTCTGTAACTGCATGAGCGGCAGCACACACACACACACACACACACACACACACACACACACCCTCATCCTCAGCCAAATATTTCTTTGAGAGCTACTTTGTACGTTTGGGTTCATCACTAAATTGTCAAAAGCAACTACAGTATCTCCCTGTCTTTCTCTCCCTTAGCATCAGCTTACACACATGCACACACAAACTAGATTAAAAGATGTAAATCTGTAAAACTGCCACTAGACGATATGTCTGTGCAAAGATTCCCCCCCCCCTCAACACGTACAGCGGTCTACCTAATTAGAGCTGAGCACATCTGTGGGCAAGGGAGTCTGCCTCTGCACATGGAGGGGGGATTTGGCCGAGAGCATTCACTGGGCTGTCTGGTGGGGAAGACAATGGAGAGGAGTGCCGATTGGATGTCTTGTTCCAAACTGTGCAGAGTGCTTTTCCCCAGCACAGAGGAAAGAGGAGAATAATGCCAGTTGAATGTCCCTTAGAGATGGATTTATTTAGACTATTGGTATTGGAAAATCCGGTTAGGGACTTAATCAAAACAGAGCGGCAGCAGAGAGAGACTGAAATGAGCCTGTAGACCAGGCAAAAAAGACCAGCCCTGCCTGTCCTTTTCCTTTACCTGTCCTCCTGTCCTTTGTTTAAACCGTTACATGAAAGAACGTCTGACCTCTAGGACAACCCCTCGCTCATTTGTGAGTCTGCCCTCATGCAGAATATGTGAATGGTTTATATGTCTGTGGTCCTTATAGTCCCTTAACCTAGCATAAACCATTGTTGTGATCTACATTCCCAGCCCGGGGTACTTGTAGGGTACTGCTGCAGTTGTCAGGGTAACTAGGTCTGGCAAGCGAAAATACAAATTCCTATTTGTTTAAAATATATTTACACATCTTGAGTCAACTGTAACACAAAATTGAGTGTGTGAAAACTAAGAAAGCAAGCAAAGAAGTTGAAACTGTTAATTTAATGTCAATAGTTAGCAAGCAATGAATAAATGGGGGAAACTGTAATGAATAAAACGTTGAAATATTTGCTAAAAGTAATAGATATGAGGATGAATCATCCATCTTGAATTAATGATAATAGTACGCATGCAAACGTGACCAAAAATACATACAAATCAAAAGTGCAAATGTATCAAAATAATAAATAAACATTGGAACATAACTGGTGGTGTCGATGAAGGGGTACTTGCATACTTGACATCACATTCACTGTGGCCTTTGGGATTTTATAAGTGATAGAGAGGACTAGTCATTAATTCACAGGGAACTAATTGTTTGGTTGGTGCTCCAGTTTAATTGGAACATAACTGGTGATGTCGATGAAGGGGTACTTTCATACTTGACATCACCTGTACAGGGCTGTAGTGGTACATGACAGAAAAGGTTGGAAAATCCTGATCAACATAATGGGACTTTGCCAAGGCTCAACAATACTTTCACTTTATCCTAACAACAGAAAATGTTCAGAAATGTTGCAATGGCAGTGTCTCACGGTGCCGGTTTGGGGTGTGATGAACAGTGGAAATAATAGTCACACCAAAGATAATGGAACTATGACTAGAAATAGTAGTTGTAGTAGTTCATGGTGTAGAAGGGCACTGCAGGGCGTCAAAGGGTATAGCAGGGCACTGCAGGGCATAGCAGGACGTAGCAGGGCACTGCAGAACGTAGCAGGGTGTAGCAGGGCACAGAGCCAATATCAGGATACATGCAGAATAAAAAAAGTAGTATCTCTTAATGATAAGAAATCCCTTATAAAATACTACTACATTTTTATTCTTTCCCATTGCCTAATGTTCTCCAAATTTCAAATTTTTTTTTACATAATGAACTGATGAATTTAACACATTCACTTCAGTGAAATGAATCCACTTTTCTGAGAACACAGCAACATTTTACATGGAACTTTTCTTCTTCACCCACACAGAAAATACACATAAATGTGTAATCAAACACACATGAACACACATAGCTATCACCTCCCACCCACCAGCCTGGAAAATATTAACCTTTTCATCTCATGTCACCTTTTCATCTAACTTCATGCGTCACGCTGACATGCCTGCAGACACATGCCACACTGCACACATGCACATTATGAACTTGTGTAAGCTCACATAGATTCATACACTCAAACATGCAGACACACAAGTGGCTGCAGATATCTCAGTGGAGATTGAGAGAATTCAAGGAGTGGAGATTTATTTGGTTAAAGAGGACCAAACTGCAGGAAACGAGAATCATTGACCCTCCCTTGTGACCGAATTTACAATCTGTTCCTGAAATCAGTTGGAGGAAGAAAGAAAACTGGAGAAAGTTAGCTGGAGAAGGAAATGTTTGAGCTTCTATAAATAGAAGGCCCATGTTTGAAATGATTCTGAAAGGCATGCAGTCATTTATTATTGAGCTCATATTGCTCCATGTTTATCACATAGAATAAGTCAAAGAAATGTATAAAACTTACATGCTTCTTTGGAATCTAGATTTATTTTCTGACAATAACAGATTTAAAACTAGTGATAGGCCACATTGTGGATATGAAAGACATAAAAAGTGTTTTTAGGGCAGAATGCATTTTTAACACAATATAAATTAACAGAATTTGATGCAGCATTGGCATTGAACTAAATAAAGGAACACATAACTGAAGCCTTGAACCAGTAGATCAGGTAATGAATTTGACAAAAAGTTGCTGTATCCCTGTAAATCATAAATCTGTTCAGTTCCTCAAATACAATAGCAAGCAATCTAATTATCTTACAGTGGCAACTATGTGCCATCTGCATTGTGTGCTGTTTGACTGTCCTCAGACAAAAGGGGATTTAAATACTCTATTAACCTTTATTTAAGATTTTTAGCTCAACCAACAATGACAATGGTAGGCTGTGTTTGAGTGTGAGGCATTAAGGAAAACAAACAGTATATTGTGAGCATTATTAGGAGAAGGATTTTGCATTGAAGAGGTGCACGGAGCCTCATTCATAATTCAGAGGCGTCGCAGCAATATGAGAGAGGAGAACGCATCTGTCTGCATTACACCAGTGTTGCCTCTGCGTTGCATCACCCTCCCGGGTGGTTCGTTTTCAAGAGTTTAATACGCTCCCTATCAGTTGCGCTCTGGCTGTGGCTAATTTCAGCCTCAGATAAAAGCCTTTATTTTTCACCCTGCTTCTTTGCCCCATCACACAGCCTAGTAGTGCCTTCTCTGTCTGAAATCTGTAAAGGAGTGCTGACTGGATGAGCTGCTGTTTGTCTATATGTTACTTGTGACTGTTCAGCGTGCAGCATCACAAGTAGGCCTAAGGATGTTATGAACCCTCAATGCAAACTGGGAACCCATCCCCCCACACATGTATAGCCGTCTCCCTACACAAAGAGAGGCACATGTGCCTTATTACACACACACACACACACACACACACACACACACAGCTGGCTGCTGGTCTGTCTGACCTAGTTTATTTCTGTAGGCTGCTCTAATGGAGGGAGCGAGCGTGGTGTATTATCTGACTGCATCTGATTTGCATTTCTGCCCTGTCACTGGCAGATGGCACCAGAGGTCGAGAGCAGAGCATTTTGGAGGCCCTGTTACAAACAAGACAAAACAGTACTGCACATACACAACACACACGCAAACGCATGCACAGACCCTTCACACATATAACTACTTTAATGAGCCGAAAAACTGACTTACATACCAAATGCACTTTATATCAAGTAAAAATAAGGATGTAGTATGTAATAAAGACGTGCAGGTGCATGCTGTACGTGTAGTACAGAGGTGCGGTGCGTTGAACTGTAGCGTTTGGTTTACACCCTGTGCTTCTGCGCTATTCATGCTTAATAGGAAGGAAGTGATGAATCACACTCACTTATTTGTGGTAGTGGTGAGTGTTCAAGTACAGATAGGGCCTCTCTTCTCACATACACACACCCTTACATGCATATATACTCTCTCTCTCGAAATCACAGAGGAAGTAAACAGACATGAAACCTCAGCACTTTGTCATTTTCTATCTGATGGAAGTCTCTGTCATGGTTGAAATCATTCAGAAAGAATGTGATTTTGGGTTAATTGTGATGATATGGGGGCGCCTGGGTAGCTCACCTGGGAGAGCGTGCTCCCCATGTACAGAGGCTTTGTCCTCACTGCAGTGGCCGCAGGTTCAATGTGGCCCTTTGCTACCTGTCATTCCCCCTCTTTCTCCCCTTTCAAGTCTAGGCTCTACTGTCAAATGAAGGCCTAAAAATAATCTTTAAAAAATATACTGTGATAATATGAAATGGCATGTTTACATCTCCTTTATTGAATCAGGACATTTAAGACACCACAGAGATGAAAGCCGATATTGTGCAGCTTGTCTTGTGTCTGATGCTCTTTATTCAATCTGATCAAATCTGGCTTTGTGTGCTGCAGGATGAATACACAGTGGCTTTAAAGTACACTAGTTCCTCTTGTCGATTTATCTGACTTGGGCTGGAGCACGCACAGAAATGAGTGGCAATGTCACAGGTTACTCCACAGTAGCTGATTGCATGTTTTCATGTCATGCGTGAGATGTCAAAAATGAAAATAAGCACTTAGAAAATGTAGGTATCCAAGCACACATGCACACACAAATATACTATTTGTGCACACACAAGCCATCTGTCTTTATTTGGAGACAGGAAACATCAGGGTGTGCTCTCTTTACCTCATTCTCTCTCTCTTTTTACACTCACACATACTGTATAACCGTTATTTAAGGGTGTGGGGACATTTTCCATGTGGTTTGAGTGGCAAAGTTTTGCAATTGTAATGTGTGTAAAAACTGCTTTATGTAAAGACACAAATGGCTAAAGTGGAGTGGGGGTAAGATTGAGGTTAATTTAAGTGTTGGGAAAGAAAAAGCCTTGTCTAGCCAGAAAATATCTTTTCTATGAGCTTTGGTGCTCCAGATGCTGACTGAGATATGACATTTTCATAATTTATTCTCAGCATTCAAAATCAAGAGCTAGGTCAAAAAAGAATGCTACCTGTGCTTGAACCCCCCCCCCTTTCGCTCTTCTGCTTTCATAATTTTCTTTGACATGGCAATGTCCTCTCTGACTCATCCTTTAGGTCTCAAGTGTATTGTGGTAAACCGCCACCAAATTCACTCAATTTCAAAATAACTTTTCTCTCCTGTATCCCCCTTTCTCCCTCTTTCCGTTTCCGTTTGCTCTGCGCCTGTCTCTCTTTAGCAAAGGTTAAATTCTGGTTCAATGTGAATTGCTTTAAATAATGCAGATTGCTCATTAAATAAAAATGAGCTAGCTGTTTTAAAAGAAAATATATTGAGTATGTCAATCATGTGAGCTGAAATAGTATTTGGACAGAAATGCCAGACAGGTAGAAGAGCAATTGTGTGTGTGTGTGCGCGTGTGTGTGTGTGTGTGTGCGTGCGTGCGTGACGTCAGCAGCTTTAATACAGGTTATACAGGTCTACAAGGTCAGCAGCAGAGGAGTTTAGCATCTTTTGAACTTTTCTCACCTGTTTAAGTTTTTCGATAATTCAGACCCGCTTTTGTGGCCTTTATTTTGACAGCATCACTGCAGTGTCATCCTCCCTTCTGTTCTCTGTGACGGTGTCAGGGATGGCAGTAATGTGTGCTGTCTCTTCACACCAGCAATTGTGTCAGTTTTACCTTAAAACATGTTAGCTACGCAACAGTTTGGGCTTTTTGTGTCCTCCTTAATAGCCTGAAATGGATGCAAGTGGAACGGACATAAGCCTGCGTGTTTATCTGTTATTGTCTGTGGCTGTGAGCATATGCTATGGGTGTCCTTGTGTATGTGTTTTGGGATGCTGTGGGTGGGTACAGTCCATGCACATGCTATGAATGGGAATAACGTGTGTGTGTGTGTGTGCTCACTGTGTGTTCTCATTTGATGGCTGCTTGCTATCAGTGTTTGTTTGGGGTTAAAAGCCCCTGTCTCTGAGGGTGTTAGCGGGGGTCATCTAAACCGGATCTGCAACAGAATCGCTTGAGAGGCAGAAGCATAATCTGTAGCTGGCTTTGTGCTCCCAGATTAAAGTGATGATGTTTTAAACCTTTCTCACGGCCGCAATATGCCTTTGCTTTCCTCCCTGCTACTCAGTATGTGTGTGACAGCCGATCCACACGGCCGGGTTCAAGAAAAGGACAACTTCCTAGTTATTTATGAAACGGGGAGCTTTAGCACATTATCTGAGGCGACGCACGCATGTTCTATTCATCATTTAATTTGCCATCAGCGTGGTGTAGCTATAGCGTATCTTCACCAGTGTTTGAGGGGAAACAGCTGCTAATCCTAATCCCCCTGTCTCCCCCCACGGGATTCTGTCAAATCACAGGCCCTTTTAAAAAGCTCTGGCTGGCTGGTTCCAGGGCTGGTTGAGTGGCTGGCTGACTGGCAGGCTCTAAATGAGAGGATGGACTGCACTTACACACTCCCCTGACTGACATCCACTAGGCCTTTATGGATGTCACTATGTCACTTGTTTGTACAAGTATTGTACAACAGAAATTCTATTGCACACTTACCCACTGCATTGTCCAGTATGGTGAAAATAGCTTTATCCATACACATGCATACAAGAAGGAAGGTTTAAATAAATTCATACCATAGTGTCAAATAGATCACAAAAAAGACCTTTTGGTTTACACAAGATTTAGGTTTACCCACCCCAACTTCGATATTTTCATCTAAAAGGAAACTGACATGCTATCTGGGTCACTGTAGCTTAGCCGGTCCAGTGTGTCAACCATTGGTTGCTGGTATAAACCTTTTCTTTTCCTCTCCACATGCTTAAAAGAATAGTTTGACATTTCTAGGCCACCACTGAAAAAGTTGGGTCGGCCAAAAAATATGTCAGGGACATAACACCCCTGGAAACCACAACTTTCCGTTTTTACACTTTTTTTTTTGTTGCACAGATTAATGAACAATATTTAACATGTCAGGAACCTTTGAAGGTGTTGATAGCTGTTTGTGTTTACCTTGGGACTGAGCCAGGCGTGCTGTTTCCCCCTGCTTACAGTCTCCATGCTAAGCTAAGCTAGCCATCTCCTGGCAGTAGCTTCATATTAAACCGATAGATATGAGAGTGGTATTGATCATTTCATCAAACTCTTGGCAAGAAAGTGAATACATTTCTCCAAATGTCATTATTATTAAAATGCTATTAACCATCATCTTGTAATTGCTAATTGTGGCCACAGTGGCCGTTGTTCAGCAAATGATGAGTCAGGTTTCCATCCGAAAGTCAAACAAATTTTAACCAACTTTCTGAAAAATCTGCTGAAGAAAATTGGAATGCATGCGTGTTTCTATCCTATATTGTTGTCTCAACAATAGAAGTTGAGCGCATTGTTATAAACAGCTGGTACTAATTCTCAAGCTAAATGAAAAATCATGTAGAACTTGATGGAAATATGGCATTTAGGTTTGTTTCATTTGAGGAGCATTACTGTCTCCTCCTCACTACCACTATTTTAGTCTTTTAAGTGGAGCAAAAGATACAGTGGATGTTTCGTTTATCCGCTAAGTCTGTTTCCCTTGCCCTTTATTGCATTTGCATCGTTACACCAACGTTTCAACGTAGGCTAGCATTATTTCTTTTATTCATTCATTCATTATTTCAATATTTGGACTTTTCCAAATTGAAAAAGAGCATTAAAACTGCCAGATATAAATGTATAGGCTCACTTTAAACCACAGGTAAACCAGAAATGCAGAAAGTTGCAGACCGTTCTCTGGATGCATCATTGGCTGAAGATGACTGTGAGTCACTGTTGGTAAAAATTAAAAATGAACCCGAACTCCACAAACTCTCATGATGTAAGCTATTGTAAAGGCTTGATTTTTTATGCATCTCATGAACTGGAAAACCCTGAAGCAATTCCTCTTCTCTGAAATTCTGCAGGTCTACAGTAACATTTCTAACTTTCACTCTCCAGCACAAACACTAGTATCAGTCTTGTCCATCAGCCGCTCTCACATCAGTCATTTCAGATAATGACTCTCAGCTGGGAGAGTGGAGGCTGATCAGCCGACACGCTTGTTCTTGGTATGTAAGGATGAGATGGGGATGGAGTGCGCGGGTAACTATCAGTCATCAGCGTGAGGATTATGGACTGTCATCAGCAGCCATATGCCTCATATTACCCTTGTGGTGACACTAGATGGAGAAAGGGAAGAGAGCGAGGAGGAGTAGGAGTAGGCTCGGGGGAAGGATTACACCCGCTCTAAGATTTCAGGGTAAAAGTCAGGTAAAGAACAGAGCCTCTCAAAGTAAAGTTTCATAAATGCACAGGCTTTGGTGTATGAACATACATTTTCAAATATGCATACATAAAGCAAAGTAAAGCCCTGCAGCAGGATCACTTTTCACTACGGGGTTCCCTAAACATAATGCAAGTTCCTATTGTAGAAATTTAGAGTGTGCATGTTTGTAGAGCTCTATGGTAAAGCTTCTGTACACGTTGTTTTGCATCTTGCTATGCATGTTGAGTTTTATTCAGTACAATGGACACACAGGCTCGTCATTGATCACATAGAGAGAATAAGCACTTTTTGTGTGTGTGTGTGTGTGTGTGTGTGTGTGTGTGTGTGTGTGTGTGTGTGTGCGTGTGTGTGCGTGTATGTGTGTGTGTGTGTGTCTGTCTGTCTGTGTGTCCGTGTGTCTGTGTGTTGAAGAAGAGGAGGGCTCAAAGGTGACAGCAATACAGTAAGTATTTCCATGAGCTTCTTTTATTCATTAAAACACATAAACACACACAGACTGTCAAGCATGTTAGCATGTCTATGTCAACAAACACACACACACGTGCACACACACACACACACACACACACACACAGCTGGTGTGACTCATTAGTTGACTCAGGTCTTGACAGTAAAAATAACATCTGAAGAACATTTACTGTATATTCATTAACAGTACGTCCAACTCATGATGAGAACCACTTTAATGGATTTCTATCAAATGCATCTTGCCAGCTACACTAACTCTGTGCTACTTCATGCACACGTACAGCTACATGTTTCCAAACATCTCCTTCTTCTTCCCAATTCCACTTCCTCATTCACCATAGTTCCTGTGGCTGTTGTCGGGCTATTTTGGTGCATTCACACAAAAGGAGAAACCACGTAGAAGATTCGCTGAAAGATGGAGCAAGTTCACAGCATAAAAAATAATGCCACTTTTTAGAGCTAAAATGTTATACAAGAATAATGGAGTGATAATATCTCATAATGTGTTCTACTCAGATTTTTACTTTCAAAGGCATATTATGCCTGTGAGTTTTTTTCTGCTGTTGAAGATATTCATGAAGTTTGACCTAAAATAGATTTATCAAGATGAAAAAAGTGAGCTTATATTATTAAACTTATATAAGTTTAAAAATATTTATAATTTAAAAAAGTGTTTGTACATCTCTGGATGTCGGTGATTGCATTATAATAAGATTGACTGCGTTATTAATCAGAGTGTATCTTGTCTTTATCTCATTCCAAGTGATTTTTGACATGAATATAATGTAAACGTAAATGTGTGTCATCTCATAACCAAAATACTCCCATCATTACACTGCAAGACTGGTTGAGCGTGTTTGCTAGTTTTCCTCAGACCACCATGATAAGGGAAGGAGAGGCAGAGAGGTACTTGTAGCATGTAAAGAGACCATATGTGTGAGCATGAGTGTGGGCACAGAGAGATGATATGCCTGTGGTCCCGCCTGGGCTTATGTGAGTCTGTGGGAGGCAGAGTATGACTTTGTTCATACTGTAGTATATTTGTGTGTGTGAGTGAGAGAGAGAGAGAGAGAGAGAGAGAGAGAGAGAGAGAGAGAGAGAGAGAGAGAGAGAGAGAGATGGTCTACACATATGGGTGTGTGTGCACTTTTTCCACAGGCTGTCACTCGTGCTGCTGCTGAGTCTTTGGTAACTTACACTGCCTGTGTGTGTGTGTGTGTGTGTGTGTGTGTGTGTGTGTGTGTGTGTGTGTGCGTGCGTGTGTGCGCGTGCGTGCGCGCGCGTGCGTGCGTGCGTGCGTGCGTGCGTGCGTGCGTGCGTGCGTGTGTTTAAGCTTTTGTTTAATTTCTACTTCCTGTTTTATTCTTGGCCTAATCCAAACGCAACACAGCTGTGCAGTCAGCCAGAGAAAGAGGGCTTGGGGGATGGGTTGCCAGGTCCTGGTGAGTGCAGCCATGCTCTACAACTGCTACCAACAGATGGAAGGGAAATGGGGTTACCAGCTTGGGTTTATCTTCTCTTTGTAGGCCAGACTGACCCCCCCCCCACAAAGCCCTACTCCCTCATTTTGTCATCATACTATGCTTAAATCTGTATATTGTGATGTTAGCTTTTTCCACAGTAATTGGATTCATGGACTATGCAAGGACATACCTGCCAAAAAAAAAACATAACAAAAGATGATTGACCGTTATACATGACAAATGCTCATGTCAATATTATGAGATATTAAGTAACAATTATGAGCCACTTAATCAGAACCAAACAACCACCAACAAAGAAAACCAGCGGGCAAGCAACAGTCAGTCACAATAGCTGCTGGAGATTCTCTTTACTGTTCTGTTTACTCCCCTCTGGCATTTCGTTTGAAATAGTTAATAAAGAGGGGAAAATAAAGCACTGTCGACAATGGGATAAAAAGTTCACACAATTTCTTTTCAAAAGACGCATTTGCACCACTGACTCCTGTCTCAATACTGTCAGCAAACCAAACCTATTCTTAATGCCATTTTGAGAAGGAACAGTCATCAAGACATCACCACAGCAAAAAAAAAAAAAAGTGACTTTTAAGGAGCTGTTAGGTTTCATTCACACATTTATTTTCAATAAGTAACCAAAACGCGAGACTTATCATTACGATGGTTTAGGTTTCATTCACACATTTATTTTCAATAAGTAACCAAAACGCGAGACTTATCATTACGATGGGTTTTAAATGGTGTACAAGCCCAAATTAAATGACTACATGTAAAATATAATGTTACACATTTTCTTTTGTCTTTCGTGATTGGCAACCACGGCCATCAGGTTGCATTTCTCCAAAAGTTGATTCCGTTTCATCTTTTCGGCTAAGGGCCGCTGTATTGTTTCCAGCATCTTTTGCGTTCCCCACCGTCGCAGCCTAAACGCACTACCCACATTCAAATGAATGGGAGGAATAGCGTTTTCCATTCCTGATTTGGTGTGAATGCTACCTTAATACTCTGACAGAGGAGGGCTTAATAAAAGGGAATGGTGCAACAGTGCTAATATGCTGAATGCTAATATGACTCCATTTTGCACCTTGCAAAATGGAGGCAGAATGGAAAATCAAAAAATGGAAAATGTCTTCGTCAATGGTCAACACGGCCAAGACGGATTACTGTTGTGGTTTGCTAATGGCACAAATTCGAAGGTCAAAGGTTGACAGAGTTGAACTCAATATGAAACATTTGCACTGATTTATTTCCTATGAGCAAATCCACTAATTGCATTGAAATTAATTAAATGTACTACTAAATGTAATTGCTTTAAATGCAAATAACTTTGGCCTTCAATTAATGTAGAATTAAACATTTATATCATGTCTAAATGATCTCTTTCTGTTGGAAATGGGCTTCCATAACGGACTAGACGGATTGTAAATGAAACATGAATACAATGCCATATCATTTGTTCTGTTTCTTTTAACGGCATACCTTTAAACAGTGTATCTTTTTTTAGCTGGATGTATATCATCTGACCCACATAATGGAAAAAAAATCTGATTTAAGTATTCCTCCAAAAAATGTGTTCCTCCATTTTTGTCTCATCTTCAAGAGAGCTGCGGTTGATGCAGAAAAATCAACAGTGGAGCCGCTGAAGACATACAAATGTAGCAGTGTATTGATTAGATTAATATTTCAGATGCTGCTGTGTTGATGTTTGTGTATGTGATGAGGAGGGCAATCAAAAGCTTCAAATCTGGACTCTCAAACTCAACGCTCTACTGAAATCAACCCTCTTCAGTCTCGCCTGCCTGTGGAGAGCTGAGGCATCCCTCAACACAGCACATTCATTAATAATCTACCAGAGTCTCTTCCTCCTTCTCAGCTCAACCAATTACAGTCGAGGCCCCTGCGACTACTGCCTGTCTCATTTGACGCTGCACTGGTTTGGCTTTGATGTCTCTATCAACACGAAAGAGCCGAGGACCAAGTCTTAATAGAGCAGAAGGGGATTAAGTGACTGCTTGCCTCTGGGGCTGGAACTTTTTTTATATGTATGTTTAATTCATACTTTATTTTATTATCAAGAGACTTTGGGCCACTCTCTGCTCTGCTATCACAGTGACATGGTAGTTAATCCTGTTACGCTTTCATTTTGGGAGTCGCACAAGCCTGCGAGCGAAGCAGGCTCCATCTACCCGAGGCCTCGCGCTCCTCCCTCCTGGGCTGGTAGCCTTTTCCTTCCTCTGCTCATTTCATGTGGAGAACGCCTTGATTACCCAGCAGCAACCCCTATGCATGCAACACTGCTAGTTTGGTATGAGGTCAGGCTGCGTTTGGCTCATAAATGCTAAAAAAATGTTACAAAGAGGTTGGTTTACTTTGGAATCATTTCAGAAAATGGAAATATTGTTTATCAGAAATATCCCAACAAAAGGTTCTCCATACAAGCGAAAGCTCAGTTGTTTGAACTTTAATTAGCAGACACGTTTCATAGAATTTAAACTGTTGCTTTGATAAACAGATGTATATGCCTTTTCTCACTGATTAACATTATTGTACTGTAGATGTTCAGCTCCCTGGTTGAGTCACTTATGTTTGAAGTAGGCGCTTTGCCCTCAATTGAACTTTTAATAATAATCCTTCCATCACTTTCCTACATCAGGTCCCACCAGCTATTTGTGGTGTTGACCTTTAAAGCAGGAAGTTACTGTTAGCACAGCTCCAGCAGTTGCATCGACAAACCTGATTTACAGCATTTTTCTCATCAAGTGCAGTTCACATTTTCCTCCAGCGACTCACTCAAGTTACGGGGTCTGGGAACTGTCACTTAAAATCATGACTTCAGTTGACAGCAATGGTGTCAAGTTAGACTGCACTGACATTCATCATTTGATGCCCATGCTGCACATCGCAAAATTCATTTGCACTCTGCATGCTTTTGATTAACTGTGAACAGCAAAAGGAGAACATTACATAAACCTCTGATGTAATTTTCTGAGCATGACTCAAAGCACTGGGGAACCCCACGCAGAAGACACATCTCAAAGCTGGTTTCTTTAAGAAAAGACAACATTGCATACATTTATTAGGGATGGACGCCAATTCCAATACATGCAAATCACCATTGTCCTTTAAATGTAGTGTTGACATTATTGCAAACACTTGTCTCCCTGCTGTTGTGTATTATATTTTTATTATCTTAGGATAAAAAAAACATTAACAATTACATGGGATGCCTTGTTCTGCATAATTTAACGTATACACAGTGGGAACAGGAATGGCAATGCTTTAGACATCATCACAGCCTCTTCATTAACCCCGCCCACCCCAAACCCACTGCCCGCATGCAGTTTGCACTGCACAAAGACCAAAAGTCACGTGAGACAGCCTGCAAAGAGCACAAGAAGCATTCACAGTAAAAGGAGGATGGGAAGGAGGATAGGATGGGGGGAGAGAGAGAGTGTAAAAGATGAAAGGAGAAGGGGGGGGGAGAAGAGAGGGAGTGAAACAAAGTGACTGCAGCACTGGCCTTGGTTTAGACAGGAGAAGGAGCAGCATAGTCCTAGTATATCATTCTATCTTCTCCCACACTTCAACTCCCATCTCCTGATTGTGGTACTCTTTCCATTGTCTTTGACACAAAAAAAAAGTGTATATGCATGTATATATACACATATATACATATACGTATGTATATAGATATATATATATATATAAACATTTTTATAGCTACAGCACCTTTTCCCATGGGGCAACAGTGTCAATACTCGCACATGGTACATGGCCCTGCCAAAGAAAAAAAAGAAAAATAAAAAAAACAATATATTGGTCAGGATATTTATCTTTTTTTTTTTCCCTAAAATTGGCATTTGACATGATGATATTCTATTGCCGTCTGGGGGAGGGAAGGGACAAAGGTTCTTCTTTTGAGTTTATATTCAAGTTTTCTCCTTTTTTCTGGTGTATAATTTCTTCTTTTCCTGTTTAAAAAGAGTTCACACTTTTGTGATTTGCGTGTGCTGCTCTTCATCAAAAGGTTCATTTTCCGGATCAGAGTCAGTGGTGTCAGAGTATCGATAATGGTCTGGCTCATTGTCGCTAACGTCCGGGGTGACGGATGTCAAGTGCTTGCCTCAGAATTAAGGCTCCTCCACGGTTTTCGTAAAATACAACTTCACCTGGAATTGCAAATTAAGAAACTAACTTCA
Source organism: Percina caprodes (assembly GCA_013375575.1). Lineage (NCBI taxonomy): Eukaryota > Metazoa > Chordata > Actinopteri > Perciformes > Percidae > Percina > Percina caprodes. The sequence goes on along the minus strand of JABXJD010000110.1, from coordinate 48,099 downwards.
GTCTGTGCAATAAAATGATAATAAACAAGTCTTATCATTGCTCCTTCCATTACTTTCCATAGCAGCAATCACTGCTCAAACTAATGACTGATTTGACAGACTTAAAAATAATAATCAGTCCTTTTATCCAACAAATATCCAAATTAAATCCTTACCTTGAAGTTTGGCGAGAAGTAGCGGTTAGCTTTGTCTTTGTTGGCCTTGTCCAAGTCGTTCTTAGTGAGAGTCAGGATGAGGTAGTCCCTGTCCCGGTCACTTTCCCTGCACTCGGCACTCTGCGGCTGGCCCTGGCCCGGTGCCGGTACCCCTGCTGGCTGTCTGCGTTGTTCACCGCCCGTTCTCTATCTTGTCCGCGCTCTCCTCTGGTCCAGGGATGAAGAAGGTGTTCACCCAGAAGTGAAACATTTTGTCCTGAAGAGCAGAGTTAACGAGATGGAATGAGAAATTGGGCGAAATAGAGAATTCAAAAAGGGTTAGGGTTCACTTTTTGTTTTTAATAAAATACAGCTGGTATATTCTATATTTTTCTTATTGTCAAATCAAACCAATAAAAAGATTTAAACCAACAATGTTAGTCCATCTCTAAGTACTTTCAAACTTCGCTACCCACTGTCTGTGGCACTCTGCGTCGAGCCCATTTGTTTGTTTTTTTTACTTCACCAAAACACGAGCATATTAAGCATTTGTTGGGGACTGCTTTCAACTGAATACACATTTGTTGCATGAGTATTTATGGTAGCAGTATGGATTGACTCAAAATAAAACTACAGTGCCCTGCTAATGAAGTAACATTGGAACTAATAACATTGACTAATTGAGTTTGTCATAGTTTTTAGAAAAGAAAAGGTCTATGGCAGAGGAATACACTATATCAGGCTTTTGCATAAAAAAATGACTATACTTTAGTATTTTCATGAGATTTCTTACTGAAAAAAATCTCCAAAAAAAAAAAAAAATAAAAATAAAAAAACAGAATGCTACCACTCTTGTCCTTCAAAAAAAGCATAATTGTTGGCAGCGATCTCATTGAGAAAATGCTTAGATAAATGCCGATTTATTGTTCGCCATGACAAATCCAACAGCTTAAATAAGCTCATCATGAGCGACAGAAATGTGTCAAACTAAGCTACAATGAAAGCCCCTGTACACACAACTTACCTTCTTCATCATCTTATTCTGTTTATGGAAGAACTCCACTTTAATGTCTCCACAAACTGGCAGCGGCTGGGGGAACTCAAAAAACATGTGCTTGTCCTCACGCCGCGTCTGAGCGGGGTTCGACGTGTGAATCTTCACTTTTAGCTGGTACACCACAAACTGGGGATCTGCAAGCAAAAAAAAAGGGTCAACATTGCACAAACAGGTGCGGGGGGGATTTGTGAAGAGAAGAGACAGAAAACACAAGAAGAGTGAGCAGGGAGTGAATCATAAGGGCTAGACATGACAGCAGTGTTATAACATGGGTTTGACAAAAAGAAACCGCACACCACCACCTCCCAACCCCCCTCTGAATAAGTGCAAAACAGTATATTAAACACCCAAAGTAAAGTATATTAACACCCAAAGAGACCCAGAGGCATATGACCCTATTCTGATAGACAGTCACGGTCTTGGAACAGGCGCAACATGTTACATTTAGAAGAATGTGAACCTTCTTTTTCCTGCTGGGTGGGAGTGGTGTTGGAGATAACTTCATATACCTGTAAACTAGTCCTATATCCTGCTAGGCAACATGCCTACCTCAGAAGGCCCCTGCCTGGTCGATCTCTGGGGCCATATAAAAAAGGCAAATGAGTAAAATAATAATGGATGAAAGGCTCATTTACCCCAATGCCAATTCCCTTTCTTGAAGCCCTGAGGGGTCGGCTCGCTCCTGTTTTTAAAGGTACTGTCCCCTTAGAGAGAAAGAAGGAGATTAGCATTAACAGGACCTGGCTGGCCTGTCAGGGGCTTGACAGCACAGCAGGCATAAACAGCTCTACACAAATATGTACAGATATTGGCATCAACACAGCTTTTCTTAAAAACATAGTACTTGGCTTGAAAGTGAAGTTATGCATCTTAAAACATTTGATTTGGTGTATTGTGAGATGCACAAAGGGGAAGGGGGTACTTGACATCGCTGACAGCCACAAAACAGAGTTGTCTTTTGTGAATTTAAAAAAAATGTGTGACGTGGAGGGTATTTGTAACAGAATTATCAAACTTGTTTCTCCTTTTTTTTTTTTTTTACAGCTATGGTGAGCTCAAACCTGTGTGTGTACACACGTATTAAGACGTCAAACTCAGAATAGGGCCTTTTTCAAGGGAGTGTTAGAGGAAATACAGTCAGGGAATATTCAGCACAGTCAGGTGTTAATGGTGAAAAAGCCACATAAGTTTAGAAGATACATGAAAAGGCACAACATTGTTTAATTCGGACACATTTTGAGAACTATAAAAAAAAAAAACATAATAGAGACCTATTAAACCTATTTAACCGAAAAGGGGTCATTGTCTGCTTAGAAATTTCACCAAAAAGGTCTCAAACGTCTCCGTTTGGGTGACTTAAATTGAATTACGGTACAAATTAGAGGATATGAAAAGCTAAAATCAGTACTAATGTTAAATGATAAAAGTTTTGATTTCAGTGCACTTTTACAATCAAGCACATTACTAGTCAAACTGCTTTGTGTCTGTGCCACTCTGCCATTTAACACAGGGGGGCAAGTGCCAGTGTTTGCGCACACACCTTTTTAAGACAAAGTCTTAACTCAAGCCAAGCAAACACGCAGTAATATGGAAACACTCATGACTGAGTGACTGAAACTAACTACAGTCACTTATTAATGCTTGTATGCAAAAAATAAATAAATCACTGCCCAAACTATTTAATACCTTTAATGATTTTTCATTCATTTTCATGATTTTCCTGGTTATGTGTGAAGAAAACACACCAAACGCATCTGGCTTTGACTGTACTGTCCGGTGTCTGTGTGTTCACTTCCCTCGTGCTCTACTAGGTTTAAACAGTGCATATTGTAATTTCTCTGAATAGTGTGCACAGAAAGGTATTGCACAGCAGAAAATGAAACAATCCTCATGAGGAAGCAAAAAAAAAAAAAAAAAAAATTAAATTAAATGGTTCAAATGCTCAACTTTGTTTTATCTCAAAAACCTCTTATCAATTTGGTTTTTTTTGAGTGGGAGAAGTCAAAGAACAGACATCTTATGATTCTAACATTTGAAAATGTCATTATAACAAATAGAGGTGATCTGATTGAAAACATTTTTTTGTGGGCAGGGAATGAGTTGGCCTTGTTGTAAGGAGCAGCAAGAGGACTTAATCAATAAGAAGCTGCCCTTGTGAGTCAAAAGGTCTAAAAATACTACAGCAAATTCAGCCGCACTTGATTTTAAAACCCCGGCACAGGACGACTCTACCATCGATGACCCGCTCTGTTCTATGGTGCTGAACTGCAGCGTGGGTGAGCCCTACAGTGCTCAGCATATCCAAGTCTCTCGTTCCGTTTCAACAGTGCTATGCATGCCTACACCCTAGTTTGGATTTAAAGCTGAACATGAGCGTGACTCACTGCAGGTGCCCCCGCTGAACATAGGGAGAGTCTCGAACACCATTTTGTGGAAGAGGAGAGCCACCGGCTTGTACTCTAGCTGGTTCTTCAGTAGGTAGCTGTAGTAGTAGACGTAGCGGCGCTGGCTCGGGATCGTTACTCCCTGCAACAACAGTGACAATGTTAGAAGATCCTGAACGTACAAAATGATTGTCTCTTTTCTGTGTGTGTTCCAAATGTTTGCAACTAGGGCTTAAATAACAAAAAATATATATGACTCAACGACTTGATCAAGTCACTTTGAAAGCAAAAACGCCAAATATTATCTGTGATCATAGATTATAGTTATCAACATTCATTACCTTACGTTTTTTATTTTTTTTTTTAAACTGTTTTGTGTAAAGCACTTTGAATTGCCCTGTTGCTGAAATGTGCTATACAAATATAGCTGCCTTGCCTTGCCTTATAGAGATTTGGGAAAAATAACTGGACAACAATAATCTGTAGACTAAACAATGAAGGAAAAAAAAAAAAAAACTTTCAGTCCTAGTAGAAACAATTGATCTGAAGTGATAAACAGCGGCTGTGTTGAGACATTAGGTTTCAAATTGACATATCACCTTCTTGTCCCTTGTCCTGACTTCTCCGTAAAAGTCAAGCGCTTCTTGGGCCTCCAGGAATTTTCCGCGATGGAGGAGATAGGCGCAGATCATGACTCCAGTGCGGCCCTTCCCGGCCTTGCAGTGGATGGCCGCCACGTGATTGTCATTCTCGCTGAGCCACTGGTCCAGGTCTTCACAAAACGGCTTAATTAGCTCCAGCTGAGGAGGGTTGTGGTCTTCAAAGGGGTACTGTGCAACTGATGCATGACGGACGCAAAGTTGTAACCAGAGAAGAAAAGAAATGAGGACACAGATCAAGCAGGTCAGAGGGGACAAGACAGGGAGGAAGACACGGTAGACATTTTGTGGGATTTCTTCCCCACCGACCTTGTGTGTCATCAGGCTTTTAGGTCAGACTGAGGAAACGCATCTATGGAACATAAAAAAGGAGCCTACCTCTGCAGTTAAATTTGGCAGCATCATAGTGTCTTTCTGCGCAGCTGAAATGGGAAGAAAATCAAGTTAGCATCATAAAGAGGAAGTTATTAAGCAAACAAAGAGCAGTTCAGGTGTAAAGAAAATGTGGAGCACTTACAGGTTGTAGATTTTGTAATGGTTTTTATGCTTTGAATCCAAAAACCTGTTTGCAGGAGAGAACATAATATATTTATGTGCCAGAGCCCCAAATATTGTCTAATAAAAACACTTCTTTCTTACATTTTTTTCTATTATCACATAACTCACCGTACTACATCGTCTATATTGTTTCTGTACACGCCTTCGAGTCTCTCTGCTGGAAAGCCCATTGCGATGATGTTTGGGTAGATATCTGTTTACGCAGGGGTCAAGGAAACGTACATTCTGCATGACTGTGGAAATCAGAAAAGAAGGCATAAAAGCAGCAAAACCGAGGGGGCCAGCGCCTCATTAACTGGAAGAGTAAGTAGGTCTGCCTATGCTTACAAGAGCTATGTAACAAGACTAAAAATGAGATGCATTTCTTTAGTTGAAAGAAGTTACAAAGCGTAAGAATTTGCCATTTGAGCTCAATGACAAGAATGCAAAGGCAGGCAGCAGAGTATTAACAGGTTTCAGCCTATGTCAACATGACGGTGTCATTGTAGTTATGGATAGATGGGAGGGAGTGTGTGTGTGTGTGTGTGTTGTGACAGATGGCCTTGACAGTAAGAAGCAGGCAGAGAGGATGGAGTAACAGCTCTCCTGCATGAGGAGAGTCTCCGCTCCCTGACCTGCATTTATTTTTAGAGCCCAAAGTTATATTGGGATCATTGCAATTGTTCGGCTTATCTCTTTCAAGCTCAGGAACAATTTTAATATCTATGAGATCGAACGCAGGCAACATGAAGACGCACAGGTAGAAAACGGTTCATCAAACAAAAGTCCTTTGTGTTACGAATTGCAGATGACACATGCAGCAGATCCTTCAGCTGTTGTGTTCCTATGCCATGCGGTGATGGACAAGACAAGTGCGAAGCAACACTTAGCGAACCACATGCACCTGATTCCACTACAAGTCTAACTTCTGTTTGCACCACCATGCTCGTGCTACACCTGCCTTTAAAGTTGCACTACATCAAAACGGGCCTCAATATTTCAGCGCATGATAGCAATGGAAAATGCCGTAGCCAATTATATGGTGACATACATACAATGTTAAAGGCCCACATGGGTGTCATGTTGCAGAGAAAAGAATAACTCCCACACCCACCTGTAACTGAAATCTGCTTGTCGCCATAGCTGTGGGATTTCACAGCTTAACCACTGACTAAAGGGCAACCTTTTCTTACACTTCCTGTGCCATGGTGTCAAAAAGTAGAAAAGCTGAATATTTCTAATTTTAGGTGTCAGTTTCATTTTGAGCAGACCTATTTTCCAGAGTCAAATCACTTTTTAACAGGTCAGAAAAATTTGACACACACATTTGACAACTCTGGCTTAGCTACTGTGCACACATACAAGTACCTGCACATGCAAAAACACACAAGAACAACCCTTTCCATGGCTCCCTCGACTATCAGTAGACCTGCTGTATAGAGAAATGTTGGAATCCAGAACATGTAGACACATATGTATGTATTAAGGCTGCACAATATGAGGAAAATATCTAATTGCAATTATTTTGAATAATATTGCAATATGATTCACAATATTGGAGGGAATGATCATTTTTGTATCATTATTCTCAATATTTTTGTGAATCTGTACCAAACAAACGTTTTTTTTTCTGTAGGATACGATTTGTAGGCCAATACAGCTACAAGAACAGCACCACAATACTTCATTCAGAATGGTCTGACACATATTTTGCACCCCATTGCGATTTGGATATTGCACTAGTCTATATTGCGATACAATTGCGATTAAATTGTGCAGCCCTGGTATGTTTAAAAAATTTTTTAGCTGGAAAACACAAAAAAATTATGATTTCAACCCCTGTAAAAGAAAGTCATTTGAGTGCCCCAGCGCAGCTTTATACAGCTGAGGTATTCTCAACACAGGCCTTGATGCATGAATTCCACAAGCCCAATAGCAAATCTGTGGTATTATTTGCATACAGCCAAGCTACGTCCCTTTAGCTCAGGACGGAGAGGCCTATCTGTACATATTGTGCCATAATCCGGTCCATTAATGCGTCAAAGACGTAATTAGGAGCCAAATACAGCTTTCTATACTATTGGATTGGCATAGCCAATACTTGGACCTACTAGCAAAGTGATCCCAGCGAGTCTATTCAAAAGCTCCAGAGCTCCCAGGAGAGCCTCAGCCCAGGGCATGGGGGGCTTGGTCTCTGCAGCTGGGAGGAAACTCATACGGGACCCCGACGGAAGCTCCAAGTAGGAGGGAGAAAAAAGGAAAGAAAATCTGCCATTTCAGGCACGCCTTTTCTTTATAGCCATCCCAGCCTTAGCTCTATGCATACGCCAAATCCACAACTGAGCAAGAGAGAGGGGGAAAAAGGAGAGGGAAGGGGCGAGCGCTGAGTGAGGAGGGGGTGGGGAGGACAGGAAAGGAAAGGAGGAGAGGAAAGGGGCAAGCACAAGGAGAATTAGAGTGGGAGCAGTAAAGAAAAATAGCAAAGGAGAGGTGGTGGGTTGAAGTGTAAGAGAGGAGAGAGCTCTCACACAGCAACGCTGATACAAGATCACTAGCAACTCTATTTTAAGGGCAATTCCCGAACTGTGATACTGCATTACATAACTGCAGCGAGCCCATATTGTTTTTAGACACCATGCCAAAAATGATAAAAGGGATGGTTAGAAAGGGCCCACATCTGAACAAGAGGAGACATCAAGCCAAAGAAAGATGCCACTTTTGAGTGGCGTGCACATCACACCTGCATAAAGCTCTAGAGACAAGTCATGCCACAAGCTTTACCACATTAGAAAACCAGGTGAGAAACATCTGATCAAATATTGTGATGCACACATTTCAGCATCAGCAGTCAAACGTGCATCCCAGCTGACACTTTTGTTCAATAGGTTATCTATAGTGGCGGTATTGAGTCAAGGTAACTAGCACTTTACATTCTTCTACAAAACGCTATTGAACAATGTTACAAAGTTAATGTAACAATTACTGATGATACCCAGAGCAAATGATGTCCATAAAAGGCCTGTTTCAATTACATGCTGAACGGATCCAGATAGGGCTTCAATTTAGAATCATTTTCATTATCTATTAATTTGCCCCATTCCCATCCGATTAATCATTAGGTCTATAAAAAGGGTCAAAATAGTAGTTAAAAAAATAGGCATTACAATTTCCCAGAGCCCAAGTTGGCATCTTCTAATGCCTTGTTTAGGCCAATAACCCAACAGTCCAAAACAAAGATTTTTAATTTAATATCATGTAAGACTAAAAAAAAAACAGGCACATTTTCACATTTGAGAAGAAAGAGGCAGAGAATTTCTGCAATGAAAAAAAACAAAACAGCAACCAATCATCAAAATTGACTCATCCATTATTCGTCTACTTGTTTCAACTCTGAAACAAGAAATATCAAACTCAGGACTCAAAAGGCCGAAAAGGATTTTTGAAATCCTGATAATGAGTCAAATGTACATCCAACTATAACCATGACCCTCTCTCTGTACTGTCAGACATAGGGCTGGGCAATATGGGGAGTGAGAAAAAAAATAAAGGGACAATCAGTTCACGATATTCTTGACCAAATACCTCGATATCAATATTGGGGCGATATTGTAGTGGTGACAACTAATGCTTTGACAAAATATCTTCACACTTAGGATTCAGTAATATGAATATAATGACTAAGTGGGGAAAATGCAAATAATAGAACAGCTAGAACACACTAATTTACTGTAATGAAGCCTTTAAAACCAGGAAAAGACAACACTTATGTCATATCACAATATTACAATATCAAAAATCAAAAACAATATCTAGTCTCATCACAATATTGATATATTATCAATATGTTGCCCAACCCTAGTCAGACATAATTTTGCACTCAGTTGTCCATGGTCAACCACATCAGTTGCTAATCTAGTTTATCACCAGCAAAAAACTAAAAATACCAACTCCAGTACCAGTGGTACTGCACTAGGGAACCAGGTCAACTATTATCAGTAGTAATAGATGAGAAATGAGTCCTGCATAGGGGACTGAAATAGCAATTCTTAAAGCTGGAAATGATTGCATCTCCGTAAAAAAAGAAAGGAATTTGTTGATTAGAGTTTCAAAGATTTGTTGAAATCCATTGATGAATACTCACCCATAGAGGACACAGGTGAGGCAAGGTGTACATCGGGGATGTGAAGTCTTTTCAGCTATTTGCATCATACACCAGAAACCTACCCTATAGTCTATCTATATTTCTAAACATTAAAAAGAAAGACATTCTGAAATAAATACTACACACCATCTACCTGCCTTCAAACACCAACTAATAAAAGATGTTTTTTTAAATGACCCAATGACACTAACAATTTCTCAACCTCAAGCTAGGTCCACCGTTGGGTGACTGGTATACAAGTTAAATGCCCTTTCGTTCTTTCAAAACACTAACTAATGTCCAGTAAAACGGGGGTTTCCAGCAATAATATGACTGACATTTATGCGTGCTGGTTTGACAGATCCACCATCTTTCAAACATGCTGGGTGACAGCAAAGCTGCGCTGTGACCAACTAGCCAGCTCGCTAAGTTAGCAGGTAAGCTAACTACCTCACGTTACTCCTCTGACATGTCTGGTTCCAGTTCTACTACTCAATGCAACTATTACTCATTACTAGTTAATGTTCTGGATGCCGTGAAAATAACGGACATAGGAAAGGATACATGTTAAGTCCAGGTCGAAACCATCCTCTTGATATCTCCTTTTGTTCCGGCTGACCATTTCTTTTATAATCGCAGCCATTGTAACGTTAGCAGGTGACAGGAGTCTATATGGGGTAACGTAATGGTTAAATGATGAGTACAGTTTTTTTCCTAGTATTTGCTGTATTATCGTATATGTCGCAGTCAGTGGGTCTGCTCTCCGTCGCTGGCTACTCTCTGAATTCTGCAGGTCCTCGCAGACGTGCTAGCCAGCAGAGCTAGCGGTGGCTGTCGTTAGGATTAGAAAGGCTTCCTTTGGATCATAAAGACGGGCCTTGCTCTGCTCCTCCGTGCAGGCCCGACTTTGCCAATCCTGCAAATCGTCTTGCAAACAAGTCCGAATTAAATACATGCAGTTGTCCTTTAGTAGCCAGACACGGTCCAAGCCGATGGCTCAATCGCAGACGCCGCGATTGACAGCGAGAGGATAGAGAACTCACCGGTTCCCGAAACTCGTATCCAGTCACTCAGATGTAGCTAGCTCGCTAGCTAACGAGTTAGCTAGCGCAGCTATGCTAGCTCCTTTTTCGATCCAAAAGCCTCCTAACGATTCAACATTGTCATCGACTGATTGCCAAGAACACATCTGAAAAAAGTGACAGGCTCCACCTTAAATGTATATAGACTATACAAAGATCAGAAATCTGCACAGATTGGTTTGACAGTTCCGTCCCGGGGAATCATCTTCTTTTCTTGTTCCTCTCGCTCCAGCTGAACTCTCAGGCTCCCATCATGGCCTCCACCGAAGGAAAAAAAGAAGGTAGAGCAGGCTGGGATTTTAGAACAAATATCCCACCGCCTTTGCTATATAGGTCCCCAGTTTAATTTAAACCGGCAAATGCAGCATTAACTGATATTGTTTCAACAATAAATATTAGATTCCGATGAACAACTACTTATATATGTAATCGTTTTAATCATAAAAAGCGCAACAATCGAGTTATTTCGTGCTTCTGGCGGAAGGATAAAGTGAGTCCGCATGCGACGCTCCCTTCTGTCAAAGTGATCACGTGTGGCTGTAATTAGGGAAGTTTCCAACCTAATGTCACTTTTCGCGGTTTAAACTGTCATTTTACAAAATATTTTTGTAACACATCAGTCCATAAGACATGTATATTACCGTATGTTTACAATGGAAATAAATATACTTTGCAGTACATTCATTGCCTTCTTTATACAATATCCTTAACTCAATCCTAAATAATACCAACGTTGTTAATTACATGGATGGACCAGACTGAAATGTAGTTTATGTTGTTGATATTGACGCACACATACAGTTGGATGCAAATATTTATTTGAAATAAATTCTAGGTTAGGGCACTAAAGGGTTCGGATTAGATCTGAACCAATTAGTTAAATAATCAATTAGTCAATCCACAGAAAATGAAACATTTTGATTAGGCTAATTGATTTGCCGTTTAACCTTCATGCCAGTACTGAACACCTGAGTGGAAATGTAACTTCATCACATTTATGTGATGTTAAAATACAGTTGGCCTAAATTCAGAAGAATTAGGCCTGTATGACACAAGAGATTTACACTAGAAGAGCGTCCTGGTCATTTCCCAGTGACAAGACATGTAGGCCTATAGTAGTTGGAGATTTTATAAAGTACTGAAGGTGCAGTTCAGCAGATTCAAATGGGGTTACCTGGAACATTGCAGATTAAATGATCTGATCCCATGTGAGTCTAATTTGGAATCTGCTATAGTGGGGACTGGTTCTCCTCATAGAAGAACACTCATCTCGTAGCATTGTAAACCCTACAGCTTAATGACTGGCAAAATTAATCAGTTCATCAAGTCCCCTCAACCATCCCAAGTATGATTTAAAAGCATCTCAGGATCTCATCTCCAAAAGAGTTGTCTGGCAAAGCAAATCCAGAACCAACCCCAGTTTTTACATTATAAACAAATGTGCAAAATATAGGCTATTAGACCATTTTAAAGAGCATCTCCACTGTTGACAGCTACTTGCCAAAGTTCACCCTTCATTTAACAGAAACACAGAGGTTTTTTTGGAGGCTATCAATGTAGACATAACTACCAGTAGGCCTAGGTCTGGTGTAAGTGAGAGACATTGTCATGATGAGTGCTGTTACCAAGCCTACCTCCTGTCAGAGAAACCCACAATGACTGTGTCCTTTTACATACATTTACAGTAGTTCCTTGTTTTGTATTTTAGTGTTTTCCTCTATCACTTGCCAGCAGATGGCAGCACGGTACTATAGGCTTTGCAGCCACAGAATGCCACACTGCCTGGTCAACTTTAACCTTCAATTGATAAGTATGCACCTTGTACACACAAAAGTTAATATAGGTCCAGAGGAAAAAGCATGTTTACAGTACACAATATACCAGTATTCATCATAATAAAAGCTTCATTACTGCATTTGTCTTCCTAAAATTGGAGGTCTTTATTATGCACATGCCCACTTTATAAAATCACACAAATCTCAGAGACATTTCAGGCATACGTCAGCAAGAGATTTAAACGATTTCTGTTTTATAATGTTGACATGTGACAGAAAGGCAGTTTCACATTATAAAAAATCTATGTTGTATTTTACAATAATATGAAATGTTGACATGATGAATTAATTAACATCCATACATGTAAACCAAAGAGGCACTGTAGGTAGTGATACAACTGCAAGGAACTTTCAATCAGGTCATACAAATAACTTGACAGTGATATTATTGGCATAAAATGCTTTTTTTGCATCCCTCAGATAGTACATGCAAATATTAAAAATGATTTCATGTCTTGGGATGTGCTCCTGAATAAAATTAAAATAAAAGAATCTCAAGTTACCTTTAAATACATAGTTTAAGTTAATATGCATATAAACGTACAATATATTTATAAATCACAGTTTTATAGGAATGTCAAAATATAATGATTTAATTGCTTAAGACAAAGATTTGTTGAGGACTTGGACAAAACACCCACTTATACCAGAATGACTGATAATTCAAAGCAATCTACTGTAAATGAGTATTTTTGTATAAGATAAAACAAGAATCTATTTAAAATACTCCTGGAGAGGTGGGTGTTATATTTGACACTCCTTATGAATCTTTCTGCAGAGGTGTAGTACTCGACCAACACCTTCCAGGCCTTGGGGGCCATGAAACCGTCTGGAGGGTTGTCTCCACTTCGAGCCAAGCTCCTCATCTTGGTTCCAGAGATGAACTCAAACTCAGCATGTCTGAGAAAGTGAGGATTGAGGAAGTATGGAGAGAATGGGCAGAACAGGTTATTAGTGTATATAAAATAACATATCATAGGATTAGGCCATAATTATGATATGAGATTATTATATCTGCACAGAAATACAAAGGAGGGAGTTGTCTTGAGATTTATATTAAAATCTCCTTGTAGTGCCAACAAGATATGATGTGGGGTCACAGGTGGCTCACATTACCATGAAATTCATGTTTTGAAGTGAAGAATTTGGGCCTACACATCTTTCATGTTTTGGCTTAAAAGGATTTGGGCCTACAAATGTGTGCAGGAGGATGTAATGTAATGCTGTATTAGAATTTCAAATCAAGTCTGAAAATGTGTTGAGCACTAATGATTTACTGCACTTTGTCCTTTGCATTTGCTCCAGTTTTTCTTGCAATTGGGTTCACAGGACACCAATGCCAGTAGAGTCCAGGTTTTATATTAAAGAAACTAAAAGACAAAATAAACATGTTGAACAGGACAATGAAGAAAAACTGCACATTTCTTCTTTTTTCTTGACTTACCGCTGTGGGTCGAAAAAGTCCATAGCCTTCTTTGTCTTGTTGTAGGCAGCGACCCTGAAAGGGATGATCTCCACAGAGGTGAGCCCCGGGGCCATGGTGAGGACTTTGCCTCCGTGGGTGGGTTCATACAGGTCCTGCTTAGTCTCCGGGTGAGGAATGCCTGCAGGGTCCCTGCCAACAATGTAAAAGTTTGCTCCGCGACCATTCTGGCTCTACAGTGCCATTGAACCTGATAACATATCGGAACATATGCAGGTTAATATTCAATCACACATAGATATCTTGGGTAAATGGTTGAACAACACAAAGCCAGACTGATTGTAATCCCTGACAAAACAATAAGCCACCACTACTTCTCACCTCTGTGGGTCCAGCGTACATCATAGGTGAGGGAAGATGGCAACAATAGTGCTGGCTGGGTCCAGGATGCCCTCCTCCAGGACAGCAGCATGCTGCTTCATCCGCCAGTCCAGAGGCACATCGTCATCTTTAGTCCAGCCGCCCAGTGGGTGCAGTAGGAGGACTGGATTCTTGTAGCCTCGCTTCAGTAGACGGCGCTTGGTGTCCTGCATCAGTAGGGCATGACCATTGTGGACCGGGTTACGCAGCTGGAATGCGAATACGGCATCTAAGGACGACAACATGGATGACCACAAAATAAAGTTTACATCATAGTATTTGTAGTAATAGCAGCAGTATTACAGTATAATTGTAGCAGTACAGCAGTACAATATTCTTTACATATTTTGGACTGTACAGATCAGAAGAAGCAACAACAGAACAGAACAACAGAAGCTTAACAGCTGCTCTGTACAGTCCAAAATATGTAAAGAACATTGTGCATTTTAATAGCTGTCACAGCAGACATGCTCATACTGCCTTTTACATAACTCAAGACTTTGTTTAATAAATTTGGCATTAAAATTGCTTATTATTTGTGTGAAAGGATAAGTCTGATTCCATGAAAGACCAAACTCAACAATGAATTAATTTCACTAACAAGTATTTTCTGTGTAGCAAAATCTATTATACCACATTCTCCTATGTCATAGAGCTCCATTGCTGTCCAGAAAATATTACAAATTCATTAATGTAAGTAGACATGAGCAGTGTTTTTAGTTTTTTTTTTAGACAATCTCAAAGATTATTGCCTAAATACTCACTCGAAATCTGCAGGAGAATATTGTCCCCAACAAATGCACTACATCCTGTTGTTTGAGTAATGTTTGTTAAAAACTACAGTCCCAAGATATTTTAGAAAAATGTATATATTTCTGAACCGTAAAAATAGTTCTTCAGTAGGAATTAAAAAACTTGGGCGTGAAAGCCACAGACAATATATTTAGAGACAGACAAACATATTGCTGGTTTTGGTCATTTCATGGGGTTTGATAGCATTAAGAAAACAGACTGTTTTCAGCCTATTTTGTTAAGTTCACATGAAAAACATGCTTTTGCCAATAACAAAACTCAGGATGGGACCACAGAGCAGCAAAAAATACAGAAAACAAATCTAAGAAAATGCATACTGTATTGTGGTGCAGATAAATAAATGGCACAATGTTGAACTCAGCAATCACACAAGTGAGCGGGTGAGAGTAAAAACAGGTGATCATATTTCATTGTGTTTTTAGAAAGATACTATATGTCTCCACAGATCACAAACATCACCATGCAGCTTTAAATTTACCATTTTACTTTTTCATCTGGTCCTTTGTCAAGTGTGTCTGAAAGACAAATGGTGCACTGCTAAATACATTGCTTTCATGTTTAAATGTTTTTCAATTTTTCACTAGGTGAAATTGTAATTTTATTTATGGAATTGTGTTAATCATAAGTAGCTACGTAAAACACATGGCATGCCATTGTGTGTGTTCCTAATTGTTAGTGTTTTATTTTTTATTTATCCTTTATTTAACCAGAAAGGTCCCATTGAGACACAATAGCTAGTTTGCCTTGGAGTCAGGTCAAGATCGACAGCACAACAAAAGAAGTACAGACAGGGACAGATAACATCACAAAAACAAAGAGCATACTAAAACATTCCAACAGATACAAAACATGGAAATCAGAGGCTCAACAATCAGGGCAAATACTTGCACCTGTTGAAAACACTTATTCTGTAAACATTCTGGAATCTTTACCCTCTTTTTTAAAATTATTTTCTTTGGCATTTCCACCTTTAATAGACAGGACAGTTCAGATATGAAAGGGGGGAGAGAACGGAAAGACATGCAGGAAACCGTCACAGGTCGGACTCAAACCCTTGGCCCTCAACATGAGGAATACACCTCTACCAACTCAGCTAACGGGACACTCTTTACCCTCTTTTGACATGTTAAAAAAAAAAAAAAAAGATGTAAAGAAGGGGTAAAGATTCCAAGTTAAGTTTTTGCAGCTCATTCCAAGCTTGTGAGGTGAGAAACAAAAAGGAAGGTTTACTTAGTTCTGTTTGGATGGTCAAGACCATGAGGAGAATTTTCTCTGATGATCTAGTGTTACTACTACTGGAGCAAAAAGTCAGTAAACTGGATGTGTACTGCTGTAATTTTTCCTGGTAAAGCTTTTGCGATAAAAATTAACATATGGGGTTTTTCTCCACAGAACCATTTCATAAAGATGTATATGGAAACTAGCACCAGATTTAAACGTAACAGTAACATCTGCAGTAAATTAAAAGCAGTTGTTAGGAAGCCATTGCCACTTTTAAAGATGGTGCCACAGTATAAATAATGGTATCATCTGCGTAAAGGTGCTTCTTTGCTGGATTTGATCCTCCACAAGAAGTTAATTTATAGAAATAGAAAATAAAATTGGTACCAACATAGATTAGATTAGATAGATAGTTATAATTGTCTATGGACACACTGAGTTCTACCAGTCAGTAGTTCTAACCTGCTTTCATGTCTTTGAACTTCTGCTTCAGCTCCTGTGGAG
This sequence comes from Percina caprodes, assembly GCA_013375575.1. Classification (NCBI taxonomy): domain Eukaryota; kingdom Metazoa; phylum Chordata; class Actinopteri; order Perciformes; family Percidae; genus Percina; species Percina caprodes. Next base: position 31,889 of record JABXJD010000110.1, on the reverse strand, counting down.
TAAGGCGGTACTGGTCAAGTCCATCGCTCCATTTGATTCGCTCCAGGACCTCTAGGTCACCACCTACCAGCCAATCGCCTCCTCCATAACCATCTGCACAAGGTGAAAAACAGAGAATTATTAATAATAATATATTAATAATATAATTAATATTCATGTAAAATTATTTTCATTGAACTAAGTTCATTCTGGGACTTGATTTATGTTTTGTTTACCACAAAATCACAAAGTTCCACACTGACACAGCAGAGGTTAATAATCATGTACAGTAGGTACCAGTATCTTACTGTCTGCAGTGCAATCATGTTGCAGACATTGAAATTATAACTGTGTGTGTTGAAGACATTTGATGAATGCCTTATCACCTTAATGTAAGGGTGCTGTGCACAAGTGGTGCCCCACTGTCTGGCACAGCGTTCCTCCTGCGGTGTTGGTAGAACTCTGGGTTCCTGAGAATAGCCACACGTGAACCCTGGTACTCCAGAGCTACAGCAGCACAGCCATCCAGTTCCTGCTTGGTCTCGGTGCTAACAGGCAGGACGATGGGGACAGACATGTTGATGGCCCCGCCTGAGACAAAGGAGGATGCAGTGATGTCAACCAGTAAACCAAAACAAATTTCATTTCAGAAATGTTAGTGTCACTAAGGTTATCAGTTTGAAAGGGAACGAGCAGCTAGGTTAAGGCTACGCTGCTGTACGTGTCCTGGCAGGTTATAAGAAGAGTAAATGAATAAGCAACCGTCTCTTACCATCAAGCAGATTGCCAAAGTGTATGACCTGGAGGAACTCTCTCTCTCTCATGAAGCCCTTCAGAGGGCTAGCCCAACCTTCCGATAAGACCTGCACCCACTGTAGATCCAACTGTGCACAAAGAATAATTACTCATTATAAACAGCATGAAAGACATTTAACTTGTGGATTTAGCTGCATTGCTGGTATTCAGTGTATTGTAAATATCAATCACCAAAAAGTATGTAATTACACTATGAATGTTAAAATCAATGAATTGTGGACTTAAGAATGCTGTATGCTAGAGTTTCAGTTATCCCTGTATGAGAGCCTTATTGGGCTGCGTTTGAATGAGATATTGCTGCTACTGGATTATTTGTGATCAATATATTAACTTCCTCACTAAACCACACCAGAATGGTCTGAGAAAACATGTTGCATACACAACCAAGGATGAATAATTGACTAAAGATGGAGGTGTTATTTTTTTTTCTTCTTCTTATTTTAAACACAAATAAAGAGAGAAACAGAGCATTATGGGTCCAAACAGTGGGGGATGTTTATGAGCTCATCATAAGCAGCTCTCTGCCAAGTCCAGTATTGAACCCCTTGTCCATTTGCTGTGTGACAAAAAAAGTAGCCTGTATACTGGAGCGGTGGGTTACCTTGGTGATGCTGATGGTGGGAAGTGTGTTTGCGTCAGCCACAACAAGGTTCAACTTGTTCTCCATAACAAAGAGTTCATTCACCTCCTCCATAATCTCGCCTGGTACAATATTCTATAAACAAGGAGAAAAGAGCAATAATTATGTTATAGTTGGATAAGGGTGGTCATGTAGGCCTTCTTAATAATTAATCAATTATTTTCTATAGTATAAAATGGTTAAAAAGTGTAAAATGGCCTTCATAATTTTCCCCGAGCCCAAAGTGACGTCTTCAGATTGCTTGTTTTGTCCAACCAACAGTTAACCAACAGAAACCCACGATTTCATTAAATATATATGACAAAGAAAAGCAACAAATCTTTACATTTGAGACCCTCTAAACAATTACTTAATGTATTTAGTACTTAATTAAATTCAATTGAAATCACTTTATTCATCCCCAGGGTGCATTTAAATGACACATAGAGCAGCACATTCCACCACATACAACAATAAAACAAATAAATAGATATTAATATATAAAAGAAAAAAAGGGGAAAGGGGGGATATAGATTTTACAGTTTTAGTTACCTCCGCCAAGGAGGTTAAGCATTTTGAGTTTGTTGGTTTGATTGTTTGTCTGTCAGAAGGATTATGGAAAAGACTACTGGCCAAATTGAATGTAACTTGATAGAAGGGATGGAGGGTGTAGCATAACACCACCCTTCTATCAAGTTACATTCAATTTGGCCAGTAGTTTTTGGCCAAGGAAGAACCCATTCAGGGCGGATACCGACATTCCTTTTTCCCAGACATTAGTAACCAGTGGCGTGGTGTAAGTTTTCCAGTAGCTTTGGCTACGACTTTGTAGGTGGCTGTGTGTATTTTGGCCGTCTCTGTTGTTTATATATATATATAGTATATATATATGTATAGTATTATCGTTACACAGCGTCACCCTCAATTTTTGCATTATGCAATACGTTTTAAAGCATCCTTACTTCTGTTTCTAATAGTTTTGGAAATATATATCCAGATGGTTGTGGTTACAGATTTGCATATGATAGAAGGCTGGACTATTGGCCTTGGCGGAGGTCTGCTTTCTCTGAGTTCCCTTCAAGTTGTAACATGAGTTTATATTAGGACTAAATAGCCCAGGAGATTGACTCCCAAATGTGCATTATACATTTTTAAATCTTTATGCTACTAAGGAATACTTTTATCAATGTTGAGATTACAATCAGAATGAAGAAAATAATAAATTGTCCAATTTGTTATATTTTTAAAACTTGATGCATTATCTCCAATATTAATTAGTTTTTTGTGTCCTCCACAGTCCTGTTGGTTTTCGATCTTACCAGGTATCTTTCTGCATTTACCTGTTTTTTGAAGTTAACTAGTCACTATTAAAAGCTAGAAATGAACCAGCAGCTGGCTGCTTGTCAGAACTGTTCAGGTAGTGAACCAAACACAACTTGGTTTGTCCAGTGAAAAAGGAAGATACTGTATGCAGGAATTACTCAACTTCATAATAACGTGCTGTCACACTTTTTTATAGCTTGAATCTCACAACAGCCAGTTGCAAATTTATTTTAATATATATTATTTATGTATCCATGACAGAGCAGGACATGATTCCTGAGAGGGATCTGAATATCACAACTACATTTCTGTCTACAAGAGTTAACTTTAACTAATTTTTACAAACTGGTCCTGTTGACACATTGTTTTATTTAAAAGTAAGTCACCTCTGCCTCAGTGACAGGGCAATAGCAAGCATTTATGCTACTCATTAACTTTATCAGTAACTTTTCCTTCAGCGAAGCTTGAGCCTTGGCAGCAGAAGAAATGGTACACTTTGTTTCTATGAAGGTCTTTATTGGTTTTGCTCCCAAGAACAGTAGTTGGTTGTCAGGGTTACACTTGTCTTTCCAGTTTGACTTTTTAACAAACATTTGAACACAGTGATGTGTTAACACTAAACACTGTCATGTAAATTGTATCAGTGACCAGATCTGTTATTCCTTTGCATGTTTATAAATGATCCTTGAGTCAAAATGACACAGTACTCTCAGAGTACAAGAGAATACCTTCTTTTTTATTTATTCCTTATCTGTGAAAGACACTCATAATGAAAATATATAAATATCAGGTTGCTTCAAATTTGCCCCCTGAGGGCAATGGAAGACATTTTTGAAGTGTCCACCAAATAGGCTTGATGGTTGCCAATGGTGTGTTTACGCTGATAAGATCAGATGTCAGAAGACATCTGTTTTTTTCCCTCTTTGTCGTTATGGTATTCAGGGTCACCTGCACAGGTTGTGGCGTTGAACCCAAAAGCAATTTGTTTCACTTTTGTTTTTACATGTAAGATGCTCCCTTATGTTACATTGTGAAATGACCTACTGTAGGCCTACACTCTTTTTTTAAAGTAAAATTTATTTATATAAATGTCATTAACTGAAGATTATCTTCTTCTTAGCAACATTTCATTAAGTAACGTTTCTATCTCTGCAAAAGAAGTTTTCTTTTTGCTGGTATTCCTTTTTCTTATTGGGAAACTGCCATCTATTATATAGAAAAGGGTGGCCAGGTTACGTGCGGGTTGCTGGGGGCAAAGTTTTATACTAATCCAATAAAAAAATAAAACAATGCCATACTCTGTTTACACTTTTTCACAGTGCCCTTCACACAGACACAGAGCTGTGCAAGCAAGTGACACTACTTTGCACTTTCAGAGTTGACACAAGCCTCAATGCAATTTGCAATGCAAACTTTTGATGCCTTCGCTAGGGTGGTCCAGTGAGGTGTATACAGCCCCTCATCTGTCTTAACCCTAACCCCAAGCTAGTTGGTGAAGGTAATGCAGATAATGGAAGTAGTGTTTTTTGACACACATAGCCTGCCTGGTAAGTTGCCCTCCTGATATTGCTCCGCAATGGAACTGGTTGGTGAAATATGCTTTCTTTGTGTTGGCATTTTAAGCTCCGGATGATTTGGGAAACATCCTCTGAGTTCAAATGGACAATCAAATTATATCCATTTTTTCTGTGTCAAATTCTCTTCCCACAGTTGACAGCCATTTTAATTCCCGAGCTCGCCTCCCGACGTGCACATGTTCCGTCCCTATTTTTTAGAGGCACCAGACCTTCGTCCGGTGCTTAGATCTGCCCAAGATGATTGTGATTGGTTTAAATAAATGCCAATAAACCAAAGCGCCATTTTCTCCTATCCAGGAATGTTGTGTGGACTAGTCAGAACTTCCTCCAGTGCTGTGGGAATAGGTTTGGTAATGCAAGACTAAAAGTCAACAAGGCCTCTGCAGTGGCAGAACTTTGTATTTTTTTTGCCATGACCAACAAACCTGGACACTTGGTCACACCCTGTGCTAGCATGAGACATTGGGAGTGCACATGCCTTTACAGATCCAAGGCCCTTTGAAATATTATGTTTTGGAAGGGTTTCTAAAATGTTTGCATTTTCCGAATGCAAGCCAAGGTTCAGTTCCTTCTTTAAAGGTGCTCTAAGCGATGTTGGGTGACCTTACTTCTGGTTGATGTTAGAAGTATTTTCAAACAAAACAAGACTAGCTTGCCCCTGCGCTTCTGCGCACTAATCCCCCCAGCCCCCATCCCCAAATCCTTGTTGTCAGTTATTGGCTGGAAAGCTGGAACACTGTGTATGCTTTGTGGAGCAGTTGGGAACATTTGGTTTTGTTACCGTTTGTAACAACCGGCTGTCTACAGAGACCGCGTTTTTTTACAGTGTGTTCTGGGGACAGGCAGCAGTGGATAGTGAGGAGATGTTTGCTGTATGTGACAACAAATGTTCTAGCCTAAAACACGCGTGACATCGCTTAGAGCACCTTTAAGACTTTTTATCACTGAAACAGCTAGCCTAACAACATCTGAATCAACAGTAAAAATCAATATTGTCTGAGGGCCGTGAAATGCAGCATGTGAAATGTGGAGTAACATCATACTATCACCCTCCTTGAGGCTGCATGAAGACAGCAAGGGCAAATCCTGGCATGGTGGCTTGCATATAACTGCATTTCCCTTTTTGGTAAGAACCTTTTTTTTTTAACTAATAATTGTAAACAAGAGATCATTTCATCTTTAGTTGGGCATAGATATAATGCCTAGTTAGCAAAACACCCAAAGTTTTACCAAACTTAAGTATCGTTCTAACTGTGATTAAAGTTTACCTGTGACCTCGACTTTATCCAGCAATATCTCCGTCAATTGGATTGCTAATGAAAAGAAAAACACACCAATGGAAAGCTGAAGACCTTGCTGTTCTATAGATGTATTTGTGTGTCATTTCAGCACGACAGCAAGGGGGTGATATTTTACCCTAAAGTGACCATGCTCCGTTTTCTCAAAAAAACACACCTAAAACATAAAGATGTACTAAATAAAATTCTTAACATCAGTTTTCTGAAACATTCAGGCATTCTATAAAGGCTGCCATGCCCCCAGATGCCAAATTTGCAGTGCCCCAATAACTACATCTTTTCAACATGTAAATCTACATCTGTGTCAAATGTGTTACTTTTATAGTTATGGTTAACTGTCCCACTATATTCTACATATGCTGTAGTTAATTTCTATCAGCAGAAAAAAAATCTTTTTTCTTCCTTCAGTGACCTACTATTCCCTTTGATCAATAGCGTCATCTGCTCTGAGCAACCAAACACCGTCTAATGGTCACCCTGATGTTCACTGCCTCTGGTTAGTTGTTACAACCCCCTCATCTTTCATGTGCTCGTCTTTATAGCTGGACTGAAAAATCCAGGACTGACAAACAACAATACATCCTCTTCAAGTTTAGTATTTAAATCATTGTTTGGTTTGAGAAAGCCAGCCAATCCCTGACTATAATGAACCTGCTTTGTGTAATAAGCTGCTTGTTTAAAAAAGGATAATGTATTCCTGGGAGAACATTTGACATTCATGCCAATCACATAGTGGCCTCCTGATCACACCAGTTGAAATTGAAATCTTTAAGATACAACACACAACTTTGTCTTGTACACAGAAAAAATGTCTATCATACACCATTGGGTCATGTTACACCCACCTGCTCCTTGAGCAGCTCCAACACCTGCTGGAGGCACTCGTTGACTGAGAGCTCTCCAGTTTTCAACACAAGGTCTGGCGCCTCCGGACACTCATATTCTGAGTCAATCCCAGTGAAACCTGGCAACAAATGTGAAACCATACGATGAAATGTCATTGAAACCTCATTAGCATTGATATTCAATTTTTACATGAATGAGTTAAGTGTTGAGGGCTTGGCATTACTTGCATCACCCAGAGAGAGGCAGCATATAAGACATGGGAGAAAGTTCGCTGAGGTAAGCATTGTCCCACAGACCTTTGATCTCTCCAGCGCGAGCCTTCTTATAAAGTCCTTTTACATCCCTGCTCTCACACACCTCAAGAGAAGCGTGGATGAACACCTCAAAAAATGGTAGCCCGGCACTTGCGTGAATCTTTCTTGCCTCATCACGATCCTGTGGAAGAAAATTGTGCATTTATTTCATTTGAATACAGTTTAAAGGTTTGATGCGTATTCCACACTGCTGGTACATTTGATTTGGGATATAACATTATTTCATCAAACAATGTATTAGATGTTTTCAGCATATACCTTTAACTGTTAATGTTTTCTGACCTTGCCGAAAGGAGAGATGAAACTGGTGACGCATACCAGCCCAGCGTCTGCAAACAATTTGGCAACCTCAGCAATACGACGGATGTTCTCCTCGCGGTCTACCGCAGAGAAGCCCAAATTCTTGTTCAGGCCGTGGCGAATATTGTCTCCGTCCAGTGAGTAGCAAGGAATAGCATGGGACACGAGGAACTCCTCTAGGGCAAAACTGATAGTAGTCTTCCCGGCACCTGATAAACCTGGACCGAAAATGCAATAAGACAAGACACATTTTGAAAACAGTCAATATCTGATTAACCCCTATGCAGCAGAGAACAAAACCACCTCATGACCAATAGACGGATATCATATAAGACTGTAAGGACTCACCGGTGAGCCAGATGGTACAGCCTCTGAAGCCTCCCCTGGTGCCCACTACCTGCCCTCTCTTGCTCCGGCTGACATGGTGGGCCTGGAACACCACATTGGTCGACCTGTTGAGATCCTGAAATAGAAGAACACATGCTCAGACAGAGGCAAACTTAAGTGTTTCTGGGAGTGTTACTTACAATAGCTTGATGTAAAAAAAAAGACTAAAAGAGGACTAGACTGGTTGCAGTAAGCCATCTTCCCTTATCTAAGTAATAAAATCTGTATCAGAATCAGAAAAGGATCTATTGCCAAGTAAGTAACACAGTACAAGGAATTTGCCTTGGTGGTTTGTGCATACATAAATAAACATGTCAAACATTAATATGAAATATACAATTAATACAGAAACATATATAAACAAAATAGCTGTTTTAACATAAGAAACAAAGAGGCTGCTAATGTCTAAAATGTGAAGACGTAGGCGTGACTCCATTTGACTTAACAAGACTTGTCATATCATGCAAACTAACACGACATGGCACTTTACATAGTGATTAGCACTCAATTCAGCATAGTATGACTAGTTTTCCTTGCTGTGACTTTGTGGACCAGGCTGTGGATAAATGGGGCTGTGTTGACTTCTAGAGGGGAATGGTAGAGGAGGGAGGCATGGAGGGAGACAACTGACTGGACAATGTGTCCAGTGTGCTGCCTGCAGCCCAGCGATGATGTGGCAGTGCTCGTGCCCACACGCTCGCCCTCTGGACCCACTTTCCCCTCTTCCCTACATCCATCCCATTGCTTCACTTTTTGCATACTCACACCCCTCCCCCTCCTCCTCTTCTTGATCACTATCCCCCAGGTTTACAGTATAACATTTCTCCAAACAGTTCTGTCTACATCTGCCAATCTGTATGTACAAAGACCTTTTTCATACTCAAATACAGCCATGACTGTAAAAAATGTTCAACTCCTACTCAGAGCTTATAAGCAGTATGAACATACATGCTCAACTGATGAGCATAATCTTCCCAAAAGGACATACAGCCTCAAGTTTGTGTATACACACACCCACAGCCATAGACTAATAGCACTATTCTTCCACCAGCATATCAACTTACTTCTTCTTTCTCAGGAAATTACAAAATAGTGGGCGTTTTATCAAAGTAATAATTACACTTTGGTAATTTAACAAAGATCACAGTTGATGTTAAAGCTGCAACTAATGATTATTTTTTTATCGTCAATTGGTCTGTCATTTTCTCAATTCATTATTTTGTATTTGTCATACAATCAAGACAATTGTGAAAAATGTCCACCTTTACATATAGAAATTGATCATTCTGACCAATAAACGGTCTATAAACCCAAAGATATCCAATTCACAATTGTAGAAAGAGAAAACAAGCAAATACTTGCATTTAAGAAGCAGCAAATATGTGCTTTAAAGCAAAAGTGACTCAGACATTTCAGTTATCAAAATAGTGGCTATTATCTGAGTTTATATGGTGTAGTAATGGTGCACACTGAAGGGTGTATCTACAGTGTTATACAGCTTATGGGACAAATGCTGTCATAATGGATAAAGACACAAAACAGGTTTGTGCATGTACTTTTGAGATTACAGATTATACACGTTTTTCGTTATTCTCACGTATCACATATTAGTAATCATTCCCATGACTCCACATGTTCCCCAAGTTAGCAGCATTCCTGGGTATCAGACTGCCGTTTCACATTGGCCTCTCCCATAGACAGTTAAAGAAAGCTTTCTCCCCCTCACTGTTATGAATGGGCCGAATTGACATGGATACGTTCCTAAAACAACCGTCCTATTCAGAGTCAAGGCAAGTCTGTAACCATCACACCTAAGTTACAGTAAAGAGGTTCAGACGTTACAAGGCGTTGCAGAAAAGAATATTTTAAAGCAACAATGCAGGGTTGCCGGTAGGACTTTGAAGGAAAACGTAATCAACTAACACTACTTTTCACAGCTTTTTCTGTGCATTGGAGTATCGTCAAAGAGAACTAGCAGATGGTCAGCGTGTTATTACTGCGTATTAAAATACTAATTTGACACATAGCCTAACTGCTTGGGACGAGTTTTAGCTACATCTCGGAAGCTGGCTGGCTCGCGAACACTTGGCTGAACTTTTGAAAAAACATTTCAGGGCTAATCAGATGACAGCTTGAATGTCCAGTTGTTTCTTTTTTTTCCCCCGTTATGTCCACATTTACTTACCGTACGAAGCTTTTTTACTCCGGACATATTGCACGAGTGAATCACCGCCGACGGTCTGCTGAACACCGGGGCTGCCTGGGACCGCTTCACACACAGCCTGGATGAGGGAGTCGAGTTGTAAGCTCCGAAAATTTGGTAATCGAGGAAGACGAGGGGAGTTTAAAAGGGACTTCCAAGACACGTAGCATTCCGCTGGCCCTGCCTCCAGACCCCCCTCCTTCCAGAAATCTGCATAATTTGGTACCAGCATTGCCAGAACCGTGCCTGAGACACCAAAACAAGTAGCTACTTATTTACAACTACTGGGCGCAGTTCAGGTTACATAAACAAATATGTATGTTTATTTTACGAGAAGAAGCAGAACTGTAATGAAAGCATTAGCCTCCACTCTCGTATTCTATCGGAGCAAAATGGCAGAAAGTTTAGGTTACTCTCAGGAGTAGAACTATTAAAACTTCAATGTTATTCAAGCTAAGTTTTTTTTAACCTTTATTTTTACAGGGAAGTCATTAAAGGTACGTCCAATGTGTAATACTGTCATAAATCAAAAAATTATCCCAACGTGTCATCAGATATTAAGAAAAACATGCTAAGATGAAATAGGCTATCTCTTTTCTGACAACAATGCTAATGCCAGTATTTTCTCCTTTTAAAATCTAATGCCTAGTTGTATTTTGGCCTGTGTGTTGTTATCTTTCTTTAACTGTCTATGGTTGTTATTAGCTACCCAGTTTGACAGCCAGGCCGGGTTGCCAGATACAGGCTACCTGTAAAAACATTAACCCAGCGCGCTACAGCTGTAACGGTAGTACAGCCATGAAAGCAGCAGTTAAACAAACAAATGGGATCAACGGAGATAGATTCTACCCGTCCTAAAAAAAACGGCATATTACATGACCAGAGACAATAAACCCTGGGTAAATATTATGTAAAATGGAGACAGCTTAGAGCCCAAAAAGACGCAGAGTTGGCTAATTTCCTCCTAAACAGACGCTAAGCATTAGCTACAGGCTAATTTATCACAGCTACAAGGGACGGGCCTTTTATGTCATTTAAACATTTGTGTACTCACATTGAATTATATAGTTAGAGTACCCGAGTTAATTACTCGCAAAAACAAATTGAGACACAGCCAGTGAAGTGATCCCGACTGGTAACCTACTGGCTAACGCCGCCATGCTAACCCTGCTAATGTTACTGGAGGACTAGGCAAGCGGGCCATGGCAGTTTATGAGTGGCCTGTTCTGAGGCCCTTAGCCGACAAAGGTGAGGAGGGCTGTGAATCGGGAAGAGAGGACCGTGAGTTCGCAAGCCAGTGTGTAAGCCAATAAAGTGTGTTTAGGGGTGTGCAAAAAATTGTATTGCAATTTAACCTCTACAGATTCAAAATCGATTTCCAGAATTCCAAAAATCGATTAATATATTCATATAATTTTTTTTGTTTTGTATTTGGCATGTATACTATCACATGGTAAAAGGAACTACTTACATACTGTGAATAGTTTTGATTTAAAGATCGATTTTGAATCAAATCTTGAACCTAAAAATCGATATTGAATCGAATCGTGACATTTTCAGAATCGTGCACCCCTACCCTAATCCTTAGCCTAGGAAGTGTGATTGTCCGGTCGGGTGGAAAGGACGGCAAAGTAGTGTTATTTTTAGGGTTCCTACCGTAATTCTAAGCCGAAAAAGTGTGTCTGTGAGTTGGGTACAAAGCTCCGCGTGAGCATGGTTTCTATGACTGTCATTATAGCCAGCATCTAACGTTAGCTACTCTTACGCTGTGCTGTCAAGTAATGTCTGGCTATGTGAGACAAGAGTTTAGCAACATTGTTGTGGATGCTCCTTCAGAACGTTTTGGAGGAGGGTCTGGCAAAGCAAGACTATGGATGATGCGGTATCAGCCTGGCAACCTCAGTGAACTTTGAGTCTGGGGCGGAGGAGGCGGGGGACACAACTCTCTCCAGTATTTTGAGTTTGTACTGCAGTAACTATTTTAAACACTTGCTCCGCTTGCACTTACTCTATATTACTTAATGCTCCTTTATGAACAGGTTCTTATTTACAATGGCGGTCTGACAAGTGCCAAAGCCACTTAGGGAAAGGGAAGGAGGGCTAGGAAATAAATACATAAATACTAAGTTACAAAATCGTTCACACAACATGAAGTAGATGTGTTCTATAATTGATTAACACTGGGTGGTAATAACCATATTGTTAAACTGGCTTTACTCTTAAAAGAACACCTTCTACTCATCTCTTTTAAGTTCTAAAAAGAACCTTTCATCTCGTTAGAACACCGTAGGCCTACACATAAGTTACACATAAACACTGTTGGAACAAGTGCTAAATGGTTGTAAAAGGTTAACAAAAAGCTTTTAAATCTGAAAAGATCTGTATACGATGAGCATATCGTCAATCTCATACAAAATAAATGTATGCCTTCTAAATTATTATGATAATATCATTATTTTATTGGCATTGTATTATATTTTGATCATATAGAATGCTTCATAAATCTAAATGTAGTCGTGTTAAAAATAGAAAAGTTATGTTCTTATACAGGCTATTAAACAAGTGCTGCTGTTGATAAGTATTTTATTGCTGTTGATTTTTGTGTTGATATTTTGTATTTTGCGCCAGCACTGTGCTTTTTTGATACTAAGTCTTGTACATTACCTGAGTATTTCAAACTTATTTTACTTTATACATCTACTACAGTTTGGAGTTAAATATACTTTTTACACCACTACCTTTATTTTGAAAGCTCTAATCAGTTATAGTTACTTTGCAGAGTCAGCTTATTTTATAATCAACTCGTAAATGATGATGTACTGTTATGGATTATCCACTTGGCAGTATAAACTTTTACCAGCTGCAACACTAGTGATGCTTACACATGAATGCATCAGTAATTATTATCCACTAATATGATGTATGATTTTGGAATGGGACATTTTGCTTAACAAGTACTTTTACTTTGGAACTTTAAGGACATTCTAATGCTAATACTTTTGTACTTTATCAATTACATAGTTTTGAAAGCAGGACTTTTACTTCTAACAGAATACTACACTATGGTATTGCTCCTTTTACTTTACTAAAAGATCTGAGTAGTACTTCTTCCACCACTGGTATTTTGTAAACTTCAAGAACATTTGTCTGAATCCCATTCACACCAACTTCAGCTCTTTATGTAAATATTACACAGGGTTCTGTTTTAATCCATCTAGTCAGCAGTATTAAATCATTAAAATGAATTGTAAGGCATGTGTATTGTCGTAAACACCACCCATTTTCTCGTCATGCATACTAATCGCACAATATTGTGCTCTTTAAACCAAGGGAACTGATTTTGGTTGGAGCAATATGAAATGTGTACAATGTAAAAATAAATCATTTAATTCCTGGAAAGATGCCTTGCAAAAGAAGCATTGTAGCAGTAGCAGTAATACTAGTAATACTGTAATGGTACAGGTGAACTTGAAATTAAATTGCAAGGCTGGGATCAGTTTTAGAAACACCATATGCCTCTTCTCAGCCATTAGACAAGGCGAAAAAGCTTCCTAGTTGCTTCAATCTGATTACAGGCCGGGCCAAACAGTGATTTGTTCATGGTTTTCATCAGAGAGGCATTTAAACCAAGCTGCTCCTATTATGACCATTGTCTTAACTCCATTCTGCAAATAAAACACAATAAAGACACTGTCATGCCATATTTTCTGTCTGCCTTAACTTAAGCAGAACTCTTGAACAGCTGACACTCAGTCTCAAAGTCACAGCCTTGGAGCAGCTCCCTGTAGTGATCTTTAACGTCTTGATAGAGCGGCATGGAGGCCTGTTGGTCAGTCAAACCAGGGAAAGTCACAGGCTTCTCGTTGAGCAGTGGCTGCAGCCTCAGGTCGCCTCCCCCACAGTCATATAGCACCAGGAGCAAGTTAGCTGCATAGGGTAACATGTGGCTAGTGCGGAAGGAGCGTTGGGTCTGTGTGTCGTAGTTGGTGGAAGTCAAGGCATCGCTGTCCTTGAAGAAGCCCAGAAGAGTGAGCAGTGGCAGGAGGGTCTCTGCATGGCCGACCTGGACTGTCACAGCTTCAGTCACCTGCTGGCCTGACCTAATATACAGGATATACAACATCAGTTTCAGTCATCTTCACACACATATGCACAGGCCAGGATGAAGGATTCAATTTGTTACCTCTGAAAAATGTGTTTGTCAAAAAAGACAAGGGAGGTTAATAAAGGGACTTCCAAGAAACATAGCATTCTGCTGGCCCAGCCACCAACCCACCTCTGACTTCCAGAAATCTGTATAATTTGTTTTGCCAGCCAATACCCAAGCAAGCATAATGACATGTAATGGCCGAGCACCAAAACCATCAAACAGTCTAGCGTTTTGAAAAGACAGCATAAATCGTCAGATCACAGGCAAGGTTTGCACTTTATTGATTGTGGTCTTTCTTATTCATTAGGTCTCAGCGCCATAAAGCAGAACTAATTGTACATTGGAGTTTAAAATTCTTAATTTTGTTTTCTGCTGTATTGAGCACCAGATTTTTTTGAGCTATTATTATTGAGGCATTTGCCAAGCAACACTAGCTGTTTGCTGCAACACTAGTTATAGGTACACATTAATGCATCGATAATTATAATTCAATAATTTAATATATTTATGATTCTGAAATAGGCTATTCTGTTTAACGATTACTTTTATTTTTTAACTTTAAAGCTGTGGTAGGCAATTGTTTTTGGCGTTTGGCATAAATGCCATAATAATCTACCATCATATTGTAATTTAAATGGTCTAACACTTCTGCATCTCCCCATTGCTCTGTTTTCAGGCCTAAGAAAATCTAGCCCGTGACGAGAGACTTGGCCAATCACAGGTCATTTCAGAGAGAGAGCGCGTTCCCCTTGGTTGACACTACTTCAAATGCTGCTTGCTTTCCACCCACTGCAGCTTTAAGTATATTTTAATGCTAGCACTTTTGTACTTTATTTAAAGGTAGTTTGTCAAAATCCCATCCAGACCTTGCTGCATATATATATATATATATATATATATATATATATATATATATATATATATATATATATATATATATATATATATATGCTTATTTTTAGACTTTTATTTTTACAGGACAAATGACAACATGAAAGGCAAGAGAGAGAGAGAATGACTGCAAGTCGGAGTCAAACCCCTGGCTGCTGTGTCAAGGAGTAAACCTCTATATATGTACGCCCACTCTACCAACTGAGCTAACCCGGCCACAATATTATATTATTTTCTTACTGTCTACAAAAACAAAAGCCAACCATTCACTGACAAGCATTTCCTGTGTAACCAATGCCTGATATTGCTTATTCCATAGACCTCCATTGTTATCCAAAATGTAATTAAAATACATCAATGAACCAAACGGCTGACATCTTCTTTTATTACAATGAACATGGGCACTGTAGGAGTCTGTCTCATAAACGCCATCCTGTTGCTGTAAATATTCACTGGAGCACCAAATGTGTATTAATCCGCAGCTGAAAATGGTCCCCAACAATTTCTATTTTTTCCAATTTAAAACTTTAGTAGCAATGAATGGTCTTGGGGAAAAGAGCTAAAGGCAGGGAAAAGATGTTGGCAAGAACTGAGCGATCCGTTTTTGTGTTTTTTCAATGGATTTGTTAACAATAACAAAATTACAAATTAGCCATTACATTTTACTCACTTGTTCTCGCTGGCTGCTTTGTTCAGTCGACTAAACACGTCATGGAAGAGAATACAGCTGGACTTGCTGTTAATATCATGACCAAAGGCTCTTTTCCAGAATTGTTTCAGGTCATTTGCATATTCCATAACCTGTCAAATCAGATAGTACAAATCACTGAAAGTCTGAATGTCAGGTGGGCTTCATGTGAGGACTAAAAAAGATGTCTTTGTTATGTGAGGTAACATTTCCGCCTCCTGAGTGTTAGGTCAGCTTGTAACACAAGACACAAAACACTCTTTGTGACATGAATAATGCCAAAAAGGTATTTCAATGAATGCTTTGGCAAAGCAAAGAAAGTATTCCCTACTGCTTTTTTTTAGAAACTCGTTTTAGAAACTAGTCTTTCTCTAACTTGAACTTCCAAATTCAACAGAGACGATACAGATTAAAGAAGAAGAAGTAATGCAACAGATTTCATATCGAGTAATTTGCAGCCGGCATTTAAATTCATGTTCAAACAAACAGAATAAACATATTCAAGATATTTGATACATTTTTGCATGATTTGAGGGTCTTAAACTGATGGGGGTGTACTTCAAATACAATTAGGTTTGTTAGTTTGCTTTATCCTAGTTTTTTCGTCTTAAATATAGTTATTTATAGTGTTCCTATCTAGGTTTTCTAGGTTTCTTGTGAACTTGCTAGGAATACATTTAAGCAAACTCACAAGAAAAACTACACATTGTGATACAAAAAGGCCCATACTTAAATTAACTTCACAGTCAGTAACTTAACTTAAACAAGCACATCAGGTTACTGACCTGTAAACATCTCATCAAACTTTGATGATGGAATCTCACCTGCATGCTTTTACCCAGCACATTAAAGCTACTGAATAGCTGACGACCGTACCTGTGCATCGACCTCATCAAAAAGCTGACACCAAGGGGAGTTCACAGTCTTAATGGCAAACTCATAAGCGCACAAATAAAATGCAGCTTCGGCCATATCTGCAAAAGAAAGGATTCAATTAAATGTTGATAGGTAGTAAAATCTGACAAGCCAGGCAGTCAATAAAACAATCAAAAGCACTGGAACGTAAAAAATTTGATCGTAAAAAAAAAAAGTACTGAGACGTGATCCAAATTATCCTAAACACCATGGTGCGTGTTACTTAATTACTGCACCACTTTGAGGTCTCTGGCACTTCTTTAAGTCAACAAATGAGATCAATACTGGCTACAGTTCAATATCGTGGAGCTTCAATACATTCCAGTTAGAAAACAGCTCCACCTGCTGTTTAAATATACAAACTGTGGAAAATGACCAATAGGATGTTCAGCACTGTATCTCCCCAAATATACTTTGTGATTTTTGTGTTTACAATGGCATTAGATGCATTTAAGCAGTTTTATTTGTGACAAAGACTTTATTTAAGTGGGCCAAAAATTTCTTACAATTTCCTGGAAATCAAGTGATTTACATTATATCTGTGAAATGATTGAGAGGTTCCTAAAAAGCATTGTGTCATTTGGTACTAATTATTGGGAAAATGCCTGGAGACTTCGTTCAAATGGGACACTTTCAATGCATTATTTCCAGTGAATTGCAAGTGTGACTTTGAGGGTATTTAATTAATACATTGCAGATCAGCCATGTATTGATCAGGTTGTGAAGTTTCTTAACATACAGTTAAATATGTATGGAAAGTAAGGTTTTTAATAAGACATTAATTATTAAATATTAATGACTTTGAATGAGGCAGTTTTAAGGAAAAGTACTCTGAAATCAAAAACTGTGTATAAACTCAAATACTCAGAACTTTGCATTACTTTCTATTTAACCTATAACAAGTATAGTTTTCCAACAAAGTATTAGAAATGATCTGACCACAAATCTGACCATCCCTGTATATAACTTTGTTATACCAGTGGTGGTATAACTAAGTTCTATATTTACTCAACATTGTACCTGAGTGTAGGTTAAAGATACGTATTCACGTTTTACCTTACTTTCTAGTCCACTACATTTATTTGACAGCTGTAATTACTTTGATTTACTGTTACAGTAAATGCTACTTACACATATATAAATATATTGATAAAGATCTGTGAAAATGTTAAATTCCATTTTGTGATAATGGAACAAAGCCGCTTTAATCTGTTTTAATGTGTATCATCAATTGTACACTGTTTTCCTCCCTGAAGATTAATCTGCAGGGACCTACCTTTAACCAATCCTCCTTTAATATGGTGCCCATAGTCTCGCATTGCCAGACCTTCCGCCAAAGCGCTGCAAAGGAGGGTCTGACGAGCCCACATAACCGGTATGGGAGAAAAAGGTGCTCTGGTTTATTGGTATTTCTTTAAATGTATCACAGTTGTCTTGGGTGGTGCTAAGCGCTGAAGGGACTGCTGGAAAACAGCCTCTGGAAAGAACTTGTCTAGGTGGAACATGTGTACCTTCAAAGGTTGTTTTAGTCGTGCAACAGAAATCTCAGATTAAACAGATAGTCTAGCTAGCTGATTAAAATTTAACCTGCAGCTAACCATAGTCCTCATAAATTGAAAGTTTAAAATGCCAACACAAAGAAAGTGGAAGGTAACAGATATCGGGCTGAAATGAAAGACATCCTGCGTAATTTCCTAGTGGCACCTGAACGATCCTGGAAGTAGAACGTTGTGGACGTAGACTATGGTGCCCCTGTCTTATTTATCTACTCTCACGTCATCAAACATACAAACCCCAAATCAATTGTGATATGATTGTTTCTTAACAAGCACCAAAGCTGGATTACCAACCAGGAAAAGCGGAAAATGATTCTGGGGCCACCAAAAGTCCAAGCTTCACTGTGTGTCAATTTTATTTAATTATGTTTTAATTTAATTACATATATGTTTGGGAAATTGCAACACTAAAGTGCAATATCGATTGGGTCTTGCATTATTATGTAATATGGTGGCCCTTTACAAGGGGCCCTGTGTCTAAATCTAGTTCTAACACTGTTGTGAAACAATTCAATCACTGTTTTGTGATTCGTAGCCTATCATCTGTAAGCAGTTACGAGCGCTTGAAGCAGTGTTCAGTTCCCAATGTTGTAAAGGCACACAAGAATATATAAATTTTCTAACAATCGCTCCATTCACGTCGATGACGTGAGAGTAGATGGATAACAAAAGGCTTCACGCAGATAAATCTTCAGGAAGGAAAACAATTTAGGATACAAAGTCATGTACCAATTAAAATAAACACCTTATTATTTTGATTATCTTCCTAATATAAAAATTGTGTGTTTCTGTAATGGAGAATTGTCATTACAGTTTCATCAAATTACTATAAACCAGTTGACATTCAGAAAACATAGCATACATTTGGTGTAAAATATTTCAACTGGATGTAACACTCCGAATGCATTTGGCTTTTACCTCTAAAGGAGCAGTGTAATATTGTTATAATGTATTTTTTTCTTAAATAAAGAATCTGAATACTTCCTCCACCACTCACCATCTGTGATGTCATTGTAGGGGACTCTAAGGCGGTCTGCAATCTTCTCCGTGACCCTCCTCATCTCTGGTCCCTGCTTGAACTTGTCCACCTCTGACAGAGCTGAGGGGTTGTTTTCAACTTCCTGCACAAACCTGGTGCACTGGTCAAAAAACCTCATGAGAGCGTCATTCACTGCATGGTCAAACTCCTTATCTGGGCAGAAAAAGGTTATAATACAAAAAGGTCTATAGGAGGTAAATCAAAAGATTTTTCCCTCATTGAATTGGAAGGGAGGATATTGGGTGTTATGTTGATAAAATGTGGCCAGACAGAGAGGAGCTTGGATGACCCATGAGGTTGATACATCAGCAGCATACAGTATGTTCTTGTTTCTTGCACACTTTGTACAATATTTCTTGATAATATTGCATCTTTTTCTTTACAAGCTGTCTTTATGTATTTGCAGATGGCTGGTGTGTTAGCAACTGGACAATATTACATAGTGGGTAACTATCATACTTACACTGTCATACACACTGTCATTTGACAAGATGTCTGCATTTTGTCTAAGCAATGACAAAGGAACCTTTATTTTGGTGATAATGATTTTTTCACTGATGGAATTATTTACAGTATTGTTCTACTATATATAGTAGAACAAGTTGCATATTAAACTGGGCCTACAGTAACGCAGGGCGGCCTAAAGCATTTATACATAATTTTTTTGCAAAGAATACTAAGCTATTAAAATAGCCTAATAATTTTTGGCATGATCTTAAAAATCATATATGATGGTAAACATACATATAGCACAGTAAACCCTTATATGAACTGCGTATGTGATTGGCCTTAGTGACTACCTTACCTATGGGCCAGTTATTAAAATAACTTCAATTTACAATTAAAATTGTAAGTTTGTTTTAGTACATGTGACAAATCACTTGAGAAAACTGTAACATATTTGTTCTGATCATCGTGGTCATACCTGTAATAGCCCACAGCTCTGTCAGTCCTGCCTTGAAGGACAGTGTGCTGTTGACACACCTGTGCTTGGAGCTGGTTATGAATTTGATGAATCCACCTCTGAGCTTCTCCTCTGAAATCAGTGAGGGGAACAGCTTTGACAGCCTGATGGCCAGATGCTTGTGATCGTTCACGCCTTTCTGGACGAGTCGGCCGTCCATGTCCTCAGTGTACCACATCGTCCACTGAGTCTGGATTTCACGCAGCCAGCTCTCTTTGCCCGAGGCTTTGCTCTTGACCAGCTCGTACAGCTTCTTCATCTTGTTGACATTTTTGCTCGTCGGGTACCTCGTGCCGTGTCTTATTATGGCGGTCACATGGATTTCGCGACATTGTGCAGATGGAGGCTGTAAAATAGATCTGTTTACAGCAAGTATGTCCTCTATGAGATACGGGTTTACTTCCTCGTACCTCCCTTTTGTGCTGAAGTATTTGGCGATCGCTGGAATGTTTGGATTCCCCCCATGACTCACATCGTTATGAAAACAGCAGCAAACGCCAGTTAAGATGGTGACCAAAACAACAACGGCTTTCCAAAATACGATCGGCATGATGTAGCCTAATAGCTTGTTTGAATGGCCGTGTGCATCCCTACTTACCCTCAAATCTGAGTGACGTTGGATGTGGGTCTGTCCAATCAACCCGTTACACAGAGTACACTGAGCTTACATAATGGGCTATGATGGACATTGGCCACTTTTAATCACGGCTGTCTGCTTGTACTTTACTCAGTGGTGGTGGAAGTTTCAGTTCTCAGATGTCAACATAGCCAATACCACAGTGTAGAAAGGTAAATACTCTTGTTACAAGTAAAAAAAGTAGTAGTAAAATGTAGGCTACTTAAAAGTTTGTTACTCATTATACAGAATACATTTATTTTTTGATTATATTTTTTGTATTACTAATCCTTATCTGCAATTTAAATGATCAAATACATGTAGTGGAATAAAAGGTACAATATTTACCGCTGAATTGTAGTGTTATAGAAGTATAAAGTTTCAGAAAATGGAAATGCGCAAGTAAATTACAACTAAGCCTACCTGAAAAAAATTGAAAGCCACACCCCAGACAAAAAAACCCAATAACAACATTGTTGATAACATTCAGATTTAGATGTATTGTCCCAGAAGGATATTTGTTTTCACAGCCCGTACACATAGCAACACACAGCATCATAAAGATATTTACATAGCAACATATACAGTAGGTATACGTACACAGCCACAAATCACATGTAGGCCTATAGTCAGTACACAAACTCTCAGCCTGATGGAATAGAAGTAATGTTTTAATTGAGGGGCTGATCAGTGTCGTAAGTGCTAGATGTGTGACAGCTCTGAAGTTCATATCAGAGAGATTGGGAGTGGGCAGTCAGATGATTTCAGAGACGTGTGGGTGTGATGCTGCTAAGTTAGTTTTTGCTGAAGATGGTTATTATGGTAAAGAAGCAGGGAACGCTACAGCAGGATGGGCTGGAAGAGGTGAGGGGCAAAAGACAGTGCTCTGAGTGTATGTATGACATTGATTCTTTGTTGGGATTATTTATGGATGTCAGTGATGTGTTGATCAAAACTGAGTTGATTGTCTATGATGAGTCCAAGATATTTGAAGCTGTGTTTCCAAAAACATGTTAGTACCTCCTGAAAATGTTTAAGTGTAAAAAATCCATATTTAAAATTTCCGAAGCAAAGCATCTATCAAAATGCTCATTCAACCAATAACATATTTATGGTAGGTGCAAAAATAAAAGAGAATTAAGCCACTGTAATGCCCTCTTTTCCAGAATCTCCCTTGTCTTCCTAAACTTAAGCAGTGCTCTTGAACAGCTGACACTCAGTCTCAAAGTCACAGCCTTGGAGCAGCTCCCTGTAGTGATCTTTGACGTCTTGATAGAGCGGCATGGAGGCCTGTTGGTCAGTCAAACCGGGGAAAGTCACAGGCTTCTCGTTGAGCAGTGGCTGCAGCCTCAGGTCGCCTCCCCCACAGTCATATAGCACCAGGAGCAAGTTAGCTGCATAAGGTAACATGTGGCTGGTGCGGAAGGAGCGTTGGGTCTGTGTGTCGTAGTTGGTGGAAGTCAAGGCATCACTGTCCTTGAAGAAGCCCAGAAGAGTGAGCAGTGGCAAGAGGGTGTCTGCATGGCCGACCTGGACTGTCACAGCTTCAGTCACCTGCTGGCCTAACCTAACATAAACGGAACAAACAGAATTTAACATAGTTTCTGCTGTGAAGGAGCTGTATTTCAAAAGTGAAGTGTTAAGTGTAAATAAAACACACAAGAAGAAAACCCTGCTACAAAAGAGAATATGCAATCAGTACCAAGTAATGTTTGGGTTGTTAGACAAGTGTTTACACTACAGTGCTAATCTCTAACTATATGTGTCTAAGGACACATTTTAAACCTTCATACGTGCAACTAAGAGGTAGGACACAGACTGGTCTTTGTGTACTTTAAGTCTTCCGCATGTATAACCTACATATTTGGACTACATGCAATTAAAAGTTCACTTACTTGTTCTCGCTGGCAGCCTTGTTCAGGCGGTTAAACACGTCATGGAAGAGATTACAGCTGGACTTGCTGTTGACATCATACCCATAGCCTCTTTTCCAAAATTCCGTCAGGTCACTCGCATACTCTATAATCTGTTGATGCAGATGCAGATATTTCAAATGTAACCTGTATGTCGGTGGCTTTTACACAAAGACTTTCAGAAGAATAGTTTCTCAAGATAGCAATTTTGCATTCTGTGAGATTTCAAGCTGCGCGTTAGGTCAGCTTGTAACACAATACATAAAAAACTTTCTTGAACACGTAATGCCGTAGGGTATTATATATTTTTTTGCACTTTTCCTTCCTTCTGCAACACTGTGACTTTCCCTTTTGAATCTTTTAAATCTTGAATGAATGGTGTAGCAAAACTTTTTAATAATAATAATGTAATAATATATTTATTAATCTCACAAGGGGAAATTACAATTTACACTATGTTGTTATAACTCACAGGCCTAAATTACACACACATGCTCAGTACCATGTATACAGTACCAGTATACATGCACCAAATGGAGAGATGTCAGAGTGAAGGGGGCAGCCCATGGAAAGCAACTCTGAGCAGTTGGGGGTTCGGTGCCTTTTTCAAGAGCACCTTGGCAGTCCCAAGAGGTGAACTGGCAGCTACCAGCCCACCGACATACTTTTGGTCTGTACGGGAACTTGAAACCCTCCTGTTCCTAACCCAACGTCTTACAGACTGAGCTACTGCCACCCAGGAATTTCTCAAGCACCCATATTTTTGAGTGTATACTCCATAGAAACAAGCAATGGGATATATGAACGATTTTTCTATTGTTGCTAAGGGTGCTGTGTTCCTCGGACCTACAGTAGATTAGACAGGGCTGTTTGTTTTCTTTGTCCTGTTTCTGTTGGATTTAATAGTTTAGATTTAATTTAGTTTCTGTGCGCCTGGTCGAACTAAGTGCCTTTCTGGTTGGCCCAAAGTCCCTGTCTGATCAGCTGAGGGGCCTTTGTTGTGACTCCAAAACTAAACATAACCCTTACACTAACCCTGTGTACAATAGAGGTGCTGTTTCTTTTCACCTCCTGCCACTGTTTCTTTTGCTTGTGATACATTTAAACAGTATTTGCTTATGTGGGAAAACATCCTGTTCTACACTTGGTGATGAAGAGCTCTATAAATAAATTAACTTACGACAGTGGGAAATAGTACAGAAATTGGCTGCCAAAGTTGCAGAATATAGACATTTTTGGAATTTTGAATTGTAGGGCTGTTTCAGCAGTGTCCAACACACATTTTGATATGTTTCTGTAGAAAAAGCACTGGTGTGAATAATACATTAATGGTGGATGAACTGTCATGCTGTTGTGGCTTATTGGGATAAATAGAACTGAGCCATAAATAAATTAACTCATAACAAACAAACTTGCTGCCACATGACATTTACATACACTTGACCTGCTCCTACCTTTGCATCATCCTCATCGAAGAGTTGACACCAAGGGGAGTTCACTGCCTTGATCGCAAATTCATAAGCACACAGGTAAAATGCAGCCTCAGTCAAATCTATGATGAGAGGTTGGTATAAAATGTTCAGTTGTGAAAGTATACAAGAAATGCAGCCATTTAAAAAGCTGAGATGCCAGAAAAGTGACTACACTACACAAAAAAAACTACAGTGGCTCAGAAAGTCGTGTGTCTTAATCTAAAAAAAAAAACTAAATCACTAGATAAGCACTTCATTATTGCACCTTTTTGAAGCCTATGATACTACAGTAATTCAAGGCCTCAGTACTTCCAAATTAGTAAACAGCTCCACCGAGTGTGAATTATGATCCCTGCAATGTACTGCACATGCCCCAACACTGACTACTTTACAGTTTTTGTTTTTAATTTGATGATACATTGCTGATACAGTAATTAGTATGAACTGGGTCTATAGTCTGTTTCAGGCTGTGATACATGCTTAATTCTGTAAATGAATGAAAGGCAAACTTAATCAATAATAATAAGAATCAATAATTACTCTTTTCATAAACCTGTAATATACCTGGGACACGTACAGTAACGTGTGCAGTCTTGATCAGTCATTTAAAAAAAAAAAGTGAATGGGAAAACTGATAGCATAGATAATTTAGAGCTATGATTGTACTTTGACAGAATGTACGCAACACACTCAAGAGTGTAAAAAGGCTTCTGCAGATATGACCTTGTGTGATGTTATTGTAGGGGACTCTAAGGCGGTCTGCAATCTTCTCCGTGACCCTCCTCATCTCTGGTCCCTGCTTAAACTTGTCCACCTCTGACAGAGCTGAGGGGTTGTTTTCAACTTCCTGCACAAACCTGGTGCACTGGTCAAAAAACCTCATGAGAGCGTCATTCACTGCATGGTCAAACTCCTTATCTGGGCAGAAAAAGGTTATATTGATCATAGAAAGTTAATCATAATATCTTTGTTCTGATCATGAATCGTGGTCATACCTGTAATAGCCCACAGCTCTGTCAGTCCTGCCTTGAAGGACAGTGTGCTGTTGACACACCTGTGCTTGGAGCTGGTTATGAATTTGATGAATCCACCTCTGAGCTTCTCCTCTGAAATCAGTGAGGGGAACAGCTTTGACAGCCTGATGGCCAGATGCTTGTGATCGTTCACGCCTTTCTGGACGAGTCGGCCGTCCATGTCCTCAGTGTACCACATCGTCCACTGAGTCTGGATTTCACGCAGCCAGCTCTCTTTGCCCGAGGCATTGTGTAGGACGATGTTGTAGAGCTGCTGCATCTCTTTGACGTTTTTGATTGTTGGGTACCTTGTGCCGTGTCTTATTATTGCAGTCAGGTGAATTTCTTGACAATTTGCAGATGGAGGCTGTAAAATAGATCTGTTTACAGCAAGTATGTCCTCTATTAGATACGGGTTTACTTCCTCGTACCTCCCTTTTGTGTTGAAATATTTGGCGATTGCTGGTTTATCCAAATTGTCCACATAATTATGGCAGCAAGAGATGAGGACATTAGAGAAAGTGAATTTCCAAAGAAAAGTCAGCATGATGCACCCAGAGAGACTCTCAAAAAGCAGCTGTCCCCAATAATTTTCCAAACCAAAACATCTGTGTGACAGTGTCACAAATGGGACAGAGCAGAGTCCACTCCAGTTTGTTGACCCCATTTTCTTCACAGCATAAAGTGTAAACCAAACACATCTTACACAATAGCCATTGATTAACATCTTCAAAAGAAAAATAGAAAACGTTTAGAATGGAAAATAAAACAGAAGTGTCAGATTATCAAGATATCTTGTGTAACATGATCCAGCTCTCTTCTATGTAAGTATTTCATTGTTTGTACTATAACATTGGCAAAAGTGGTTTATGATGCTTTAGATATCTTACACTCTGAAGTTGTGGTATCGGAAGACAGTGTTATGTCTTGTGTTTTATTTAATCTCTTACCACAACTTTTTGGTTTGACAACCATCTTATGCCTAACACTTATTATCACAGTTACAGTAGTTTCAATTGAGTGTAGCATTTTTTTTTCTTTCTTGCTCATATTGCACAGTGGTTCCTGGTTGTAGCTGTTGTATCGTTTTTGATCTTTCTTTATATATTTGCAATTGGCTAGTGTGTACATACTATGAGAAATACATGTTTTGTTGAAAGTATAGTGTAAATAGATAGATAGAATAGTTAGATAGACTTCATTAAAGGGTAACTACCGCTTTTTTTTTAACCTGGATCCTATTTTCCTACGTTTGTGTGTGTAAGTGGTTGGGAATAACAATCTTTGAAATCCAGTATCAAGTGTGAACACTGTAACCGGCAGCTGCAGACCGGGCTGCAATGTAACCCTATGGGGCAAATGTTCATTGTCAGTTGTCAGACACTTAGAATAATAATCTGAGCCTGTCAATGTCAAGACAAGCACTTTTGTGAACATTAAGCTGCACAATTGAACCTATTAACTTACATTGTAGCTAAATACAAAATAAAAGTTTAATTTGAAGTAACATTTGAAGCTGTGGTGGAGAGGAGGGCGCTGAACAAACTGTTATCTATCATGGATAACCCTTACCATCCTGCACCTGGTGCAACAGCGGAGTGCCTTCTCTAAGAGGCTCCGACAGACAAAAGAGATATTCTCACACTTAGATCTATCACTTTCGATCTGACAGACCTTTATCGGAGCATACATCTCAACATTGGATAGGCAGACAGAAATACCCAATCAGTCACATTCCAATCACTGGCAGTTACAACACACACAACACATTCACTTCCTGGGAATTGTGTTTTTTAAAGCACCCATATTATGCTTATTTTCAGGTTCATAATTGTATTTCAAGGTTGTACCAGAATAGGTTTACATGGTTTCATTTTCAATAAACACCATATTTTTGTTGTACTGCACATTGCTGCAGATCCTCTTTTCACCCTGTGTGTTTAGGCCTCTGTTTTAGCTACAGAGTGAGACATCTCACCTGTTTACTATCCCAACTATTGTTGGGAGTTGCACATGCGCAGTAGCTAGGTAACAATAACATCAGCTAGCTACTGTTTGTCCAACTTTGGTCAGTACAAGGCAGGATTAGCTGGGAGACTTCCTCTAAATGAGGGGCACTTGTGGAATACTTGCAGACTAGAGACATGGAAGTAGTTCTTTTGTAGATTATGGTGAACTAGTGTGTGTTGTAGCAGTGTTTTGCCATTGAGAACGAGCTAGCATGCTAGCGCTAGCATGCTATGGTTAGCCACCTTGTCTCGAATAGTTGGAAAGCCATGGAGATTTTGAACAGCTCACCCAGAGACTGAAGGCAAAGCACATTCAGAACCCCGTATCTAACTCAAAACAGCATGGATGTTTGTTTTTTTACCAAGTTTGTACGCGTGTGGAAGCACCAGAGACACAAAATAACACCCTTAGCCCCAGAAAAAGTGTTTTTTTGATAATATGGGCACTTTAATTACTAAATGTACTGTGAGGAATTCAAGAAGCCCCTTATGTGCAAAATGCAAAATATATCATATGTAAACCGTTTGAGGAAATTATGAAGGAATGTGTTTCTATTAATGTTGAAAACATAACTGTAAAAACAAAAACATATAAATTACTATATTCCTTTAGATAATACTCGGGAGCCTCAAAATACCTATGGAAGGCCTACATTATACTTCATCACATTAAGCCACACACAATTTAAAAAAACAAAATGCTTGACTGAAGTCTGTTGCAGTTTATTGCTTGTTAACCCTGGTGTTGTCTTCCTGTTTGTGTATACAACTCTTGTCTTCTGCATCGAAAATGACCTGCCTAATTCACTAAACAGCTCAAATAAAGCAGCTTACTGTAATTGAGTTGTGAATGCCAAATCTATTTAGGATGAAGAAACAATACATTTTAGCCTAATGTAAAGCTCATTCTTTGGAAATACAAGTTTTTTTCTGGACACTTTAAGGATGAGGATGAACATAATTTTAAGTTTAACATTGCTGCTTTTCCTTTCTTATTTTTAGAGATTGTTTTATTATTCAGGAAAACACATTTAGTGTATTCACATGGATTTGAACTGGAACTGTGTAGCGTTTGATGTGAATGTGAAAATGGTGCTGTTAGCACATGAGTTAGGCTTGGGATATACAGCTCTCAAAAAAATCAGCAAAGTGTTGGGGATTCCCATAGACTGTAGCCAATATATTAATGGACAAAGCATCTGGTTTGGCAAAGTGCAGCAAATGCGGAAGTGCCTTAAACCTGCATTATATCTGAATTCCAGCAGAGGGCAAAACGTGCGGTTGCAAAAGGAGGTCGGTTTCTGTAGAAGTCTATGAGAAAGGGACCCACTTCTTACTTGATTTATTACCTCAGTAAACATTTTCATAATGAGTTTATGGTCTCAATCGCTAGTTTTAAGTCTTTTGCAACACAGAATAATGTTCATTTGTTGAATTATAGTCTGTTGATTTTAAAATCAATGATAAAACAAGGGATGTTTTAGGACGTGGCTATGATGTGATTGCCAGTGAAAGTGGGTAACGTAACGTAGAGTGTGACCCACGATTTCCACCAGATGCGTAATGACTTTGGATCGTCTCCGCTGCGTGACAACTCTGTGTTTCACCGTCCGTCAATACCCACCAGGTCAGGATTTGACACGACTGACAGCTGAAGTCTTTAGGGCCCATGAGGATCCACCCACATGGATCTGCCATGTGCTGATGCTCTCTGGCATCTGGCAAAAATAGAAGCTCTGCGTATCTTTTCCGGAGGGCTGTGGATCACCGGAGCTGGGACGCCGCCATTCCACAGTTTGTGGAGATACACATTGACTTTGTTGCAAACCTAATAACTTTGCCGCCGTTTAAGAGCGGATCCACAGCCATTACGCATCCGGCGGAAATTGGAGGTTAGGGCTCCTCCAAAGAATTTCTAATAAGAAAAGAAAGTCCACTCTCTCAATACTTCTGAACTGGTTGCAGTTCCACTTGGGGCGCTCACAGGCAAGTAGCCTACGGAATGAATGGGACATTTGAAAGGGGAGACTAACCCCCAATTTCCAGAACAACGGGATCTGTTTGTCCATTTCTTTCTGTCTATGGTTGAATTGCTGCAGAGCTCTCCAGCATCCGGAAAAAATTTAAGCTCTGCTTATCTGCTCTGGAGGGCTGCGGATCGTTGGAGCTGGGACAGACCCGGGACAGAGCTGGGACGCAGTCGTTCCGCAGTCAGTGGAAATACACACATTGACTTTAATGGAAACCTAATGACTCTGCCGCCGTTCCGGAGCAGATCCGCAGCCGTTACGCATCCGGTGGAAATTTGGATTAAGACAATACACTGGGTGTTCCTAGGCACTTTATGGACCAAAAGGAGCCAAATAATTAGTAAGACTGCCTTTTCTGCCGACGGTCGGCCATCGGGTTAGTGTGTCAGAGCCTTTGAGATAACTTCTGAGTCGGTTATGATTTATTTGATATATAAATACAATTAAATAGAACTTTTTTTCTATTAAGCTGCTGTAGCACAGGAATTTCACCAGTGTGGTACTAATGAGGTCAATCTTATTTTATCGTATGGGGCTTGAAGGCAACACTGGTGACGCTATGAAGGGAACTCCCAGCTTCTCCGGTCACAAACCTCCTACCCATGAAACACCAGAGAGGGATTGATACCACATTGCGGTGATAATCAGCAATCTACATTGGAAGTTTGGTCCTACAGCATTTCGACGGCAAGGTAATTACAATACACTTATGCTAGTTTACGGAAGAGGACCTAGCTATCCGCTGAGTTCTAAGCCCCGTGTGTGGTTGGCCAGTTAGCTATTCTAACACTTCGCACTCAAATCGTGGTAAGGTAACATTAACTGTTGGTTAATGTGTTTTGCTGCGGCACAAACTGAGTTTATCGCCGTTGTATGTTATGCTACTGTCACACTGCCTGGCGCTCGGTATGCACTTTTGACAGACCATCTTTTAAACGTAATGTTTATCACCAAATGTAATGTTAGCTAGCGTTAACAAGCTGGCCTTGTGTTGAAACAAACACAAGGACATCTCCCGGTAGCGTTAATCCCGATCCAAAGTGATTGGCAGAGAAGCTAACGTTAATCTCGGTTCGCGCTACATTGATTTTTATACGCCGAGCAAAATTTAAAGTTGGTAGCTATACAGCTAGTTACAAAAACACATTTTCAGTTTTGTAATCCACAATCATGTAGCTAACGTATCAAGAGCCCAATAGGCTGTTTAAGCTAGCGAGCTAGCTAACGTTAGCTAAAAAAATACTGAAGACGCCAGTTTGCCCATCTATTTTAGGTGATCAGACCTTAAGCTCTTAAACCACACTACACAGTGGTTGCCGAGGCCCTTATGTGAACGAAAGCAGTGTTTTAAGCGTGTATTTTATTTTATTTTTTTTAATGTAACGCTATCTCACAGGTGTGCCTACTACAGTTGCAGTGAATCGCTGAATATATTCTCAGCTGCTCTTTTTCTTTGTAAATTTGAACCTAGCCAAACGTGTTTTCTGCTCTGCGACTCTTGTCGTGGTGATAGATATTTAGATGTATTTTTGCTAGATGTGACTGTGTGAAATGCGTTTGCCTCGTCTAAGAACAGGGCGGGGCGGGTGAGGAGGCACATGTTGAAATAAATCAATGGGATTTATTGTTGCCAAAGCAAAGACTGTCATACTGTCAACAACTGGAAACTATGAGTTTTCTGTAGGCACAGCTATGATTCAGTCTTGGGAAACTGTCTACCAAACATATTGATCAATAGTAGTTAAGGTCATAAACCTTTTCTGGGGGAAAAAACGCTTTAATGTTACTGTTGTCTTTAGAGACTAAGTAAACTCTATTTTGTCTTAAAGTTTTTTTTTTTTCTTATTTTTTTTTTAATATAAAGTTTTCTATTTTTAATTTGGAAGTACTCAACTCAGTATGTAACACACCCTAGGGTTGGGCGATGTTGGGACACCAATTCACCATAAACTTACTAAATTTAAATAAATATGAGCCAATGTATTATATATTAAAAATAGATTCCCTAATTCAAAACTTTGGCTTTAGAATACAATTTACAATAGAATTGAGATGATCTTCTGATGTTATATGCTCAGCAGTTTAAAGATGCATTAGTGTATATCTTTTTCTTTTAACACTAGAGTAAACACCATAGTTAAAATGATCTTATGAAAGCCCCGTTTCTAGGTGCCGAGGCCGTATCTCTCTCCATCCAGTTGACATAAATGGACATTATTCACTGACTTAAACACTTTATTTGGTACACCTGTACAATATAATGCTAACAAAACAGATGTTACACACTACTGCCAATACAAAGTCTGTTTGCCTTACAAACCATGAAGTAGATCTCTTCAAAACATTGAATGTTAATGAATAAAATGTGTAGATCCCTGGTAAAATAACCCCAAAATTTATTTTATTGTATCACTTATCAGTTTGTTTTTGAATTGGTTACAACACAGCTTCAGATACCTAGGTAAAACTGTGTGGGTCTGACGTTCTTAAACTGATACACATTTGACACTTGAAATTTACTGTCTTTTCTGAAACAATTTCACATTTGCAAATGTATGTATCTCCTCCCCCAGCGAGCCTCAATACTCCTTATATTCCATATATAATACTCCATATTACCTGATGGCCTTGGCCTGGTTGTTGTTCTAGCTTAGTGCCAGCCAATAGCCATTGATCATTTGATTTCCTTCATAGGTTTGCCTCCGGAGAATCAATATTTAATGGCTTTAATCAGGTTTCTGTCATAATTAGAAACACATGACGTTTAACTGCCACTCACATGATGTCCCACTTTCCTGTGGCCTACAATGGCCTTGGAAATATAGGATAGTAGCACTTTTATGTAGCCTATTTTTTGTAGGCATATTTCAGAAAAGAAATTTGAATAATCCTTTCAAGACAGAGGGCAGTGTTTAAGTAGTCTATCTCCTGGCTGGGCTTTGTTTGATAAGTCTAAAATGAAATTGGCCCA